>CADDXX010000574.1:344172-497846 GCA_902810485.1 Alauda arvensis
CCCCACGGTGCGAGGGGTGGCGGAGCGGAGCGGTCGGCGCTGGCCGTCCCGCGGCGCCTGTTTGTCGGCGCAACCCCCCGCTATCTCCCCGCGGCCGCGGTTGTCTATCACCCCAAAAACACTCCCGAAAGTCCAGAGACTTCTCCTCAGGACGAAATGGGATTTGTTCCTGGGTTTTGGTTCCTCCCCCCACCCGCGGGGATTGGTTATGCGTCGCGGCTCCCTGTGTCGTGATTGGTTGTTTATTTCSCGTTATAAACCCCGACGTAGAGCCATTCTGGGCTCTCGAGGGCAGCTCTTGAACAATAAAGAAGTTCTCGTAGCCCCCCCGGGAGACTCTCCCTGTTTCAGACGATGCATCGCGGAGAGCTGCCCAGGGGCCTGGCGGGTCCACAGAGACCCCACCAGCTCGAACTGCAGGGTGCTGTAGAGCAGCCGGGCTGCGCTATCTCTCTCGGACAGCAACCCCGCACTGATATAATTGGTAACCTTTACTGTAAATGCACTCTGTTTTTAGCTTGTCTTTAGACCAATAAGTTTTTGGTTCCTTTGGGGCTGAGTTAGTTTTAAGTTCGGTGTTCACTAATTTTCGATTTCCCGGCCAAATGCACCAATTAATGTAGTGGTTTTAGGGTTTTTCTGCTGTGAGGTAGGATTAAAAGAAAAGCAAAGCAGGCTCAAACTTAAAAGACATAAAGATAGTTTATTCACACAAACTAAAATGAAACAATGAGGGAAAGAAAAAAAACAAGAAAGGACCAAAATGAGACTTCCAAAACACTTTCTCCCCTCTCCCACCAGCTTCTTTTCTTCTGTACAGACATTCATAAAGGCAAGAACTCAGAACTTAAGGTCTGTACTCTTTATGGAATAGTATTTTATCAATCTCTCTAGAGAGAGAAGTTTCTTCTGGTTATGGTAACTCTCCACAAGGACCGAAACAGTCCACACGTGGTTCTTAGCTCTCACAGAAGACAGCCGCCCAGAAACAAAATTCTGTCTCTGTGGTTCTCCCATAAAGTGCAGTTTTTCCCATCAGCTGCACTTGGGTCATGGACTCAATGCATTCTGGGGTGTTATTTTTAGAATTAACAGTTCAGGTGCAAAGGATACTCTTCATCTCATTCTAGGGCAGAAACATCTCTCACTTTTACTCAAAGCACTGGCGCAGAGGACTTCTAACACATCAAGCATCTTACTCAGATGCCTCAGGGGACTACAGGGTCACTGACCACATCAATATTCACTTAGTCCATTGCAAATACCTTTGCTCAAAAATTACTAATCTGAACAATTATTTCCCCAGTTCATATTCTCCATGGTTTAAAGATATATTCTAGCATAGTTTGTTACCACAATTCACAAAAGATTTTCAGCCTGAAGGCATCTTCTCATCTCCCCATCCCTTAAGACACAACACCTCTTTTACAGACCTCAGTAGCTTCAATAGAAATGTCTCTACCATGATATCTTCCTCATTCCCTAGAAGGATCAGTGTTCTGCAAGCTTCACCTTGGCAGAGTTAACTGTAGCTCGGGCCTGCGATTGCTCCCATAGTGGTGGATGCAGCTTTCGCCCCCTAAACCCCTCGGTCTCATTCGGAGTAGGCTCAGCTCAGGCTCAGAGCCGGTCCAGGCAGAAGGCAGTGGAGGAGGGAATCAGCTGCAGTCTGTCCACCAACAGCGGCTGGAACTCAGTCCAGGCAGAGCTGGAGCACACAGCTCTGCCTCCCTCTCTGCCCAAGAGTCACTGAGCTTAGCAGATGCTCCAAGCTAGGCCGGGGGCCCAGCAGAGCCCAGCGAGGCTCGGCGGGGCCCGGTGGAGCCCCAGCTCCGCCCCCCCCGGCCGGGAGGGAGCTGGAGCTGCCCCTCACCTCTCCTGAGGCGAGCTGCAGAAAGAGAAGGGAGTTCCCACAATCCCCAGCTTTTATAGATGTGCTCATTCACGAAAACGAACTCACTTTTCTCACTGGCTGAGAAAAGTGTCAATCTAAGGTCCTTGCAGATAATTATTTCCTTTTTTTAACTAAAAGTTATGCTAAACCATAACAGGGATCCATCTCTGAGTTAGGTCTCTTATCTTTAGGGATCTTTTGCATGCCATTTTCCCCACAAATGTTTTATACCTTTTCCCTGTTCTCGTTATACATTCTTCCCCAACTACTTTGGCCTGGAGATCCCATTGTTCTCTCCTCCTTTCTTGGGTTTTTAGAGGGTTTTGGCTCATATTCTCCCACCTTAGGATATCTAATGGTGCTGGGCTTATCCCCTCCCTGGGCCATATGTCAGACATTTGTGTACTCCCACATATCCAGCAGTTAGTTAGATTTAGTTCATGACTTATTGTTTCCATCATATCAATGAAAAGGTTCTTATGACTTGGTTCCTCTATTTCAGCTTTCTTTGCTCTTAATGGTTTCTCTTTTATGAGGTCTCTGAATCCTTTTAAATAACTTATTTCTTCCACACAAAACCAGTCCCTGATAGGACACTCTCCAAGCATCCACTGCCTATATGTGGCAGTATTTTTAGCTACCCAATATTCTTTCCCCTCCTCCTGACAGGTGGAGATTTTGTTTACATCAAAACAGGTAGGCTTTACATTCATATGAACCCTGATTAGTGATTGTAGGTCTTCTTCATCATAGATGGGTGAATAGCACTTGGAACAAGCTCCTTTTACGTACTCAGCCATGAGTATGATTGTGATTAGTCCTCCCAAGAGTCCAGTACGAATCATTTGATCTCGCCTGGTCTTGCCTCTGGGATTTTGGATTGTCATCATTATTCCCCAGAGTCCAGTATGAATCATTGGATCTTGCCTGGGCTTGCCTCTGGGGTTTTAGGAGCTGTTTCTCAGGGTTCTCTTTGCTACCTACCTGCTGGCTTTGAATTTGGGGTCGTCTGCCTGAAAGGTGTTCTATGAGGGACTTCTTTAAGTCTTTTAACAGTTTCAGTAACAGAAATTTTCTATAACAATAACACTTAAATAATTATAACAACAACACTTTAGATTAACAACAACAACACTTTAGCTTAAACAAGCTATAACCACAGTCTTTAACAGTCTCTGAGGTAGTTATTGGATATTTTGGTAACCTTTTTGATCACTCCTCAGTCCCCTTTTTTCCGTAGGGTGATCTTCAAGGAGTTGGGGTGTGGTGTAGCAATTTACTTGGGAGAGTCTCTTTTTCTGGTTTTCAGAATTATTTGGAGGTGGCAACAGTCCCTTTACTTGTGACACATGTGTCCAGCCTTTCTCCTGGGTCCAGATAGCACTGGGTGAAGTACGGAGCACCTGAAAACAGACCTTGAAATTTGGGGGTTAGTGGGGTGGTATTCCAGGATTTGATCAAAACCCAATCACCTGGTTTTATCTGGTGTATGTCTGTGTCCAGGGGAGAGGTTTGAGGAAGATACCCTCTTTTCTTCAAATCAGTGATAGTCTTGCTAATTGTTTTAATATATTCTTGGGTTGCAGCTTCCCCTTCTGAATAATTTCCAGTGCTGTAGGGGGTAAGTAAGAAGGGAAGGCCAAACATCATTTCATATGGTGATACCCCTAGGTCAGACCTGGGTCTAATTTGAATTCTCAATAGAGCTAGGGGTAAACACTCAAGCCAATTCATTCCTGTCTCTAACATTAATTTGGTTAACACATTTTTCAGGGTTTTATTCATCCTCTCAACTCTCCCTGAGCTTTGGGGGTGCCAGGGGGTATGTAGTCGCCACTTTATTCCTAATGCTTTGACAAATTCTTGTAAAATTTGGGCAGTGAAATGAGGGCCTCCGTCAGAGTCAATGTTGTTTACTAACCCATATCGGGGAATAATGTGTTCTAATAAAACTCTCACCACCACCTGTGCAGTCTTCTTTTTGGTGGGGACTGCTTCTGTCCAGTGAGTTAGATGATCAACTATGACTAATAGGTGTTTACAACCTTGGATAGATGGCATTTCAGTGAAATCAGTTTGGATGTTCTAAAAAGGGTCTGGTTGAGCTAATTTCTCATATAAGAATTTGACATTTTGGGAATAATTCTCTATCTATAATTTGCAGTAGCCAAATAAACTTAACAATTTCTTCATATCTTTTTAGAGGTTGGGGCTTGTATAGCTATTACTCTTTAAATTCGTTCAGGATTTAATTTCTTGTAACCCTTTCTGATGATATGCCCTAGATAGGTTACTTGCTGTTCTACAAATTGTAGTTTGTTTTTTGACACTTTCAGACCCTTTTCTCCTAAAAACTTTAGCAGCTTGATACTGGTTTTCTTCACTWCTTCTTGCCCTTTTCCTGATATTAACAGATCATCTACATACTGCAGAATTTGGACATTTCTTTCAGGGTTAAATTGACTTAACAGTTCCTCTAACACTTGCCTAAACAAATTTGGAGATTCTGCATAGCTTTGTGGGAGTCTTGTCCATCGCAGCTGTTATTTCCTTTTAGTTTCTGGACGTTCCCATTCGAAGGCAAACTAGTCCCTGCTTTCTTCAGCTAGTGGACAGGTCCAAAAAGCATCTTTTAGATTTACAAYTGTGAACCATGCATATTCATGTGAAATTTTACTTAACAAGGTGTAGGGGTTTGACACCACTGGGTGTCTGGTGATGGACTTTTCATTTACTTCTCTGAGGTCCTGCACTAATCTGAATTTGCCCTCCGCTTTCTTGACAGCTAAGATGGGGGTATTATTAGTGGACATGCAGAGTTCTAATATTCCCTCAGTTAGTAGGTGGGTTATAATTGGTGCTAACCCCTTTCTCCCTTCTATCGAGATGGGGTACTGTTGGAGCTTTATGGGTGGTGTCCCTTCTTGCATTTCTATTCTTATAGGCTGGATGTCAAGGTAACCATATTTTCCTTCCTCAGGCCACACCTTTTCATTTATTTCATTAAGGTCCTCATTGGTTAACTTCATCATTTGAACTACCATCCTCCCCTCCCTAGGGAAGATTCCTATATCTAGGACTTCAAGATCTCTGCCAAGTAAGTTAATATCTATTTTAGGTAGGTGTATTAAGTCAGCAGCACATTTCTTAGAATTACTTCTTATTTCAATTCCTTCTATAACAGAGGCTGTAAAAGGTTTCCCTTCTGCTCCTAAGACATTACAGGTTTTTCTTCTTGTTGTTATTCCTAGCTCTGAGAGGGTGGGGGTTTGTAGGTTCTCAGGGGAGGTATTAGAGTAAGGATTTGGTGTGCCTTGTTCCCAGTGGAAAGGAGGTGCAGGGATAGTCGAGGGTGAGGGTGAGAAGATTAGATTGGTGTTAGAGAGCGTAGGGGGAGTGTAAAATGGATTATTTTTTGAGAGGTTATCATTTGACTGGGGTAATAGAGGGGATGACATTAGAGGTAAACTGGTTGGGGAGCAGACTTGGGAGGGGATAGGGAACATAGGTTGGGGATGTGGTGAGAAGATAGCAGGTGGTGGGACTGAGGGGTTTAGGGGAACAGGTTGGGGTATATCAGGGTAAACTGGGTATACTGGACTTGCTCAGCACTTGAGTCGTTTCTATCTCTAAGATACTGATTTAGTTGCGAGCACATCCATGGATCTGTGGTCTCATATCGTGGCCACTTTTCTGGAAGATTTAAGGTGGGCCAGACTTCTGCACAATAATAAATCATTTTTATTTTACTKAACCCTCTTGTGGCTTCATTTACATCCCACTGCTCTAGTTTTTTCCCAAATGGGCTTTCTAATGGAATATTCTTAACTCTTTCCGTTGTTTTCCCTCCAGATCTATTCTTCCTATGCTTGCTCATATAAGCTCCCATTTTTCTAAAATAAACTTACAGTGCCCGCATCTAAAATAAAATTTTTTGGGCAACTCAAATACTAAAGAAATTGACAGTTGCACCTGGGCAGCGTGTCTTCAACTCAAAAACACCTCCAACCAATGCTCCTGCCAGTGGTCTGGCTAGGCACCTGGACAGCAAATTTTTGGCCTAAAAATTTCCCCAACCAATACTTATAGCCTGACGTAGCACCTGGGCAGCATGTCCCTGGCCTAGGGACACCTCCAACCGATGCTGACTTGTGGTCACTAGGCACCTGGACAGCAAACCTTTGGCTTAAAGATCTCTCGGACCAATGCTTATGGCCTAATTTTAGCACCTGGGCAGCATATCCCTGGCCTAGGGACACCTCCAACCGATGCTGACTTGTGGTCACTAGGCACCCGGACAGCAGACCTTTGAAAAGATCTCTCCRACCAATGCCTCTGTGTTGGGGTTTGTGCTCACCGGGATGGGTTAGTACGTCCCGCTTTCCCCGCGCAGCCGGGGCGCGGCTGCCCGGGCGGGCGGCGGCCGCAGGGCACGGGGCGGCGGAGTTGGTACCAACGGGGCGGCGGGCGCGGGGCGGCGGTGCCGATGCTGCCGGACAGTGCCCGGCGCCCGGGGCCCGGGGCAGTGGGCGCGGCCCGGGGCGGGCGCAGGATGCAGGTGGCACGGAGCCCACGCGAGCCAGGGCAGGTGCGGAGCCGCACCATGGCACGGGGGGAGCGGAGCCGAGCAGTCAGCGCTGCCGAAGGGCTTCCCCTGCGCAACCACTGTTGGTGCATTCCCACGGTTCCTGCTTGTCAGCGCGACCCCCCCCCGCTTTCCCCCCGCGGTCGCAGTGGGCACGCCGGGTTTCCCCACCCTAAAACCCTCTGTCCATCACCCCAAGACCCTCCCAAACATCCAGAGATTTCTTCTCTGGGCGAAACAGGATTGGGTCTTAGACTCGGGTCCCCCTCACCGCTTGCGGTGATTGTGTGTTTGCCGTTGTCTCTCAGTGTATGCTGTGCCGCGATTGGTTACCCGCTTCCCCTTATAAACGCAAGCTCAGAGCCGCTCGAAGCTTTTTCGGGCTGGTTTTAGGACAATAAAGAAGCCTAAAAACCCCCCGTAAAAGACTCCCTCGTTATTGACGGCAATCTTGCTGGCAGCCTTACAGAGAGGTCTGGGGATTCGCAGAGAACCCAGCCCGCACCCAGAGCTGCGGCTTCCTGCCGTGGTTGCCGGCCGGGCCCAGTTCCCCCCTTCAGGAGGCAGGAAACCAGCAGACCTCTGGCCGAATTTTAGCACCTGGGCAGCATATCCCTAGCCTAGGGACACCTCCAACGATTATTCAGACCCTGGTAGCAGTGCTTCCTGCATCCCCCGCCCAGGTCTTTGCTCTATAAACCTCCCCTACGTATTTTAGGGAAGGGGGGCTTGCTTACTGCCCCTTAGGAGACGCCTCACTCACAGTTTCCTCTCGCTTCCCCCTATTCTCGGCCAGCTCCCTCGCGGGAGTCAGGAACCGCGATACTGAGGGGTCCACACTCGCTTCTAGGGTCCGAGCTGCCGGCCCCCATCTCACACACTCACTCACTCACCTCCACTCCCTCCACCAGTTTTTCTTACCAGTTCTCCTGTGGCGTTCAGCGGCGTTCCTTGGTCTGGGGTGGCCAGCTTGTCCTGAAGGCCAACGGCGGATGGCGCCTTCCCGTCTGAAATCTTCAGGTGTGGCTTTATCCCRGACAAGCCCCCAGTTGAAATAAATAAATTGGGCAGGAGAAGTGATTTTACTCCTTTATAAGCCTTTATTAAAAATCAGTTGGCTCGAGGGGTCTAGGGATTTTGCCTACGCTGCTGCTCTGCCAGGGAGGAGGTGTTTCAGGCCTGCCCTGCAGCACAGGTCTGGGAGTCTGTCCTCACGGGAGCTCGTAGGTACTCGATTTGAGCTCTGGAGGTCTAGGGATGTCATCTTTATTAGTTCTTTCGGAGTCATGGCGAGATGGGTGGTGAGTGGGCTAGCGGTATTTATACGGTCACTAGGACCTTGTCTGTACGATGGTACTCTTTATATTCTTTAATTTTGGTTAGGTTTGTTAAAATTAAAGCTTTTCGGTCTCGACCACGCTTCCGGGTGCAGAGAGGCACTTGGGAGTTCTGGTTATCTGCAAATGGGGCTGTGGTCTACCAGCGCCAGGGGAGCGGAAATGGGCGGTGACCTTCCACTCGATGGGAGGCKGCGGGAGCGGCGAGCACAAGTCGGCTGCGTGACGGTGTCGATGCAGCAAAAACCGGAGTTTCACGCAGCTCCAGGGCGGCTGCAGACCCCTGGGAGAGCAAACAGAGCAGCCCGGCGGACCAGCGGGGTGGGTGGGAGGGAGGAACCCCGGAATCCGGCCTTTCGGGGGGTCGGGGCAGGAGCTGGAGGGGGCAGAGACCGTCAGGGTGAGTGGGGAGCGGGGAGGAAACCCGGGACCCGGCCCCCACCGAGTCCGGGCAAAAGCTGGTGGGCAGGAGGGGAGGCAGCCAGCGCCGGAGCCGTGGGCCACCCGGGCCGTCTGTGCCGGCGAGGCAGGAGAGCCGGCGTGGACAGTCTGCACCGCGCCAGGGAGGCAGGAGGGAGATGGGCCGGCCCAGCTGCGCCCGTCCCATGGGAGATGGGTGCCCGTGCCGGGCTCGGGGGAGAAGGGGGGGCGGGGGGACGGCCAGGGCCGGGGCCCGTGCCTTGCCCGAGAGAAGGCGGCCGATGCTGGTGCCGCAGGCCATCCARGCCGTGCTCTGAGGGGCTTCTTTAGAACTGGGGGACAGAAAAAGAATTTGAGGTACAAAAAAACATAGGGTACATAAAAACTTGGAACAGAACAACAAAACCTGGGACAGTCTAGTCCCGTTAAACACCTTTAACATACATAGTTAGATATTTAAACATAACACTCCAATCTGGGATCTTAACTGGGWTTTTGTTTATCTCAATTTAAAACATCTTTAAGCTGTTTAAATATACTCTTCTGGTGGACAGACAGCTGAACGCCCATGATTATGCTGTTATTAAAGCTATCTGTACAAAATCCTCACCCTGAGACAACCCACAAGCCTAATCAGATCCTGCCGCAACCGTGAAATGGGGGGGAAAAGCGGTGCCACAGAGAGAGTGGTAAATACCCAGTCCCCAGCGCCCCCAGGGATCCCAGGGGGGTACACTGCCGGCAAGGCCAGCTGGGGACCCCCTGTCTGGGGTGTACGCCCCCCAAAAACATGGAGCGGCAGAGGCAAGAGGCTACACGTGATGTGTGACTGTGAGAGGTACTGCCGAGTCTTGTTGTGTCCTAGCTCCGCCAGACAGACCGCAGTTCCCGTTCCGCTCCCCCTCCAAGCTAGGAATCTACCCGCAGGGGGCTTACCTGTTATGCCGAGGTCGCACAGCTGTCTCAGAGTGGTCCTATTCAAGTCGACCCACGCTGGGCTGGGCATGGGCTGCCGACTTTTGCCCTGGTCCCCAATGCCACACAGAGCAAGTGAGGGGGACCAGGCAGCTGGAGTCCCAAGGGCGTATTTTAAACCCCCAAAACCAAGGGTTTCCACACCTGGCATGGGYTTTTAAAACCTAAAAATCCACGTTGGGGGCCAACTGAAATTATTCCCCCCCCTGCAGCCCCCCAAAGACTAAAGGCCAGCTCAGATTCCCCGCGGGACCCAGGGGGGAGATATCTCAGAAATAGGATTCGGATTACCAGAAGAGGCTCCTTCCGTGATGTTTGAAGGTCTTCATTCGTGGGGCTCCATGCGGAAAGAGAACGAACAAGGAAATTACAGGCCTTATATAGGCCTTATCTCTGGTGGGCTGTTTGGCTCAGGGTCAATGGGACAGGGGGAAGGGGTAAAGGTCAGAGGGATATCTTGGCCTTCCATATCCTGGGGTAAGGGGAAGCAGTTTCTTGGGGAATTACAACACAATATATGTTTGACATAACCTAAGTTTCTCCCGCTGTAACCAATTCAAATAAAATCTGGGAGGATGTTGGAATGCACATCTGAAGATTGTATCATCGCTGCTGGTAAAGCTGGAGACAGGAATTTTCAACAGAAAGATGGGTGGACTCACAAGACAGATGGATATCTGACCGATGGAGAGACTAGTTTCCAAGACCATTAACACTGATGCTATGGATTACACTTGAACACAAGCCTACAGAAATCTCATCAAGAACCCATCTCAGTCCGGAACTATTCAGTAGACCAGCAACGCTAATGGAGGACAACATGAATATGCAATGGAAGTTGGAAACTGAAAAGACTGTTGCAATATCGCCTTCGGGCAGAAAAACTGTATAAAAACTGGCTGCACCGAGCAGGCTTTTTGAACTGGGAGGGGTACAGTGCGATAGAGGCCGTACCTGCGGTTCACCCAGCGCCGATCCCAGGCTCGGCTCTATCTTTTGTTTGTGGCATCCCAGCATTTTGTCACTCTATTTTGTAATAAATTATTTTATTCATTTATTACTGGGTGTTTTATACTTTACATTTATAACATGTTATAAACATATTATATTATTGGCTTTTCGCAAGTATTAAGATGAATGTTATATGCATAATGTTAAAATAATTCTGCTGTAAGGACATAGTTTTTGTGGTTTTGCTTAGTCATGATAGTGGGATAGCTGATATACAGTTAGGCTTGTAATGGAACTGCCTGTTTGGTTGGATAACATCCATTGAACATACAATGAGGACCCTGCTATTCATATGCTAAATTATCAGCACTGTCGTCTGAAGAAAGTATGGACCACAGCCCAAACTGGAGGTGATAAAGAAGCTAGATTAAAACCACAGGCAAGAAAACATGTGTGCTCTAGATAGGCGGACCCAAGGAGTGGCCATGCAAAAAGGTTCCAAGAAAATGTAAACTAGTTTTTTGAAAAGTATGAATATGCAACAGGCTGATGTAATGAAAAGTATTTAAAGTGCACCTTCAAAGATGATAGGTGTGCTCTTACCTGAATGCCAAGCACATTAACCCTTTTGCTTCATCTGTCTCCTATTGTCTGTTTATTAAACTTTTAAAATTTTACCAGGAAAATGAAYCTCGTTTTTCACAGACATAAACCTCTGGTATTTGTGGATTAATTTTCCTGACAATTTGAAGCCAAATCACATATTCCTTTTAAACTTTTAAATAGGAATACCACTAACCAGTTTGTATTCTGGACAGAGATAAACCTTTTGAAAAAAGTTTTATACACTACCATCCCTGGAGCTAAATCTTGTCAGTCACCCCTCCAGATACTGCCTTATTGAAAGAAAGCACAAATAGTTCCTGCCATCCATGCATTTTTAAACAATAATCATATTGTAAAGAAAACCCGGTTTGCATAAATTCCTCTACCACAACTGTCCTATGGTACTGTGGTCCATTGTTTTCTGTAGAAACACCACCTTGAATTTCAGCTCTATACCAATTGAAGGTGAATTCTAGGTACGAAGAACAATATCATATTTTCCTTGGTTGTGTGCCATCAAAGTAGAAACCGAATGTTAGGATTTTTTTCTCCCCGCTCAGGGATTTTTTTCCCATCTGTTGTCTAAGAGATGATAACGACCAGTACTTAAGAGAGACAGAAGAAGTGCCCAAGGTGGGGGAAAGAAGTGCCTCTGGCTGAAGACTCTTAGCCAAGAGCTTTTCTCTTGGGAAGGGCAAAGATATCTGGAGACTTTTGGCTGGGCGGTCAGGGGGCTTGGCTCTGCTCTTCTCTTTCGCTCTCAGGATCAGAGGGGAATGGTCGAGCTGCTGCTACTGCAAGGGAATTTGCTGCCACTGTGGAGTCCAGCCCATTACTGCTTTTTTCCTTACTGTTGTCTGCTGCAGTGTCTTCAGCAGGTCCTGTGCTTGCCCGTGCTGGGGAGACAGCTACTGCAATTTGTCTTGCAGTGATATCTCCTCCTGCACTGTGGGCAATCAGGCAGTTCTGCTCTGGGAGAAGCTCGGCGGGCTCCCAGACTTCGAGTCATGCTGGGCAAGGGGCAAGGTGGGGTAAAATATAGGGTGTGTCCCCGGGGTTAACAGACAGGTGAGGGGGCAAACCCCTGCTGGGGGAAGGTGGTCTAAGCTCGATTCTGGCCTAACCCCTCGGTTACTTCCTTTGGAATTTTCCCCAGAGTGTCAGGGAAACCCCGTATATTTAAATCCAGGACAGGGTCTGAGATTAGAGGGAGGAAGGGGGAAAGGGATATTGCCTCACCTGTGTGGGGGGAGAAAAGCTTCAGAAAGAGGCTACTATGAGAAAACCTTACAGAACGCAATACTTAGAGCAGCCATTGAAATGGGACCTTATTAACACCTGATCTGACTGGAAAGAACCCTCACCATCTACTCTGGTGCCTCTAGGGAAAACCCAGTAACCCAAACCCTTCTCTCTTCCTTGAGGGTGTGTCTCCTGGGTGTGTATGGCAACTGCTATGGTGAAGAGTGCCTGCTGCTGCCCAGCCCACTGCTTTCTGCTGCTGCCTTGAGCTTTTTCGCTGCACCCTAACCCAATACTCCACGTCCACCTGACTCCTCCGGCTCCTGCTAAGGCTGCATTTTGTTTGTCACCCTGGGTATGGCCACCTCTGCCATTCCAGCTAGCACTCCGAGGTTCCTGCTACAGCCCACTTCTTCATCTGGAGGGGCACCGGGACTGGCTGCACCTGTGGGTTTGTAAATGTTATAGATGGGTAATATGATGATTAGCTCTTGCAATTAACAAATGAATATTGAGTGTGTGTCAAGAGAAATTTTATTGATGTATAGTTATGTTGCTGTTTGTTGTTTGGACAAGTAGTTTGAAAGACAGGTGTCTGCCAGGGAAGGTGGAAGCCTCCCTTGGAATGGAGAATGTAAATCCCTCCCTCCAAATGATTAAAATTTTGAAATTAAGGGGCTCTCAGGCAAGGATATGAGGGGTAGGAATAACAGTTCTTTACTAGTATGTGTAACAAGGCAAACAAACAACAATAACTATGGCATTAACAACAAAACAGAAACCAGGAACCTTGTGACAGCCTTCTCAGCCGAGACAGGAAGTGATGGAGGAGAGGCTTTGCTCACAAAACTCCGGGGCGGTCTGATCCCAGTGCCCCTGCAGAACTGTGAGGAGCATCAAGCTGGAACAGCAGGAATGAGCAGGAAATTCTGGGCTGGTGGATGAGGCGTATCAGAAGCTCCATGGTGGTAACTGGAACTGTAGGATGGCCAGGTAGCGCAGGGGGTGCGGGGCTACAGCGTAGCAAAGATCCAGAGCAGTGCCAAAGAGGCCGCAGGGGAGGGACAGCAGCAGCCTAGCTCCCAGCAGCGCAGGAAAAAGGTGTGCTCAGGATTCCTGGACACATGAGCAGATGGTGGTAGGTCCCTACGACTGAACTCTAGTGATGACAGCGAATTTTCCCTGCATTAAGCAACAGTTTGACCCTCCTCCTTCCGATGCCAAGTGCGAGAGCAGATGCCCCCCAGCCCCGACCTTCTTCCTGCCCTCCAAAAAACTTGAGATATCTCCCCCCTCGGAAAGAAACTCCCAGAGACAAAAGAAGTGTAGCCAGATGCTACCCTCCTCTCTCGACTTTGGCCACTTATTTTGTTTTGCTTAAGTATCCATAAGTACTCAGAACTTAGTTTCCTAGCAACTTATGGGAAAAAAATTCTAAAAGTAAAAAAGGAAGAAATCTAACCCCCAACAACACCTAAAATTACTTATTTTTTCACAAAACAAAGTTCTAGCTGTCCAAGGGAAAAAACCACAATAGTTAATTTGAGATCATAGGGTTATTACAAAATCCCGATTTTCTTTGCATAGTCTCAGTGTTTCTATCAATTTCTTACTCCTTGTGCCTTTACTTTGCCTACTTGGAAAGTTATGCTCTTCAGGAAAGGGTCCTTGCGGCCATAAAACAATTGCATATCTATAGCACAGTCAGTTTTTAGTTTGCTATTAGTGATAAGCAAATAATTTGAATCCTAAATTCCTATGCTAGATGCAATAAAACCCCAAAAGGTACAGAACAAACAAATACTTTGCTTGCCAACTTTCATCTGGAAGCGGTATTTTATCTCTCGTGCATGTCAGCCCCTACCATTCCTGCCATTTCTTGACTCATCTCTAGACTTGAAGTTATTTATGAATTTATAAATTTAGGAATGTGTATTTTAATGTACAATTTAAGTTAAGGCAATCACTGTCTTTTGGCAGGAACTTTAACAATGTCACTGGACTGTCTTGGGTTGCATTGCAAAATGTAACCAAAAGTAGCATTTGAGATTAAATTTCTTTCTTTTTTACTTATAGAGTGTCTTCCCATAAGTTGCTAGGAAACTAACTACTGCATACTCATCCGTACTTAAGCAAAAGACAAAAGAAGTGGCCAGAGGAGTGGAGGGAGCACCTGGCTACACTTTTTTGTCTCTGGGAGGTTTCCCTTAGAGGGGGAAGATAACTCCAGTTTTGGGGGCAGGTAAAGGACGGGGGCTGGGGGCAGCCACTCTTGCTCTCGGCACTTTGGAGAGAGGATGCCAGGCTGTTTGCTTGCTGTGGGAGGAGTTCACTGTCATCACCAGGTCAGGTCCTGGGAAATCTACCACCATCTGCTTGTGTGCCCGGGAATCCTGAGTTCCACCTCCTCCTGCCCTGCTGGAGCTGGGCCGGCCCTGTCCTGCCCCTGGTTCTTCAGCACTGCTTTGAGGCTTCTTGCTACGTTGTGGCCCCACACCCACCTCTGCTCTGCTGGGACATCCCTGCTGTTCCAACTACCACTGTGGAGCTTCTGATAGATCTCATCCACCAGCTCAGGATCTTCCACCAATCCAGCTTGGTGCTCTCAGAGTCCTGCAAACTGCCCCAAGCTTCATGGAGCAAAGTGCCCTTGAGGTTCTTGGTTCTGTTTTTTATTAATGCTGTAGTTGTTATTGTTTGTTTACCTTTTTATACATACTAGTAAAGAACTGTTATCCCTATCCCCATACCTCTGCCTGAGAGCCCTTTAATTTTCTAAATTATAATGATTTGGAGGGAGGGGGTTTGAATTCTGCATTCCAGTGGAGGCCTTGCCCCTCCCTAGCAGACACCTGTTTTTCAAACCAAGACAAGTTTGCCATCTGTTGGCCATCTGTTGAAACCGGTTGGGGAGGTGTTTTTTTCCTCTATCTTTTCTAATTCTGGGCAGGGGGAGAGGTGTCTTCTTTTAATGGGCCAGCTGTTAAAACCAGGTGGGGCAGTGTTCTTTGTCTTCCTCAACCCATCATTCTTCTGGGGGATATCTGTGGTTAATGGGCCATTAAGGCTCATTGCATGGCTGATAAAATTACATCATTCCATTGTGAGATGTTCCACCCAGTGGGAGGAGCCAACCATTCCTACCTGGATAACGCCTGAGATTCTGAATACCAGGACAGCCTGTTTCAAATGGATTCCCAGAGGAAGACCAGACCCATCTCATCACCACTAGATTTTCAGAAGGAAACTACACCCTTCTGTAGAACCATCTCTGCTCCAACAGAACCACATCTGTCACTGCAGGAGGACTTAATTGGACTGGTACCAACACCCTGACCAACAGGGTGTCAGGTTGTATTCTGACTGTCAGTGGTTTTTTTGTTTGTTTTGTTTTGTTTGTTTTTTGTACTACTACATTTTTATTTTTACTGTCCCTAGTAAAGAACTGTTATTCCTATTCCCATATCTTTTTCCTGAACACCCTTAATTTCAAATCTATAATAATTTGGCAGGAGGGGGTTTGCATTCTCCATTGCAAGGGAGGCTCCAGCTTTCCCTGGCAGACACCTGTCTTTCCAAACCATAACACTGGACCTGAACCAGGATTCTGTTGTAGAAAACAGGATAAGGTTCAGTTGATATCCCTTCCCCTCAGGGATGCCTGCTAGACTTGTTGAGATTACAGTCAGAAGAGTGAGTAATGCCATAAGATCATCATTGTCTGTGGTTCAACAGGCTTTAGTTTGTATCACTTCCATTGTTTCAGTTTCTTGTGTCTATGGGCAAAATGCAAGAAAACTTTATAAATATTTTTCATGCTCTCTATCTTACATGAGATTAGAAGTGCAGTGCAATATGGATTAGTGAATAAGCCTTACCTCTCTCTTTGGCTGCCTTACTTCTTTCTCTGTTCACCTGTAAATTTGTATTTGGAAAAACAAAATAATGCTTCAAAATTAAAAAACAAAATATAGGGAATAAAATAGGAGACAAAAGTCCAGCCCTGGGGTGTTCCTGGCAAACAGCCTAAGTAGATGAAGCAGTCCCTGATAGTGTTATCTTTATACTGTTACATTACTGAGATATATGCATATTCATAAAGTCGATACATTATTCAAACATTCATGTGAACTGTTTGATATTACGGGAATTCTTCTCTTTGGTTTCTTCATACTCTAGTGTATCTGCATGACATCCTGTGTGTCAAGTTAATATATTTTATTCCTATTTCTGTCTCCATCCTGTTGTTTTACATCCTCTGCTAAGGATTTAGTACATCCTCTTTAAATTTAACATGGTATTTTCTAATTGTCCTCCGGTGCTCTGTTTTGTGTCACAGTTACCACTTAGAGAGGTCAGTCAGCAGGTGTGAGAAACAACTTAATTGCTTCATACAGTTTTCTCGGTTACATAGTTATTTTAACATTTTATATTTTGCTAAGGCCTACAATACAATACATTTATTAAACTATTATTCTTATAAGCTATGAGGGGTATACATTGTGAAAAACGAGGTTCACTTTCCTGGTAAAATTAAAAAGGTTTAGTAAAAAGACAATAGGAGACAGATAAAGGAAAGTGTTAAATGGCTGGGTGCTTGGCATTTAGCCAAGAGCACATCTGTCATCCTCGAAGGTGTGCTTTAAATACTTTTCTTATTACATCAGCCTGTTGCATATTTATATGTCATTATGCATATTCATATTTCCCCCAAAACTAGTTTACATATTCTCAGAACTTTTTTGCATAGCCACTCCTTGGGTCCACCATTTTAGAGCATGCATTGTTCTTGGCTGTGGTTTTAATCCTACTTTTTTATGACATCCAGTTTGGGCTGGAGTGGTCCATACTTTCTTGAGAAGGCAGGTGTTGATAGTTAACATATCAATAGCAGGGTCCTCATCCTAAGTTCACTGGATGTTATCCCAAACAAGCAGGCCTTTCAAGCATACTATATCAACTATTAACACTATGCCTACGTTTTGTTAATTGCAGAAATAAAAAGTACATCTATATAGCAAAACCATTTCAACATTATACATATAACATTCATCTTAATACAATACAATATAATACGTATTTATAACATACATTAACATAATATATTAACCACACTACTATTTCCATGGGCTATACAGTGTATATTTAAAATGAGAAATTAGGTTATATTAACAAGCAGCTAAAGGGGGTTATAAATTGTGGTATACTTACAATCAATAACAACATGTAAAGACTRATACACAAATGTGAAAGCAAATATTATAGGGTTTTGTTAACATAGTCATATTATTTAAAATGCAATCATGCATTTAATAAAGCACTCTCTCTCACAAAAACTGTGTTTGTTGTGAATAACAGTACAACTCTTGGTCTATAAATTTTCCCGTACAAGACAAAGTGAATCAAGGCCCAACATGGGTGACTTGTTTGGTTTCAAATTTTTGAGCAGGAGTTTCTTCACATTTGTTTCACATTTGTTTCTTATGCACTCAGTGCCTCTGACGTGGTTGGCTGGGCCTGTTCTGTGTGGAAACATTTGAAAGTCTGGCTGTTACATTCACATGCCTCATGATCTACTGGTGACCCCATAACTAATTACACCTCAGCCTCAATTATTGTAGGTCCCTTCCAAGTGAACTACACCTATTTAATTCAGTACTATTCTATTCCATTCTGTTCCATTCCATTCCTTCCCTTTCAGTTCTCCTTTTTTTGGAGACAAATAGGTTTTTGCTGTAAAAGCAGCTGTCTAAAAGCTGCTATGCTCTGCATCTATAGACTATCAGCATGTAGTCAACAATAATGATGTAACATAGAACGAAACAGTCATAAAATTTAAAATTCTTAATTACCAGTGAGATGTGATATTCCCATTGCAATCAGGCTTTCTGGGTAGGGTTAAAGTTCTTTCCCTTTGTGCAATAATGAGGCTTTTAGGGTCATCGCTAGTCAAGACTTGGGAATTACACTCTTCTTCAGAGCTCTAAGCCAAATGAAGGTGTGGGAAGCCTTTTCCCAAATCAATCTCTTATTTTTCTCTCCTGCCAGCCTGGTCTCAGTACAGAGAAGAATAATTCCTACTGTCTTCCTCTATCTCTACAACCCAAACTCAGCTGATGTGGGAAGACTCTGACTTCTGTGACACCTGCTGACGCTGCCGGAGGCTGCCGAGGGTGTTGAAGCTGCTGCCCGCAATTTGGTGTGTGCTGCTGTTGCTTTGGGAAATCTGCTGATGAAATTCGGTGGTTGTGCTGGATTTTCTTTTAGGAGTTGAGATGGCTAATTTGGCCCCCTGGCTTTCAGTTAATCCCTGACTGAACAGGTCCTTGTCTGCTTTCTCTGTAGTAGCTACGGCTGCCTGATCTTGGCAATGCAGCTACCGCGGCTGTGCCGGGTCTCTCACGCGCCTCTCGGAGCCAGTGCGTGTCCGAGATGCGGCGCGACCCGGGCATGCGCTGGCTCCTGCTCAGTGTCCCTGCGCGTGACGCCGCAGCGTGTGGCCTCGCGCGCGCCCATCGCGCCTTGCGTGGAGCGCTGGTGCGCGGCGCTTTGTCTGCCGCGGGGCTCGGGAGACGGGACCGGGCGCGGGCGGGCTCGCTCCCGGCGCGGTGTACTGCGCGGGCGACTCGCCGTCACCGCTGCCGCTCGTGTCTCCAGTGCAAGAAGCACTGCGTCGCCGGGCCTGCTCTCAGCACGGGTAGGCCGCGCCCCCGATCCAGCAGCTCTGGGCGGTGCCGCGGCGCTCCGCCCCGACCGGTGCCCCCGGACCGTGACGCGGCGTGCGGGACGGCGCAGCGCCCGGTGGTGGTGGYGGCGGCGGCGTCAGCGGGGCGCGGAGCGGGGCCGAGCGGAGCGGGGCCCAGGGCTGTCGGCCGGCAGGATGCTGGAGATCCAGCTGGACGATGGCGGCGTGGGGGGGTACCCGGGCGATGATTACTGCTCGGGGTCGGTGATGTCGGAGCGGGTCTCGGGCCTCGCCAACAGCATCTACCGCGAGTTCGAGCGGCTGATACACTGCTACGACGAGGAGGTGGTGAAGGAACTGATGCCGCTGGTGGTGACGGTGTTGGAGAACCTGGACTCGGTGCTCACGGACAACCAGGAGCACGAGGTGGAGCTGGAGCTGCTGCGGGAGGACAACGAGCAGCTGCTCACGCAGTACGAGCGGGAGAAGGCGCTGCGCAAGCAGGCCGAGGAGGTGAGTGCCGCCGCCCCGCGACCATCTTGGCCACGGCCGGGCAGGGACCCCAGTGCAGGGGAGCGGGAGGACCGAGGGGGTGGCGGGGACTGCTTAGGGCTGCGGCTGGGCCACCTCTCACACGCCTTCGCTCCGTCGCCTCGATCGCCTCCATTGGCGGGTCTCTGCTTCTCGCGCCCCCGCGGTGGGCCCGGTTCGAGGGGAGGCGGGGGGCGCGGCGGGAGCCCGGGGTAGTGGCCCCCGGTACATTCTAGAAGCGGAGTGCGGGGGCCGGGCCCAGATCCGGGCCCGGCGAGGCACATCCCCTCCCGTAGGGGCGCCGGGCTTCTGCCCCGGGACTCCGGCCTCGGCAGGCCCGGCCTGGCTCTTCCGCTGCACCGCGGCGCCGGGGCTACTGCAGCTGAGCTGCCCCGTGACAACGGGAGGGAAAAAAACCCGAACCAATATAGCTGCAGTCCTGTGGAATTCCTGAGGAATTAGGGATCTACTTTGCAATGCCAGCAGCATCCGGAGGGGTCAGCAGAATTTGTCGTAGAAAAAATAGTTTTTAAAATGGGTAATTTGTACGGCCGTCCAGCATTCTCAATGTCAGTTGTAAGCTGTTTCGTTGAGGCAAGGAATTGCCTTTAGAGTCTAACCTCTTATTTTTGAAACTTATTTTTATCAAAACTATGCGTTGAGCTTTAATAAAATCGTTCCCAAATCAGCACCTGCCGTTTCCTGGAACGTGGATGCGCTCCCAGGAGAGCCGGGGCAGGATTGGTGGGGTTGTTTGGAAGCGGCTTATGAGAAATCCAGCCCCTCTGATGGAGAGGAAGGAGAATCCTCGGGTTACAGGGACTCGGATGTAGACAAGACAGAGGGGAGGTGATCTGCACTCTGTCATCTTGCTGCATCTGCGCCTGTCCCTGCTGAAATACAGAGCATCCTTTTAGCCTTGAAGGCTGGAAGCCATAGGACTTACTGTTCAGCCTCTTGGAGTGATAGTCCGTGACCTGGGATAGAGCTTTGGTGCTGAAAAATGTCCATCCTCACCACATCATCCCCACTACATCATCTCCTTTAAACTTTTTAAAAATTGGGGTTTTTCTTTTAGACTGAGGAAGAGCAGACAATTTAAGATCCAGTTGCATTCCTAGGAGTCAAGTTCTGATTTGATATGGGGTAATTAATAAAATAAAAGAAGTAGTAATTAATGAAATAGTTGTTAAACTGGAGAACGGTGTAAAGCACACGCAGGGTTTTCATAGACGTGTTCTTGTTGTTTAATAATCTTGTGTGAGAAGCTTGGTAACTCAGTGGGGGGGACACTCGTGGTCCATTATTGATACTGAAAGAAAGCAAGAGCCAGTCAGTTAAAAGTTTCAATCCCAAGTTCTAATTATGTATTAAAGGACTAATAAATGATCCTAAAAGTCTTTTGAATGCTTGTAGGGATTGAAAAATTATTCTGAGTATATGAATATATATTTATATTGTGTATTATTTGTTTATATTTATATTGTGTAGAGACAGCAATTTGCAGCTTCTGAGAAATAATTTTTAAACTGCACTATTTATGGGAAAAAATTGGGACTGCAAATGGGAGTTGGAACAGTCCGGTCAGAATCATCTTGCATCTTTGGACTAGGGTGGATTTCTGTCCTGGGCTTACTAGATACAGGGTGTGTTTTCTGGAGGCCAATGTACTGATAGCAGTTACATTCCCTGCAAGGAAACTTGGAAACTGTGGCAGAATACCATTTACCAATGGTGTTTTTAAAAAATGAGATTTAAAAAGTGCCAGTGATGATGGTGAAGATACTCTGTCATCCTTACACACAGCTCAGTGTAAGTTGGAGGTGTCTGCAAGGAGACTTTTTATCAAAAAGGAATAGATAATGTGTTTCTTATGAGAATAAATGAGCATTCTGCCTCTACAAACCCCCTATTACAAGGTCATACATGGAGTACATGGCTGCTGTTTCCCTTGGTATATAACAAAGTACATCATTTATCTGCACCTGTTTCCCGTGTGTTGCAGTATTGGGTTTGCATCCAGGGTTCCAACATCATGCACTGCGTACTCTGCAGTAAATCACATGTTATGGGGGTGAAAATCTGTGTATGACAAGGAATTCTGCTGTCTACTAGATAATTGTGCACAATCATAAACCAGAAAACTGTTTTCTTCCCAGAATGTGCATTGCTGCTCTGAAACAGTGTCATAGTGACCAGGGACTGTCCATCCCACCTCTCCAGCAGCATCAGTTTCCTGGCTGTGCCTCAAGTCTTAGGTGGGATCTTCACTTCTTAACTGGGAATATCCTCCCCTGGAAACAGGATTTGATGTCAGTCTTGATTCCTCTCTGTGTATGAATGCCAATTACAGCAATTAAATTGACACTGAGAAGTTGGAGATGAAAAGTGGATCTGTTCTCTTGCAATGTCCTGAGTTAGGACCCTGAGTTATAGTTACCTTATATTAATGTATTAAATTCAGAGTAACTGGAACCACAGGTGGGCATTGTTCTGGCATTAAAATGTGCATTGCATTGGCTGATTACCACCATACAGAGCCATCGCACCTTGCTGTTCACCTTTATGCAGCGGTTGTGCACAAACAGAATGTACAGGGTATGGTTTGTTAAATTAGGATCAATTGTAGAATCATAGAAACATGGAATAGTTTGAGTTAGAAGATACCTTAGAGATTATCAAGTTCCAGCACCCCTTTTCATTAAAGGCCATAAAGAAGGGTTTTTGTTCTCAAAAGTGCTGTCTTAAGACAATTCTATGTATTGTCTTTTAAAGCAATCTTTGCCAAAAGCAAATTAAAGCTTTATTTTCTAAATGCTTAGTGACTCCATGTTTTTCAGTTGTCCTAAAATAGGGCAGCAGAAGCATTTGGGCAAGTGGATTTAGAATAGAAGTTCTTTGGCATGAGGCAGTGCTATCAGTTGCTGTCATTACAGAGCTTAGTTCACAATATTGCCATTTTCCACGACCTCCCAGCTACTGAAGATATGGGATTGCACCGGATTTTTGGTGGTTTTGTTTTCTTCCATCTGTTTCATACGAACGTAGAATACGTATGTGTAAATCAAGGTCATTATTGCTTGTGTGGTGTGCTGGTCTGTGGAATCACAAACTCCTCTAGTGTGTCTGTAACCTCCTGAGATTAAGTCCCACACCTTTGCTCAGTCAGGGGCAGTTGGAGCAGGTTGCCCAGGACCTGCTTGGAGTTTGAACGTCTCCATGGATGGAGACTGCAGGCTCTCTGGGCCACCTGTCCCAGTGTCTGATTCCTCGCAGGAAAAATGTGTGTCCTTGTGTTCAGATGGAATTCTGTGTGGTTTCCCTTTTGCCCATTGCCTCCTGTCCAGAGTAGAGTCTGGCCCCCTCATCCTTGCTCCCTCCCAGCAGGTACTTGAGAACATTGATGAGATCTCTCAGAGCCTTCTTGAGCAGCTCCAGCCCTCTTGGCTCCTCCTCCTGTGACAGATGCTCCATTCCCTTTATCACCTCTGTGGCCCTGGTATTTGGACTGGTGTATAAGACATTACTTATTTTTACTGGCTAAATATTTGGTTTAGCTTGATCTGTTAAGAAAATGAAGCTGTTGTGACTGCTGTCTTAGGAGCTGCCCCGAATAACTTAGGAAACTGGTAGCTGCTTTCAGACATATCTGTTAAATAAAAAGGTTACTTAAAATTTTTGGTGTGTCTTTTTGGTGAATAATGAAAGAGAAAGGTCAGGTGAAGGTCCTGCATGTTGAAGGGACAGAGTTGGCAGTGTGCAAGTGTTTGGTGGCAGCAGGACAGTTGGTATTTGGGTCTAGGGCAGGTGGTTCCAGTATGCACACAGTGTTGCTTTCTGGGGTCTGCTCAGGGGACATGTAGAGGTACAGGTGGGATGAGGAAAGGGCTAGGGACACCTGCAGAAATCTCCAGGGAAAATAGGCCTTACTGGGTCCACTCTTAATGAGGCATTTTGATTTATGCAAGCTGCTTTCCTGATGTTCTGTATTCTTCCTCTCTTGAAGTCAAGCATCGCTGTGTGCCCTAAATGCTCATTTCTGTAGTGATTGTTCATCACACTGGTCAGTGATGCCAAGATGAATGTGCACATGTGAATGCACATAAAAGCTTTACAAGGATGTTTAGGATATATTAGTATGGCTTCTTGGAGTTAGGAAAGCCAGATGGGCCTCTGCCATGTGGGAGGTGCCTTCAGACCTCTTGTTGCAGGAAAAGTGCTTCTAGGGAAATTTGTGTCCCAAGGGAGTCGTGGTGGCTGTCCACAGAACACAAAGTGCCTTAGTAGCAAAGTAAGGCTTGTTGATTTGCAACATCAGTTCATGCTCATTAGAATGTTTAAAATGGTGGTCATTGAAGATGCTTATAGGTATGGTGTAGAGGTAAGGATTTGGTGCTGATCAGGAGGTCTAACCCCCCCCCGAAGGCTTTTTGTAGCTTGTGTTCTGTGCTGTGGCAGTCCAACACCTGGGAGCAACTTCCATTGGAATGTGGCTGGGAAAACCTCTGTGTCAGTACCCGTGGCTGTTCCCCATATGCTGACTGCTGGGGTGGTTGGTGTGTTTCCAGGCGGCAAGTGTAAGAGGGCAGGTGCTGCTGCCATGTCAGTGCCCTGGGCCTCTGATGGGCTCTCGGAGCAAGGAGTTGGCATGTAAATGTGTGGCAGTGCCTGCTGGGCTGCAGTTCTCATGGACTTGTGTTGATGTAGGACTTGGCTGGGAGATGGGCAGTACTGTATCGAGCTGCCCTGGGGTGTGACGTGGACTTCAGCAGTGCAGTAACTCCTTGAAGGGAGTGTGTCCTGCCTCCTGTGACATTCCCAATGGGCTTTTTGGCATTGTTATCGTCTGGGCTTCTCCATGGGTCTTTTGACAGAATCACAGGCTGGTTGAGGTTGGAAGGAGCCTTTGGAGCTCATTTGCACTAACCCGTTGCTTTAAACAGGGTCACTCAGAGCGGGCTGCCCATGAGCGTGTCCAAGCAGTGTTTGAGTATCTCCAAGATGGTGGGAGACTACAAGACCTCCTTGGGCAACCTATGCCAGTGCTCATAGGGAAAAATGGTTTTCTGGTGTTTAAAAGGAACCTCCTTGGTTCCAGTTCGTGCCCATTTCTTCTTGTTCTATCGCTGGGTACCACAGGAGACTGGCTCCTTCATCTCTGTACTTCCCTTTCAGGTATTTATATAACACTGATGAGATCCCCTGAGCCTGCTTTTCTCCAGGTACTCCAATCCTTTTGTTATCCTTGTGGCCCTTCACTGGGCTCTCTTCAGTCTGTCCCTGTCTCCGTTGTGCTGAAGAGTCTACCACTGGGTACAGCACTCTTGACCTGCTGGCCATAGCCTAGGACACTGTTTGCCTCGAGGTCACATCACTGGCTCATGGTTAACCTGGTGTCCAGCAGCAACCCCAGTTTTCTGCCAAACTGGGTGGCCTCAGCATGTGCATGTGTTCCCTAGGGCCAGGATATGAGCTGTGAAAGCTCTTTGCTGGCATTGCCAAGTGTAGGACTTTTACTTGAAATACGCCTAGGTATCATCCTTTCCCATAAGRAGCAGTGTCCCTGTCTCCTGCTGTCGTGTCTCTGTGGCCATCATTCCTCGTTAGAGCTTGCTGTTTGCATTGTTATCTAACTTATAAGCACATTCAATTACCAGTAATCTTTATATAATAAGAAGGCTCCGATGTCTTGTTTGAAGATCAGTGGCAGTATTTTGGAAGAGCTGGTCCTTTTTGAGGGGCGCTGTGGCTGCCATAGGTACCTGAAGAGCTTTCCAACTGGGTGGCAATACGGTGAGCTTGCTGGCTCCTGTCTGCATCTCAAACAGCACAAAGGCCTGTAAAAATACCCCCCTTTGTTAAGGGATGCCTTAAATATTGCCCCACCTCATACCCTCCTTCTCTTTTGGGAGATGGGGAGGAAAGATGACAAAAGTGATAATTGTGGGCTGCAGCCCCTGGTGTTGACTGTAAGTGCTTTCTCTTGTCCTGCCTTGTATCTGCGTTCTCTGGGGAATGACTTGCAGCCTGGGAAGGCGTTTTGTTTCCCCACCCTGAAAATTGATCTTACAAATAGCTGATTAATGAGAATTTCTGCAGCCTGATGGTGACCTCATACCATCTAAGGAGGAAAGCTTTGCAGAGTATGGCAGACCAGATGCTTTTACCTGGATCCTTTGCACTATAGGCTGGTAAAAGTAACTGGCAAACATGAAATGCAGGTTCATTGGGTACCAGATCTGTTTCCATATCTTTCAGGCCTTGGTCTGTGCCTGGAGCCTGCAGGCACTGTCAGATTTCACCCACAGAAACAGTATCAGAGTCTTTGTGGTGAGTAGAGGGTTATTCCAATTTACCTTGAACCCTCTTCTGCAACTTGTCTTGATTTACAAAAGCTGTTGGTCCTGGAGAAACCAGAATCTTCATTTTCATAAGTACTGTGAAACTTGAAACAATAATTTTCTGTTGAGGGGGCAGATGTTCACTTACATATTTATAATACTTTGTTCCTTTTTTCCAAAACCCATTCATTTAGTTGTTCAGAAGTAGAAAGCAACACAAGTAAGAGCCTTTGCAGTGATCCCTTTGTGTCTTCTACGTGAGGAAAGCCTCAAACTTTAGGGATGTTAACCATTGTGTCTCAGTTTTCTCTTACACCTTTTCTTCAGTGATTTCATTTGACTATGATTCAGAATTGATCATGGTCAAATGATCAATTGACCAAACAATTACACAATATTGTAGATTATTATTAAAATGCAGCAACTGAAGATAGTAAAATTAATGTAACCAACAACATAAAATGTTTCTGGAGATACCTGAGTTTGAAATTTGTATCTCAGTAGGCTAATTATTTTAGATGAAGATTCTAATGTTCTCTCTGAACTGGTAAAAGAAACTCACTGGCCATCTTTACAGATGCCTCATGATGTCTTCAAGTTGAATTATGTCTCCCCAGGCTGAATTTTCTCAGCTTTTGTAAACATGTTGTCTGATAACTTCTGCAATAGGAGTTGCTTAATGAAGAAAAAGAGCTTTGTGTTTCAAGCATTACTTAAGATTGTCATACAAATAAATAGACATTAGATAGGCATGGATGTGTATTAGAGAGCCTTATTATGTAAATTTTACTGTATAACAGATGTAACTTTTTACCCCATATTGTGCTTGATTTGTGGAGACCTACACCTTGCAACCAGCACAGAATAAATGTCTCATTTCTAAATTAGACTCTGTGTCTTTGTTTAGAGAGCTCCTAAAATTGACTGTGGCTCACTGCATTGGCCTGCAATCAGCATGTGCCCCGTGTGAAAGGTTGGCAGTGTTGGGATGCTGAACATGCCTTTCCTTACAAAACCTGTAGCAATGAAACTGAATAGGATTGTAGGCTAAAAATTTGCCATCCCATCGTGTGTCTTCTGATGCAGGACTAGGATTGATGTTAATACAAATAACAGTAAGGAGATAATTCCTTCCTTCCCATGAAGGTGGACTGGGGGCATTTGTTGGGGGATAACTCAGTGATGCCTTTTCTCTGCTCAGAGTGAGGGTGGAGAGCTTTCTCTGCCAGCAGCAAGAGTATTGCCTGCCATCCTCTATCAGGTGCTGCCTCCCCCTCTCCTGCCCACAGGACACCAGGGCAGGGACTGCTCTCTTCCCTTTCCTGGCATGATGGCAGTGTTGTGGAAGTCTGCCCTTTTCTCTTTGTCTCATCCTGTGTGCATGGCTCTGCAGGAGAAGGGCGATGCAGCATGGCTGGCTGTRGAGTGGGATGACAGGGCGGGTGGAACCCAGGCTGGCAGCAGTGATGCATCCTGAAGGATGTGGAATGTGCTGTGCTGTTCTGGGGACCTCAGCTCTTGTGGGATCAGCCAGTGATGGCTTTGAGCTGTGGAATGAGGTGTGTCCTGCTGCTGATTTCTGCCCAGCTGGTCTGATGGAGGATACCCAGTGCAGACTGAGAGATGAAGTACAAAATGCTTTGGGGTTGTGCTCTGAGAGATGCAGAAGCAGCTTGTCCTTCCCTTGTCTTTTTTGATCTTCTGCCCATCAAAAGTTTGTGCGCAAAAGAAATCTTTTTTGTGAAAACTATATATGTTTCTTGCATATAAGAGATGATGTTGTAAGACATCAGCTGTTGGAAAACCACTAGCTATAAACACAATTAGTTATTACAATTTTTTCTAACAAATTATATGACTTCTACACTGATCGGATGAGATGCATTTAGAGATACTTCTGTTTACAAGTTCTGTTAATTTAAAGGAATGTAAACGAGACAATTTGTGATTCTGTTTTGCGATAGAGACTGGCCATATGATATGTATTTCTAAATCACTTCTCTGTGAGGAATCAGGCTTTCTACATGTAAGGCAAATTAGTCCTTGCCATCTGGAAACCTTTATTCTCACTAATCCTGGAGTGAAAAAAATCTGTATCTAAACACAGATCCTTAATACAAATCCTCACTCAATTTCATGGCAAATATTTATATTCATAAATATCAGTGTTACTAAAATTTCCTTGAAAGTAAAATAGCAAGCAAGCACTATGAGCTGTGATTTATTAAAAAGCAGTTCAGCATAATCTGAATATCTGTTGATAGTGATGATCAGAGGCAATGGCCAGATTTCCCCTCAGTAGGGTTACCTGCATAAGTCAGATTTATCCCCAAGTGCTTTGATGAGAAACTTTTTTTCTCTGGTACAATGAAGCAGCTCCTGCCTGGTCCTTTTCCATTCATGGCTCTGCAGGTTGATTTGTCAGTGATACTTTTGGGATGTCCCAGGTATATGTAGRCAGAAGTTACCACTGGAGTTTCAGGAAGCAGAGTTGTAAGAGAAAAGCCAAGAACTCTGGGAGGATTTGGCTTTACTACCATTGCAGATGGATTTAAGTTATAGAATCACAGACGACTTTGTATTGGAATGGACCTTCAAGCTCATCTCATTCCACCCCCTGCCTTGGGCAGGGACAGCTCCCACTAAACCAGATTGATCCAAGCCCCATCCAAACCCTGGCCTTGGACACTTCCAGGGATGGAGCAGCCACAGCTTCTCTAGACAACCTGTGGCAGGGCCTCAGCACCCTCCTTCAGTTTAAAGCCGTCCCCCTTATCCCATCAAGTCTGGAGAGGGATTTTAATGGCTGAAGTTTGAAGAAAACTCCCCAGTCAGTCTTCATTTTTCTGAAAATGATGCCATCTTCCATCTAGCAAAGGCACCTTGGCCACCTTCATTCTTTCTCTTGTCCATTGGGAGATGAAGATGGCCCACATCCCCATTATCACTGGTTGTGTTGGTGCCTCTGACAAGCTGTAGCAGGCTGGATCCTTTCATGCTATTGTCAAGGAAGCAAGGGATGTCCCAGGTGAGAGAAGCTGGATCTTGCCTGGCAGGACAGGTGGCTTTAGTTCAGGATTCAGTGGGAAGCATCAAACCTTTTGCTCCTGAGCTGGATTGAACATGGCCGCCTCTGCTCATGAACTCCTGCTGGTGTCTATTATCTGTCCCAGTGCTCTGGTTGGAAGGGACCTGCTCAAAGCAGGATGTGATGTTCAACTGCGTCTAAGAAAAACAGTTTCAGGCTCTTATTTATCTTCCCTGTTCTGCCTGGGTCTTGGCCATCCCACTTGGTGGTGTGAATGTAAGTTGCTACTCATTTCCAGAGCAGACATGCTTGTCCACTTCATAACAGGAAGCATCAGCAGAGGGTTGCCTGCCCATTCACCTGCAAGGTTTTGTGAAAAAGTTTTCCCATTGGACACGTGCTGAGTTTCTCCCAGAAGATAATAGCACATAGTAATTGTAAATACTAATTGAAAACAAAAATTTTCTGATCTGTTAATGGTTGGGTATTTTCAAGGCATATGGCCCAAAAGCGTGTTAGCTTTTTGCCCTCTTTGGGTTTGTGATTCTGTGCTTGAACTGAAAGAGCTCAGTGGCAACACATTTACAAACAGCACATATGGGAGAAGTACACAATGTAATGTACCATACATTTTGAAGAACTTGGGTATGGAGAAGTACTGTCCCTTCCCCATGATGGAGAGAGGTGTAATTTCAGTGTATTTTACCATTTTCTTTCACCAGTCAATGATAGCTTTGGAAGAGAGCTCAAATACACACTTTGGTTGAACTAAATCAGTAATCTCTATTTATTAGCAAAACTGGAGAATTCTGCTTTGGAGGGGAGGACAGTGTCTCAACAGGGAGATAACAAAACCATTTAGGTTAGAAAAGACCTTTGCGATTATCAAGTCCAGCCTTTGACCCATTGTCACCTTGTCAGGCAGACCAGAGCACTGAATGCCATGTCCAGTCTTTTCTTGAGCACCTCCAGGGACAGTGACTCCACTGTCTCCCTGGGCTGCCTTGYTGTTCCTGGACTGAGGTTGGGGTTTGTGGGTCAGGTGATGTCTGTCAGCTTCCTTCCTTCCTAGGTGACTGTGGCTTCAGTGGTAGGCTGTTCCTCCATTCTGGGGCCCTGCCCTCCCACCAGCCTACTCCCCTTCAGCTGAAGTGCCCATGGCTGCTCTGTTTCTCACTTGCATATGGTCATTGATCTTCTGCTCAATTTGTTACAAACTTTTAAACTTATAAACTAAGGAGTTAACACCTCTTAAGATAGTTTTGTGGTTTAACACAGTTTTTCATGACAGCCACTGTTGTATCAGCACTAAATGCAACTGCAGCATCTTTGGAAATTCCACTTATTTGAACCACTGCCCACGTTTCAGTAGCCTCACATTGTACCACCAACATTCTCACAAACACCTGCTCTTCCTTAAAAACTTAGGGTAGCAGCACTGGAAGAGACTTCCTGAGTCAGCATGTCCAGTCCCTGAGTATTGCAGGAACTTGAGTCACATAATCTGTTTCATTAATATATCAAGCTTGGTTAAACCTCCTGCCTCTATTCCTTCCTTCCTCAAAATTGCAGTGGAATTCTTTTATGGGTTTTAATTCATAGCCTGATTTTCCTGGTTTGTTACTGTGCTGTCATTGTCTTTTACTATTAGTGAGTTTTTGCCCTATTGAGTATTTATTTCTTGCTTTTTTTAAGGGAAACTGATCCTGTCTGGCATCTGCAGGGTCCTGGAGCCGAACTCTGTTCCCTTGCGAAAGAAGGCAGGTTTGCTGGGCTGTGCCATGTGTCACCTAGCCAGCCTAGTCTTGTGTACAGATTCCTTTATATTTTCCTTGAATGACCCCTTAGGCACATCTGGTGCTTGGGCTGATCCTCTCTGAGAGGCAGGAAGAATAGCATGATAAGGGAAAACTTACCYGTGCCTTACAGTGTGTGAATGCTCTCTGTGAGTGTCCCAGTGTCCCATGGCCTTTTTCAAAGTGTTAGTAATAAGGTTTATGTGAGGGCTTTCACCTTCATTAGTACAGTCTGGTGTGGCCTCCATGACCTGGAGTGGCTGAAACTGCATGTCCATCTCTTCTCTGCCCTCCTTGGCTGCAGTTGTGCCTGGCCCAGAGCATGTCACCGTGAGGCCGATTAGCTGATGTTTCTGTCATCAGCTCCTTCTTCACCCTTCTCACAGCACAACTGGTAATTCTCATGTGCATACCCATGCACTCAAGTGCTGTTCAGCCCTGTGTTGCTCTGGTCTCCAGCRTCATCCAGTTTTTCCCTGTGATAGTTTGTTCTCTTTAGTGCTGATGACACCTCCTGGTCTAGTCTTCACAGTCACACTTTCCTTCTTGTTGGCCATCCTGGTGGAAATAAGGTCAAGGCTGTTCTCAATGCCAGCTGCTCTGCCAGAAGCCCGTTGCTTCTTTGTGCATCCCTTTTTTCTCCTGCATCTTCTGTCCCAGTTAACTTTGTCATTAGTCTCATCCAGAGATGAGAGCAGCTGGGTGGCTGAACACTTGAGGCAGAGCCTGGAGCAGGGTCCAAGATGTGGGAGGATCCCTCCATCTTCTGGCTGTACTGGAAGATCAGGCCTACTTCATGGAGAGCATCATAAGGAAAAAGTAATTCTCCATTGGAAAAATGCTCAGGCCCCTTGGAACAGAAATAAAGGAGATGGTAATCTTTGCATACATCAACCAAAAAGATACTTATTTCACAGAAGGCACTCAAAGTCCCATCTATGATTATTGAGTATCTAGCAGATAAAAGATGTCATGGAAGTTAGCAGCAAGAACAGAAATCTTTTATCGCCTAGCTCTGCAGATGTAAAAGAAGTGTTATTTTACTATGCTTCCATGGAGATTGGAATGTTCTTTCAGGAGTGCATTTGTCTTTGAGGATAGCAAAGATTACAACACAGGGCATAGCTCAGAGCATCTTTCCATGTTGAATTGATTTTTGCCTTTTTTTGCTTTTATATATTCTCAATGTTCTTTATACATAAAGTTGTAGCTCTGTAGGCTATTATTGAACCTATGTACTGTGTGTCCTGGGCTAAGAAATTATAAAAACTAAGTTAAAAATACGGTTAAAATGATATTATATTCTGTTCTTTTTTATGATGTTTTGGCCATTTTGCTAATAATTGACCATGTTTACACTCAGTTTTATTTGCAGGCAGAGACCTCGCCTGAGGAAGGCTGGTAATTATCTTTCCATATGAAATGTTTGCTGTCTTCATGTGGTTCAGGTTTATATACATCTTAATTGCTCAATATAAAAAGTTTATTATAATAGTGCATTTCTAATATAAAATTCCTCCAGAGCTGATATGTAATGTATGCTATATTGGGAATGCTATACTGGGAATATGGCTTTAATTCCAGGCTAAGCTCTGCAGTGAAAATCTAAGAGTTTTCAGTTGCCACAGCTGTGATGGCACAAATACACTCAAAATGAGGAAACCACAGTAAGCAGAACAGGGGCCACTGGAGAACATACACAGAGCAGAGCAAGGGACATCAGAGAACACAGCTGAAATTTGCTGAGTTTTGTGATAAGTACAGGGTAAGATTTTGAGCAAGTATGAAATTTGAGTTGTTAAATCAGTTATTTGTGAGTTTTAACAAGTGTGTTCTAGTTGCAGGTTTAAATTGTTGGTTCTTCATGCCAGGACTGCAGCTCTGTTCAGCTTATGGCCTCTTTGTGAGTGCAGTGTGGGAGGGTGAGAGTTTGGCCTTTTGGGCTGTGTCCTGTGATACTTAGAGTGGAGACAGTGTCTTCTGTTTGCTGTGACTGTGATCCTTCAGAGATGGAGAAGATATAGCCTGTTACCAGAATTAATGCTTGCTGATGGTGTGTTTTCTCATGGCATCACGATCAGGGGTTCACTTTACAGGCACCATGACTGTCATCACTTTGGAACGGGGTCTGCTGAAGGCAAGTGCTTTCCAGGAGAAGGGGTGGCATTGCTTGGAGCACCCCCAGACCCATGGGTCTGTCACCTCAAGGCACTGAGGTGCAAGATAAGTGATAATCAGGTGAAATACAGGGAGTTATTTTTTACCTGTAAATGACACTGCTCTCAAGGAGCCAAAACATTTCTAAAATTAATGATGGAAATGCGGGTATGTTTTTGTTACTGTGGGAGTACTAATGACCATATTTTTCTATTTTCAGAGGGTCCCTTTCACCTCTTGAGACCAGCAAGGGAGAGCAGCTTTAAATATTTTAAACTGTTTTGTTTTCCCTAGGGGAACACTAAACATGTCTGTACTGCCTTTTTGATGGGAATGTTTTTGTGTGATAAAGTCAAGGTAACATTGGGGTAAAATAGACAACTCAGTTTCTTAATCTTCTACCTCTTCTTTGCTAAATAAATGCCTTTAAGAATAAGAAGCTGAACATAGAATCACAGAATGGTTTGAATTGGAAGAGACCTTAAAGCCCGTCTTGTCCCAATTCCTGCCATGGGTGGGACACCATACCAGGTTGCTCTGAGTTCCACCCAACCTGGCCTTGGACACTTCCACGGATGGGGCAGCCACAGCTTCTCTGGGCAACCTGTGCCAGGGCCTCCCCACCCTCACAGGGAAGAATTTCTTCCTAATATCCCATTTAACCCTGCCCTCTGGCAGTGAGGGCTGTCTGAGCATGTCTGTGGGCTCCTCTGGTCTCAGTCCAGCAGCTCTACATCCTTGTGGTGAGGGGACCCCTGAACTGGAAGCAGTGCTGCAAGTGAGGTCTCATCTGAGTGAAGTTGGGGAAAGAATATCCTCCCTTGCCCTGTTTCCCACGCTAAAAGGAAACCACAGCTGCCTCAGGCTTCTTCTCCCAGCACAGCTTTCACCCACAGCCCTGCACCCCCACTCAGGTCTGGACTGAACCCTTATACTCCCTTCACTGGGCCCCCACTGCACACACTGCCAGCCACCACAAATTAAGGCCACATAATGAGGTTTTGGTATCTCTGTCTCTGATTTCTCACTGATGTGATGTGATGATTTCTGATATATGTTACTATTTTTAGTCATTTTTTTCCTTTGCAAGAGACAGGAAAGCCAGAAGCCAAGCAATCTGCAATGTACCACTGCTCTTCAGAGGCATAGTCATTCTTTGTCCTTGGGATGATTTTGTGCTAGTTGTTTTCCCTCTAAAGAGAAGTGTGTGAGCCATTGTTGTTTGCCATAATCCTGGATTATTACAGATCAGTGATCCTACTTGAAATCTGGGGATAGAGCCTAGCAGAAAAAAATCCATGTGACATTTATAAATATAGCAGTTTCATATTCCAGTTGTCTTAGATGACTGAGTTGATTAACTGTTTAATTGTTCATATTCAGAAATTATTCTTTGAAACTATACTAGGTGTAGAGGCTCTGGAAAAAAAAAAGAAAAAAAATATTAATGCTTTTGGTCAGCTTTGCTGTTGAGAACTCCTGGGGCTGGGGGCTGATTCTACTTCCAGTACACCCACTGCTTTGTCATGGTGGGAGACCAAAAAAAAGTACTTTTTTACCATCAGTGGAATTCTCATGTCATTTTTATTTTTTCTGAATGTCTTTATTGCATCTCCATAAAGCTGGAGTTGGAAGCTGTGAATTCTTGAGGTGAGGGTGTGAGCTGAGCTCTGTGTAGTGAAACCATCAGGGAAAACCAGTGACAATCAAATCCCAGTGACAGCACCTATCCCTGGGAATGAGAAGCCTCTGAAATCAAGGGCAGCAGTAGTAGTAGGTTCAGACCTGGTATGCTTCACTGCCACCACTCTTGCCTCTTGGCAGCACTGAAGTGAAAGAATGCAGTCAACACATTTGCAATGCAGTGTTAAAACTCAGTAGCCTGGGCATTGGAATTGTGGCAGAGGGCTTTGTAAAGAGTGTATTTGGTTATTTTAAGATGTATTTAAAAAGTTGTAGTAGTTGCAACGTTCACCAGTTTCTGTTTACCAAATTTAGTGTAGTGGTCTGAGTGTTTACCGGAATAATTTATTCTTTTCCCCCTCTGTGAGATAGGATCAGGAGAAAAGCAAAGCAGACCCAAACTTAAAAGATATAAAGATAGGTTTATTAGCAAACACTAAAAAAGAGCATGAGAATCAAAATGGAACCTTCAAAACACTTCTCCTCCTCCCAACAACTATTCACTTTCCCACTGATGATACGAAGAAACAAAACCTGGAACCCTTGGTCAGTTTAGCACCCATAAAATACTCTTTCATCAGTTCTTAGGGAGAGGAATCTTTGACTAAAGTTAGTTAAATCTCCACTGCTTCTAGTGGCTAGTGACACGTTTCCCTGGATGCTGTATGGAATGTCTGTTGAGGTTTACTGGGAAAAAAATAAAGCCTGCCTGGATAACCTCCTGAGAGCTCACTGGTGCCATGAAGGATGAGCAGCAGTGACATCTGGACATTAGGAACATCTTCCTCGGGCAAAGCCCTGGCAGGAATCCTCTCCTTATTCTGCTGTGTTGGCTGTTCACTTCACTCTGGATTTGGGACTTTTCCTGCTGTCAGAACTTGTGATGTGCATGGAGAAGCTCAGGTGAAATGAGTTCTGATGTCAGAGCAGGTACGAGATGCTGCAGAGCCAGGAACTGTCAAATGCCATAGTTTGATCTCCTCAGCACCAGGACGGGCCATCCTGTAGTGCTTTTATGCAAAATGCCATTCTGCCCTAAAACACTTAGGGCAATATTAATTTTTTAATACCATTGTCTCAATTTATCTTTCTTTTCCAAGTGCTTAATTGATTTCTAGTTTTATGTTTCTTTGATTACTTTTGTGTGGCAAAATAGACAGGTATAGGGAAAAAGACTGATATTTGTAGAATAGTTAATCTTTCAGTCAGTTTCCTCTGAATTTAACCAAAACAGCAGTAGCAAATCTAGGAATCCAGTTAAAGGTGACCTATGTTACTGGAATAAAATTGGGCTTGTACCTTCTTTTTCTTTTTAATTTACTGTTGAGAAACCTATGAATTATTTCCTTAACATGCATTCATTTTTCTTGCTTCTAAATCCCTCATTCCTGCCGTGGGGGGTCTGGGGGCTGCATGTTTCTGGGTGGAGAGATGGGAGCAGGAAAGTGGTAAAAGCTGAGCCACTGCGATGTGATGGGGATTTAGCCCTTGACTATAATTAAAAGGGTTTATCAATAAAGCTTTGGCACAGAGTGCTTCCAGCAAATTCCTATGAGGAGATGGAGATTATACCAGGAAGAGACTCTGTTGGAATAGTTTCCATCAGCCTCCAGATTGAGCAAGTGAAACTGCTGCATCTCAGCTCTATTGCTCATTGTCAGTGTCGGTTGGGACTTCTTTTCCTTTTTTTATTCATTCTGAAATTATATTGTTGTCTGAAAAAGGTTTCAAAATAAATCCACAAATTTACAGAGCAGGTTGTTTTATAAAGTTCTCAGAATCCATGGAACAGATTTTTGGGTGAGTGACTAAAGGATTTCAGTGTTTAATTGGCATCTCAGGAAGAAACACATACTTAAAAATCTAAACCCTTGAACAATCTTAAAATACTAATTAATAAGTAAATGTTTAGCCTCTGAGATAACTTCTTTATAGCAGAAGAAAGGTGTTGTCATTGCTGCTATTTCTAGAGAATTCTGTGGAAAGCAACCATAAGTGGGAAAAACACCAAACCCTTATTTACAGTAAATTTGGGCAGGAAAAAGAATAAAGTTAAAAGCCCAGTTAGAGAGAGGTTAAAGGCACTGCAGAACACTGAGTGCAGGGAAGCAAGAAGTGGCTAAAGCATGTTTGTTTGTTTCTATAAATACAGGTATGTAGGAATGCAAACTGAGTCATTGCTCCCAGGAATTTACTGAGCAGGTTTAAAAGTTGGCAAGAATAATAAATAATGTGGCTTTCAGTCATCTGCAGAGAGGATCCAATTTATAATGATGGCTCCAGTGTCCCTGCTAATAATTCCAGTAAAAGCAATAGGGAATGTGCATGGGTTTACCCTGAGAGTTCACCAGTGCAGATTGGTTCATATGCAGAATTTAACAAAATAATCCTACTGAGCATTTAAATGTTTTCGTTTCCCTGGGAGTTTTTGCCAAAAAAGATTCTTACCAGTGTCTGTCTCTTTTGGAGTAAAACAAAGCTTTAATTTGTTAAATTGAAATGCTCATACCCCTGACGAGTGATGTTTGTGGAGAGAACACTTCCCCCGTGCAGAAGGCAGAGGGAGAGGGATTTTCCTCCCCACTACCCATGCTTTTAGGCAGAGGAGGTTTCTCCAGCCAGTGTGCATGTGCTGGTGAATCTGATGGGCCTGGACCTAAGGAAGATTTTGCAAACAGAGAGAGAGAGAGAGAGGCAGGGTCAGGAGCAAAACCTTGTGAGCTCTTCACAGACCCCTGTTAGTTCCTGTGGGCTCCTCTTGACCCATAAACGCTTTTAGGGTGGATTAAAGCCTGCTTGGCTTAATTTCCTTCTCATTCTCGTCCTCAGCAGCTCCAGATCCGGGGCTGCTCCCGACCCTAGCCATGCTCATGCAGCTCAGCTGCTGGGTTGGTGTTCTAGTCACTGGACTCGTTGCTGCAAATAATGCTGTATTTCTGGCTTCCTTGGATGGAAGTTTCAGGAGTAATGTAACGAGACTTTAATTTTTGGGTTTGTAAGCCAGGCCAGGATATGTACTGCAGCTGGTGGGATAGCTTGGCAGTACTATGCCCTTGTGAACCTGGTGGTAATGCTCAGGCTGGGTTTGCTGGGGAAAGGCACATGTTCTCTGAGCCTTAGGGACTTTCCCACCAGTTTGTGTCAGGGGTAGTACTAGAAGCAGCTGTTTCTAAATCTAGATGTGTGGGTTATGGGTTATTATTGCATTAATGTATTGTGCAGAAAACCTCTGATGACCATGTATCACACAAAAACCAGGCTGGTCTAGCTATGTGCAGAAATGTGGATCCTGGGATCCTGCTTAATTTTAATATTTTATGATACTTTATTATATTATATGATTTAATGGCATTGTATGATACTATATGGTATTTCATTACATGGATCCCCTGTAGCTCCAGTTCCTACCGTGAGTTGTGTAGTATCCCACAGTGGAGCTGAACAGAATGTTCCACATGTTTTACTCTGCTGGTGTCCATGGCAGGGAGTGACTAAAGCTCGCAGGCAAGCAGTGACAGTTTACAGAAAGAACACCTGCAATCAGGTATTTTCCTGTTGTGTTTTCATTGTGAAATTAGTGTATCTGTAAAATACTCCCTTTTGTCCAGTGTCCTGTTCAGAAGTCACACTGCTGTGTGCAGCTGCCTCTGTGTTGGTGATAATGGGAATGAGCAGCACCAGAGTTGGGGCTTAGTTTTCCAAAAGACTTGCCCATTTCTGCAAGACTTGTTCTGCTCGCAGGAATTTTGGGAGGAGTTCTCTACATCTGCATCATTAGAAGAGTTAGTCTGAAGGTTTCCAACATAGGTATTTTTAAATACGTGATTGTGGCAATAAAATTTTCTTTCTGTGACATCAAATTAACAGGAATCAAAATTTAGCCTGGCACAAAGAAGACCAACATTGCTGAAGATGGTAGAGTTGTGCTGGTTTACAGAACTCATGTTGGACCACAATTTATAAATTTATTATACATTTAAGATAACAATACTCTTCTCATATTAAATAGACTCTTCAGCTTGATTAAAATGCTGTTGTGCTACTTACAGTACTTAGAAATTCTTATTTCTGATTTTTTAATTTATATTCCCTCAGTTTATATCCTCTCAAATTTCTATTTTTGTGAGGAGAGGAAGGGTCGTGGTAGGGAAAATCCACTTTACATGTAATCCACATCTGTGCCTCCTTCTTCACTTCTTCCCTATGCAGAAGTTCATAGAGTTTGAAGATGCACTGGAACAGGAAAAGAAAGAACTACAAATCCAAGTGGAACACCTTGAATTTCAGACTCGACAGCTGGAGCTGAAGACCAAAAACTATGCTGACCAGAGTAAGCAAAACTTTTCACCAGACACCATTATACTCATGCCTTCCACACACATACAGTGCTACTTTAAAAATAATCTTCATACTTTTTTCTTTTTCTTTTAATGTAATTTGTGCAAAGCCCAAAATATCTGTTTGTCCCTTACTTTGGTGTAAAATTCTGAGCTTTCCAAAGGGTGGGATGTACCCACACGAATTCAGTAAAGGCTACTTTTCTTCTCTTTTGTGGTCAGTCTCTCCAGATGCAAGGTGCAAGATTTGGGCCTTTGGAACCTGGTTTCCAGTTTCTCCTTGTAGAAACTTCAAGTCTGATAAAAATCATCACATTCATTAGTTAGTTAGTTAGTTAGTTAGTTAGTTAGTTAGTTAGTTAGTGTCTGTTTTTACAAATAGTTACTTAATATGTGCAGCCATTGAAGTTAACCTCAGAATTTGTTGGTGTTTTGTCTAGTACTCCTGCTCCTCTAGTAGCCAGAAGAGCCAGTCCCAGAAGACAATTTAAATTGTTGCCAAACTCAGATGCTTACAGGGCATCAGGCTACTGCTGAAAAACTGAGGTTTTATTGTATTTGTGGTACAAAATCACTGGTATGGGGAACATGCAGGTACCCATGAACTAAGTTTGTAACAAAGACCAAATCCCACAATTCTGTTTCTGTTTGTTTTGTTTAGTGGGTGTAAATTAATTGGTTAAAAAATAGACTTTGTTTCTCATAGCTTATTTTGAGAGCCAGGTGTATGTTAGCTGATAGCTGGGATCTTCTTTTGGCAGTTTCTCGACTGGAAGAACGTGAATCAGAAATGAAGAAGGAGTATAATGCTCTGCATCAGCGTCACACAGAGGTAGGCCATCATCTTTATAAGTAAATAAATAAATTCTTTGTCTATATCTACGTGACTACATCATGTCAAACAACTTGGCTTTACAATCCTAGTCTTCTGAACTTTGAATCCTAGACTAGAGCTTCTGAACTTTGGGAACATCAGAAATACCTGACTGGAGGGTGTAAAGAGGATGGAGACAGGCTGTGTTCACTGGGACCCAGTGGAGACAGCTGGGACAAACTGGGACAAACAGAAAGCTCAATCTGAACAAAGTAGTAAAAACTACTTTACTGCAAGGACAATGAGCCCTGGCACAGGTTGTTCAGAGGCGTGTTGGAGTCACCTTCTTTGGAGACGTTCATAAGCCACCTGGATGCGGTCCTGTGGCAGCCTGCTCTGTGTGGCCCTAGTTCAGTAGAAGTTGGACCTTAGGACATTCCTTCCAATCTCAGCTGTTCTGTGATGCTGTGCACAGTGCCCCACTACCTCACCTCCCACTGCCRGCAAGCCTCCAGGCTTATGTTGTTTTGGGATATGCTCTTTCAAGGCTCTTTGGTTATGAGATTSAGCTAAAGGAATTTCTGACACCACTTGCTGACAAATTTTTTATCAGATTAGACCATTCACTTACATCATCAGCTTGGAGGCAACAGTAAAGACAAGGAAGTCTGCAAAAAACCCCAGGGGATTAAAAATGAATGCCAGAGAAAATTGAACAAAAGCAGAAAATGAGCCTTTCCTTCTCATCTGCCTCATGGATTTTTCTCTCCTCACAGATGATCCAGACCTACGTGGAACACATTGAGCGATCTAAGATGCAGCAAGTTGGGGGAAATAACCAAACTGAGGGCAGTGTACCTGGGAGAAGGTAGGGCCATGACCTCTCCATGTCACACGTGTCACCTGGGAACTTACTGAATGTGCGTGTTTGAGAAAGAATACAGAGCAGGACGTTTCCCTGGGTACATGGATTATAGCTCAAACTCTCTTTTAATGGGTTCTGGGTGAGTTGTGGGTACTTGATGATGAGGAGCTTTGTATGTTGTTTTACAGAGGTGAGGCTTTATCATGCTGCTATTGATGAGGCCTCTGGAAAACATGTTTATTTTCTTAGGTAGTGTGTAAAAGTTTATCTGTAGAGTGGATGGAGGTGTCAAAAAAGTGTTTGTGTGTGTACATGTCTTTGTATGTGGGATAGGGGGCAAAACCGTAGCTATTAAATGCAATAGCTGTTAGAGGATTTTTTTTCACCTGTTGGTTTTTCAGAGGAAGCTTTCTGTCAGTCACCAAAAATCCTACTTATGTCCAAGAAATAAGTGTTTGGGTTCTGACTAGAAATAGATTGTCTAAAGTACAGGAACCAATTGAGAAGAACAACAACAAAAAAAAAGCTTGATATCAGCTTTCCTAGGCAGAAGAGACAGGCATGAGGGGTGTAGAAAGTTTGAGAGGACATGAGAAGAACCAATAGTTTGTAGGTGGTCATCTGTTCATAAAATCTCCCTTATCAGACTATTTTTCTTCCTTCTATCCCTCACAGTCTGGAAATGCAGAGTGGGCTCCCAGAACGTGATCTGATCCTAGTGTTAGATATGGAATGGGATAAGCATGTTAGGCTTGTTTCTCTCCCAGCTTACACTTCTGGAAGTAAGAATACATCTGTGGAAGTGCTTACACAGTAAAATCTAAAAGTAACATAGGCAAAAGCAATCTTGGGGCATCTCTTTTTTTAAAGGGTGAGTCCTGTGTGCACCTGCCAACTTTGAGTCATAGAATATCCTGAGTAGAAAGGGAGCCACAAGGATCACTGAAGTCCAACTCCTGAGTTGGACTGCACAGTAGAAATGGTTTTTAATTTCTTCCTTTCTTAGAAGCGTTTCCTTCCCTGCCTCTCAAATAAGCTGATATTAATTATGGCTTTATGTTAACATTCCATGAAAGAGCTGCCCAGTGAAAAGTGTTGCTCGTTGTTTCTACAAGGCTGCCAGTCTCAGTGGTGAAGGGCAAAATGTTTCATCAAGAATTGCCTTTTCATGTCAGAGAAGTTAGTCTTTTACCCTTTAAGTGTGGCATATTACTAGTGTCCTTGGAGAGAAACACTGTATGTGTGTGAAAAGCCCATATGGGACTGTGGTCCAAGTCTGTAGGAGCTACCAGTGGGAAATGGGAGTTTTTCCCTCATTTCCAGCTTTGCATGTGTGCGTGTGTAGCTCTCTGTTTGTTGAGCTTGTGCACAGGCACCTGGGACTGGTGTGTTTTGATGTCACTGCACAGCTGGAGGGAGGAACACCAATGTTTGTGGATCTTAGTGCACTGGGTGGGGGGACAGGCAAAATTTCTCGTGATTTGTGAAACAAATTTGGGTGCATTTATTTAAAAAAATGGGACTAGGGAGAAGTTTGTGCAGCAACTTTTCTGGGGGTGGTGTGTATAAATGGGCATCCAAGAAGTGTAATGAGTTGGTACCCACTTCCACATGGTGTGGGTTGCAGTGGCATGTGTACCTTGTATCTGTGGTAGGTTGCATGTTGCATGACATTTGCTCTCTAATGGTTGTTCTTTTTGTCTCGCTTTTTGTGGTATTGCTGCTGTTTGGCTGTTATGTTTGTCACTGCAGTCATCGCCAGTCCTGGAGGAAAAGGTAAATCCTATTGCTGCATCTGAACTTCATTAATCCAAGTGTTGGAGATTGCTGTGGAGTGGTGACAGCATGATGCTGGGAGTGTATTGTACCAGCATATTTCCTCTCTGTGTCTACTGGCACCTGTGCTGGACTTGCTCTTTCAGGGGCGCAGAGGGAACCATGGAGCTGGGATAACACTGCAGGGAGAAGCTTGTGCATGCAAATGCAGAAGGCACACAAGTTTGGTCCCAAAACAGGATCAGATGTCTGGGATGGGATGTTTACACTTCACATCCCCTAATGTTTTAAAAAGTCATAGAATCATAGACCAGTAGAATCATAGAATATTCTGAGTTGGAAAGGGCTGATAAGAATTATCAAATCCAACTCCTGACCCTGCATAGACCCCAGACAATCCCATCCTGTGCCTAAAAGTGTTGTCCAAATGCTTCTGGAACTCTGGCAGCCTTGGGGCTGTGACCATTCCCTGGGGAGCCTGTTCAGTGCCCACCACCCTCCGGGGGAAGAATCTTTTCCTGAAATTCAGCCTAAAACTCCCCTGACACAGCTTCATGCATTTCCCTCAGGTTCCAAGAAATTTCTTCTCTCTTACTTTACTCTAGAGAGCAAACCATGCCTGATTCTGAGTGGAGCAGAACAAGTGTCAATAGGTTTCCAAAGGCACTTTTGGCTGATGGTTGGGCAAGGACTGCTGTGCCCAGAGCCTTCAAAGAGACTAGTTCTCCTCTTTAAATGCTGGCAAACAAACTTAGTTTTGTTATGTTTTGTAAACTTTATGATGTTGCTTATAGAACATCCTATTCCCAGGTTTTGGCTACTGCAAACCTTTATTGGAGAGTGTGCTGTTCACTTTGTAACTCGAAGTGGAACTAACAAGTGTTAAGACTCATGCTGGCTGAGTTCTGGAAAGATACGGGCATATGAGGACAACTGCAGCACTCAAAATGTAGGCCAGCCCTGAGGATACTTCAAATTTAATTTGCATTTGAATTTGGTAGCCAACTCCAGTACTGCAAAATTGGAGTTAGCTTTCTGGGGTGTTAGCTCTTTCCCCTTTCCTGGGAGGTTTTGAAGAGGTTTGAAGGTGTTTCCAAAGAAACTCAGCAAGGAAATTTACTAACAGTCTGTGCTGAAATTCTTTCCTGAAGATTCTACAGCTTTTGATGCTACGGAGACCCTGTACCTCTTTAACAGGGCCTGTAAAATTCACATGTTCCTCTCCATTTGGTGGCTCCTGTATTTCCTTGTGTGTTAAGTGTGTATGTGTTTGCACATCAACAAAAAAAGGAAAGTTATAATTTAATGTCTCTCAGCATGGTTTTGGGGCAGCTTTTATGTCTCAATGTTGTCAGTGAGTTACGTCAAGTCATTCCAGCATAATCACTAAGATATTCTGGCTGCACCACTGGTTTGACAAGGACTGTTCTGCAGTTATAGGAAACTTTCTCCTGCTCCATACACCTGTGAAAGCAAGACTCTCTTAAAACTATCATTCGGTCCTGAAGAAAAGGAAACATACAAAACTGATGGTTAAAGCATCTCAAAAATGGCCCAATTTTGTTTTCTCCATGAAAAGAGATTTTTTTGAAGTAGACTCTTAGGGACCTGTGGATTATTTCTTTAACTGTAAAACTAAGAATTTTCTGATTTTGTGCCATAAAGTGGCTCAGATTTCTAGTTTCGAATCCCTTCATAATTTCTTACACATAAACTCCACTTTCTTTGGTGCTTGTATCAGTGCCAGGGTGAAGATTTCCTAGGAGGGGAAACTGCGTTGCGTGTTGTTTAGAAACTTTTGTAGAAACTTGAAACCCAGCTGTTAGAAGCTTTCAGGGTCTTGGAAGCTTTCAGGTCTTGCATGGAAGCAGTGGGATAAAGAGAGGTACCTACAGCAGATAGGCAGAGTTAATTGTCCTTTGGCATCATGACCTTGTAGGAGCAGGTGTAAGTGGCTGGTTACAGTCATAAACTGGGATTTAGACAAACAACAGTGGAATGTTCTCACTAACCTTCAGTGATTATTTAAGTCACAAGCAGCAAGATGCCGTTGGTAGTGGAAAGGAAAATCTACAAGGAAACTGGCAGTTCCTATCACGTAGGAGTCTGGGTTTGAATCTGTGGAGAATGATAGAATAATTAAGGTTGGAAAAGACCTCCTTCAACTGGATAACCTAATGCCCACTAAATCATATCGCAAAGTGCCACATCCACACACATTTTGAATGCTTCCAAGGATTGTGATTCCACCACTGCCTTAGGCAATGTTTCCATGCTTAACCACTCTTTCAGTGAGGAAATTTTCTGCAATATCCAACCTGAACCTACCCTGCTGCAACATGAAGACATTTCCTCTTGTCCTATTGTTTGTTACCTGTGAGAATGTTAGTAATGTTTTATTAGTGATCTGTGTTCCTCCAAAATCCAGTTACATGCCTCCTTTCTAAGAGAGTTTGTGTATGAAACTTCCATGTACGAGTCTAGTATCTTCAGGAGAGGATTTTAATGCAGATTCCTAGGAAAAGTGCATCCCAAACAGGCTGCACTGGAAACACCTTTCTGCCCCATCTGGCCTATCCAAGACAGGCCACAGAAGGCCTTTTTGCCTATTCGAGGTAGGCACTGATGCAGCAATGCAGCATGATGTGGTAGCTGGGCAGTGTTGGGAGTGAGAAGGTTGGGCATTGTGGTTTTTCTCAGGAAACATTGTCTGCTTTACTGGGCACTCCATCCCTGTCCTTCCTAAAAGAGCTGGCTGGTGTACCATCCCCTGTGTTAGTGTGTTTGTCCCAGGGGCCCTGTAGCAGTTGTTTGCCATGGTCACAGGTGAGGTGGCTGTGCTTGTTTTCCAGCCTGGGCATGACACCCAGGGCTGATGATCATTACAGAAAGGTACATGGAGGTCTGCTGTTACTAACAGCATGCTACAGAAGGGCAGGTTTCATCACACCTCCACAATTAAGCAGAAACCCTGTGCAGGATTAGGAGAAGTATGATTGAGTTCAAGTGTGGGTGCACATCACACAGAGAATTTAGTTCAGTTCTGCAGGGACTGGAGTCTAATAGAGATACCCTGAACCATTTGCTGGGTTCAGCAAGCTGCTGCCACAGCCTTTCCACTACCATTGCTTGCTCTAGATTTTCTCCCACTGAAGCTTGGTCTCAAAATCTGTGCCAGCTTTTATTTTGAGAATCAAACCTGCACTTAGTGAGTCACCTGCAGTTGCCAGAAAGGAAAGGATGAACAGAACACACTTAGAGACACCTGGCAATATGCACAATGCATTAATTTATAACTTTGTTTAGTTTCTGAATTACAAGTGCATTGTAATATGGGTATGGAGGGAGATAAAAGAGTACAAATACTCTCTTTATTGCTTATAATTGGAAGTGATCTAACTCCTCTGGTTCCTGTTGTGGAAGCTCACCAAATTTGGGGTGGAATATCATAAGATTCCTTTATTTTCCTCCAGTACCTTTGTTTCTCAGAAGCGTTGACTTAAATTGGCAGGTGGTTCCCTGCACTTTGTTGTTCCTCCAAATTTCTCATACTGATTGACCAGTCAGTTGTACCTGTTATGGCCACTGAACACATCCCTCTTAGAGTTTCTCCAGGAGGAGGTATTACTCTAGCAGTAACACCATGGGACTGAGCAGCCAGCACCAAGGAAGTGTGGGAGTTGGGAGTTCAGACAGATGCCACGTGAGAGTTGCAGTCCAATTTCTAGTAACTAGTGTTTCACATACACTAGTGTGCTTTTTGTTTTCTGTTAGAATCTTGTACACGGTTAACATGCTTTCCTCTCTCTCCTTGTTTGTCTCTTTAGCAGGAAGGAACGTCCCAACTCCCTGAATGTCTTCCCCCTCGCTGATGGCATGGTACGTGGGCAGATAGGGACCAAGATCATCCCTACACTGGACCACTGGCACCTGAGTGACCTCGGCCAGCTGCAGTCCAACTCCAGCTACAAGGTTTTCTAGACCATCACAGAGCAAGGGTTTCCCACTCTCTCACTGTTGGTAACATCTCACATTTTCATTAAGCTAGAGACAATCTGTGTCCGTAACCCTTTGCAGCCTCTCCCTTTGTGTTTGCTCCCATAGTAGCTGTGCTGGAGGTGGGAGGATATTCTTGTGTGGATCTGGCATATAGTGCAGGAAAGATTTGACACAGCTCCTCATGCTGCTTGTCTCGGGGATAATCTTCTTTAATCTTAGCTGGCCCCAAGTTGAGAGGGATGTGTGTGAAGGCTGTTAGGGACTGAGTGAAGAGAAATTCTTCACTTCTTAGTACCTTATTTGGGAGAGGACATGGTGGAACCTGTGTCTTCTCTCCACTTTGATAAGAGCAATGGTTCTGCAACTCAAGTGGGGCCAGGCGTTGGTTTGCACTTGCCCTTAAGTGTTTGTCATTTTTGACTGATCTCCTGGCTTTCCTGTCTTCACTAAAAAGGGCTTCTTCTTATCTTGTCTGGATGCCCAAGTCTTGCACTGCGCTTAAAGGTCTTACATTCCTCCTATGCCTAGTTCACTGCTCTAGGTTTGCACTGTCTACTTTCAGTACATCTGTCACCGTTACTGCTCTGCCTTCTGCACCAGGTCTTCCAAAATCTTCACAGCATTGCAGCTTCACTGGACGAGCTCATGGTGCTGGCTGGCGCATCTTGTGCTTTGCTCTGCCACTCAGGGATCTCCGCTCCACTATTCAGAGATTGATCTGAGCCCCAAGGCCCAAGTGGTGTGCTCTGAGCTGACAGCTCACAGCAGCTGTTTACAGATTAGGCTATGCATGGTGTCCTGCATTTCCTGTTAGCTGTACATGTAGACTTTGCAAAGTCTTTGTGCTCAGGATCCCACAAAATTCTTCTCTTTAGATGATTTTCCTCAAATACCTGGTGATAGGTCTCAGAGCCACTGGTTTCTCTGCTGAGCACACCTCAGTGTACACTGGTATCTCACAGAGCTTCTGCTCTACTTCAAAAGTGTCTGATTAAATTTACTTTAACTCTGCTTGGAATTTGTAGAACATAGGCTGTTTTACGTCTCACATGTAAGGACTGGTCTCTTTTGAAAAGTTGTGGATCACTGATCCTGTATGCTATATTGAGGCAGTAAAGGCAAAGAGGACATTACAAAAAAAATCCCCAGCTTGTTCCACCCATTCTACATGTCTCCATATGAAGGACTCTACAGCAGTGGCCTTTTTGATGCATAGACAAATTCACAATTTACTCAGAAAACAAAGCAGCAAGTTAATTTTTTAACACTATGTCTGTAAAGCAGCCAGGCCTAGCACAGCACAAATGTCAGCACTTTGTCAGCTCTCTGTCATTGTGGAATTTGGAAATCCAAAATATCTTTGCCTAGGATGGAGGGTTAGAATCTAGTCCTTACTGTAGTGTTAGAGGCACAGAATTTTGGGAAATACAGCAACTTGCAGAATGCCATTGAGATCTGACAGTCATTTCTGGAAAGCTCTGGGATTAGGGAATAGCAGTGCCACAGTACAATAACATAATAATGTATGGTGGAAATGAGAACAGAGTGTGAATGTGTTTCTTCATACTAGTGCCACCACAACCAAGATGTATGGAGCCCAGCCCGGTTATTCCTCAGGCTTTCCAGGCATTGCTGCACACCTTGGTGTGAACAGACCTTCCAGTGATCAGGCTGGACAGTGGGAGTTAGTTTTTAGAGAAAAGCTGGGTAGACATTGTGGTTAGATCGTCTTCCTCAGCCTTGCTAAGGTCTAATTCTTTAGGTGGTCCTACTGAGAACTTGCAAAAGAAGTAGCCCAGCATCTGCATTGTAGGGGAATGTAACAGCAATCCAGATAAATGGGAAGCTTTGGTGTCCAAGGTCAGGTAATATACTGCTTTGGGCAGGGAGGACACCCTGCACAGGGGTTGGAAGTAGGTGATGCTTAAGATTTTTTCCAACCCAAACCATTCTGTAATTACTGACTGGATCTTTTAGTTATTTGGTGGTGGTGGTACCAGACAAAAAAAATCTGGTTCCAAGAAAGCTCTGTGCAGAACTAACAGTGTGCTGCTCCACATGTATTGTGCTGGGATTCATGTCAGTGCTCGTTAGGGAGACTCAGAGTGGAATGCTGGGATAAAGGAAGTTAGATGGTACAGTGGACCTAAGGAGCTTGTGCTGTGGAAGACTTGGATGGGTAGTCTGTTATGGAGAATTTCCTGAGTATGGAGCAAATTAATGAATAATCAAAGGATGTGATTGACTGACTTGCTAGTTTGGAATGGAGATTTTCCTCCCACAAGTTTCTAGCACACTCTGTGACTGAAATGCTCTCTCTTAAATCCTCTGCATGACTGACTTCTCAGAGACGTGGCTCATGCCTCCCTTGCCTCTTCTTCAGAGCTCTGATATTTTGCTCACACATGACTCACCTTCCCATTATGTACCTAACTACTCTCACTAGTTTTCCTTCTTCATGGGGCCATGCTGGACTTTATTTTAAGTGTCCTTGTTTACTTCTTATTACTATTTTCTATTTTAGTTACTGTCATTATTTTATTTTTGCATTCAGTTGTACATTTATTTTATGCAGTGTTTTGGAGATGAAAGTCCTTAACGTTTTTGTTTTTATGTACTATGCTTTCAGTGTTATAACCATACAATTGTGGCTTCTCATGGTGACATATGACTGCTATGAATGTTGGGCCTTTACAATGCATTTTGGAGGTCACTACTACACAGTTGATGTTTAGGAGGTTGACAGGTATGGCTGTAGGTAAGTGGTGGCTGTGGAGATTATTCTTTGGGTGAGCTATGGGTTTTGGAGAATGCCTCCTGTGCTGGAGAGAAGAGCTGTACTCAGTGCAATATTTAGCATTAACAGAGCACTCAGACAATAGAAGAAAGATACCAGCTTCTGGGCTGTGAAGAGGAGCATGTTGGTAATATATACATTTGGGAGGAATTTCTCCAATGCAGACTGGAAGGTTGATAAAGTATGTTTTCTAGGTAAATAGAAAACTCAAATCTATAACCAAAGAGTAGTGAAAGACCGGGGTAATTACTTATTTGTGTGCTCAGGGTAAGGGGCAGGTTATGCCAATAAACAGGAAGCTACAGGATCTTGCTGATACAAATATCACTCTATAGAGATCTGACGATCCAGGGCTTTTGAATGATGTCTGGTTCATAAGAACAAGGAGTGACATTTGGAGTTGACCCACCTGGGTGTCTCTTTTACGGCTAAGATGCTCCTGAACTTTGGTTATTCTCATAGACTTAGAGTGGGTCCAAGAACATCCCTGAATTCTTTCATCCAACAGCAGTTTTGTTTGAGGAAAAAGGTTTTATGGTTGCACTTCGCACTTGATAATCTTTGTCCCTTTGTACATCTGAAGGCGCAGAAGACAAACTGCAATTGAGGTGGTCCAGAGCTTACTGGAGCCTATTTATTATCAGAAATCCCATTTGATTCTTTTTTTTTTTGCTTTGCATACTAGGAAAGTAGCTCCTAAACCAGGAATATGAAGTAGGGGTGGGAAGTGTGGTTTTCACACATGCAGCAGCCTAAGTGCAAAGTTCTCATCTCAGTCTTGATGCCAAAACCAGCATATGTGCAGAGAGATGGTTTGGATATTCATGTGGGAATGTGGGTGCTGTTTGGACTGACAATGCAGAAAATACACAAAATGTGGATTGCCATTTAAAAAAAGTCCGTTTCCAATATAAATGCGCAGATGCAGATGCAAAACCCTTTGACTTCCACAATGCAGTGTACAGCAGAGCATTCTAAGATAAGCATGCAGAGGTCAGTCTAATTAAAGGAAAGTCTTAATAAAATTCCAGATTAACAAAAATAAGGCTGCAAAGGGTTAAGCACCATTTTTTTCAGTCTTCTCACTCATCCCATATTGGATTTTTTTGTCATGTTGTGAAGCAAGCTGTTTTTGTAACAAGAGAATGAGACTTTCAGATGAGCAGAGTGAAACTGTGTCACAGCTCCAAGGCTTGGGGGCTCAGAGCAGCCTCTGAGCAGAACCAAGATTTCTCTAGCTTTTGTACAGGAGATGAGAGGCCAGTGGTGAAAATGAAAGCTGGGTCTGGATGAGCAGATGCTGAAAGCTGCTACACCCAATTGCAACTCACTGTCACATATAACTCTCAGCATTGATTATGTTACTTCCCTGCAGGCAGTAATTAGAGCAGGCTACCCTTAAGACTGGGGAGATCTCATTTGGGTCTGAGAGAGGTCACATTGCTGGTCAGGGTGTTCCATGTCTGACTGAAGCAATGCTGCTTTAATTGACAAACACAGGTCACAGTATAAAACCCTGACAAAGCCTTGAAGCCTCCCTGTTGTTCAAGAGGTGATGGTACGAGATGTGGGGCTGTAATGTCTGTTAAAACCAAGAGCCATTTTGCACATTCCATACTGAGAATCCATCTCCTGTGTTCGTTTCTCACTTTTCTGAATTCTTGGGTATTGTCAGCCTGCCATTTGGAGGTGGGAGACCACACCTGTTTCTGCTGTGCTCTCAAGCTTGAGCCATGCCTGCCTAGCTCCGCATAAGGTGATTTGGGGATACAGGTCTCCTGTGTCAGACAAGCCAGAGCATCCCAGATCAGTGTCCACTCTGCTTCTGCAGTTTAGTAGCAAAACCAGTTTGCTGTTTTCTCATCCAGGTGTGTTGGTGGCTATGTAATGACACCAGCCAAGACTTCTAAGAGGCCACTTCAGATCCTTCCCAACTGATATCCATGTTGCCTTCCAGCCTTGGGAAACACTGGCCTAGTTTGCTGCAAGTGCCAAAGCCCTTTAAGCTTTCACTGTAGTCAGTGTGAGCTACAGGCGCTTTTCACCTGTGATAAGGCCACCTTTCTTGAGATCACATTGCAATGTGATTTGTGAAGACCAGTATTCAGTAGTGAAGGAGGAAGGTTATCAGCCCTTTCCACAGGTGGGATTTGCTTGTTGAGTTCAGCACGAGAACTCGTTGCTTCACTGTGGTGATAGAGCCTGGTGTCACCAGCAAACAATGGACATGTAACTGGTACAGAGAGCAAGAACCGTGGTCATAATGCTTTAAGGCAGCCATACACGTGCAAATGGGACTTACTGAAATGTATAATTATGCTTTTCCCTTTCTGTTCTGCTGCCCTGGAATTGCCACAGTGCCCCCAAGACGAAATGTCTGAATCTGGGCAGTCCTCAGCAGCTGCCACACCAAGCACCACAGGAACCAAGTCCAACACTCCCACATCATCTGTGCCCTCTGCTGCTGTCACCCCTCTGAACGAGAGCATCCAGCCCATCAGCGAGTACACCAATGGCACCACCAAGAGCAATAAGAGGGCACGAGAAAAGAGGAACAGCCGAAACATGGAAGTCCAGGTCACACAGGAGATGAGGAATGTCAGCATAGGTATGGCAGCTGGAGCTCAGGTACTTGGTCACTAACGTTATCGATGTCCCAGTGCTTGTGCCTCTCTGTTACAGGGAGAGGCTGGGAGACTGCACTGTAAGTATAGAATTTGAGGAAGCCTGACGTGGAAAGGTACACGAATGAGACAGGGTTAATTGGATGTTAGCAGTTTTCTGTGTAGTAAATTTTTGAAAACATCAGTTACATGAGTAATTTCACAAACTCACAGGATTGGAACAGGTTACTGAATTCAGTTCCCTGCAGTGGCGTGCATTCATGTCATGGAACCTCTTTCGCGAGCCCTCAAGTTCACATTTTAGGCTGAGCTTTTGGGAAGCTGTTTCTGGACCTTATCAATATGACAGTTAAAAGCTGATATTTAGTTTTCTCTCTGGATTTATTCATAAGCATTTTATATCCAGTTGTTCAAATGCCAGATTTTTCAGTTACATTTAATAATTATTTTCCCCTCTGTGCTCTCCTACCCTCTGATTTGCTTAAAACAATTGTACCCAGCTGTTTTTCTCAGCTAAATGAGCTGATTTCTTTTAGCCTGTTTCTCATATAAGAACACTCCCAAACCTGTGGAAGTTACAGTTGTTTTCTCTCTGTTTTCCAGAGTCCTTAAGTAATTTGAATTCATGATTTCTTGTCAGGAAAGTCATCATCTAAGCTTTATCACCAGGCTGTTAAATAAGTAAATGATGTAATAACATGGTAAAAAGCCCTTTAGCTGTGCCCATGTAGTGTGAGCAGATCTGCCCTGGATTGTGAGACTTGCAGTGGCCATCAGAAATGAGAAGTGATCTGTTTTACAGGTCATGAACTTAAAATACAAAAGGACTGTAAGATTTATTAAAGACCATTAGGAAAATCTGCAGGAGCACAGGGGTAAACATGGGTCTCTGAGATTTGCATCCGAACCAGCTGAAGATCTTCTTACCCAAGTTATTCCTTGGGAAGCAGAAGTTATTACTGAAGCAGAAATTCCTCTGCCAGCATTCACAAGCTGGTTCCTAACAAAGTAAGACCATAAATCAACATATAACATCTTCTGCTGTAGCACTGAATGAGAACTGCCATGACTGAGTCCCAGCCTGTATTTTCCTGAGGGGGTCCTCATGGTCACAGATGTCCATCTGTCAGAGACTATGATAGTTGTCCATGGAAGCATATGGGTTATGCACAGCCTGATGTTTGATTGTGGTCTGGCTGTGATCTTGGCCAAGGCACGACCATGAAACACTTGTATCAGGAAAGTTAAGCATAGCTGTCAGTTTGAATGCCGTATAAATACCCTGATTTTTACAGTTGCTGCTTTACAAGCTCATTGACTATCAACAGTTTTCTTGAGTCAAAGTAATGACTTTGTATGTGTGCAGTTGTCAATTGGAAGCTTTTTTTTTTTTGCATTTTCTTGATGGAAGTGTGGCAGTGTGGAATTTGCTCAAAGCAGATAGTTACAGCTTCTTTACATGCTCTGCATATTCAACCTTTCAGCTGTTCAGCTGTTTCTCACCCCTAATGTGAAATCAATTCTCCATGCTTAGAAGTAATGCACATACTTGAATTTTAATATTAATATTGTCTTAATGTATTTTATGCATCTGTAATTAAAATGTCTGTCATGATGCATGTGTCTTACAGCTGAACTATCAATAATGGTACTTAAAGGTATTTGCAGAAAAGCTTCCCAGCTTGATAAAGTAAAGCTGAGGAAGGCTGTGTTTGTGTTAGACACACTAGGTGTGGATGCCTGCTTTGGCAGCAGACCCGCATCACACTTTGTCTTCCAGCCTGGGTTTGCTGCTAGGTGGTGCACAATGCAAGCCTGAAAGAAATAAAGACTTCAGTTCCCATGGACTTTGTATATTTGGCTACTGAGATCATCTGGAAAGGTCAAAAATGCCACATCTAAGTTCATTGAGGGACTAATGCAATTCACAAATTAGGTCGTTAATCCTTCAGGAATTCCTTGTGTGAATGGGCACTGTGTTCATGTTGCTTGTTCAGAATAGGTGCAAGTCTGAGCTTTTGAAGAGTTTGGTATACAATAAACAGGACTTGACAAGAGGAAGAAATTCCTTATTCTTTAAATATTTGCTTTAGGCTGTAGATTACACACAAACCAGATTTAGTTTGTAATTTTTGAGTTTCACAAGTTTCACTGTGATGAGTATCTGAACCAGTGTAGACTTGAAAATTTGTACTGAAAACCTGTTTCTATCAAAACTAAATAGTGCCAGTTCCTAACAATAGTGATTTCTATAAAGCTGTACAGAAAATCACTGTTGCCTTCCATCTCAGCTAATGCTGTATGAGGATGGAAGAGTTTTTTACTGGCAGTTAAAAAGAGAGTTTTGGAATTTATTTCAATGGATAAAATATTTCTGCTTATCCCATTTTAGTGAGTATTCAGGGCAGTGACTTTAGTGATGAATGGGGGTGGGAAGGGGGATGCTTATGGTGCTCCTGCTCTGGAATTGAGAGACCACCTTCAACCACTTTCTGTTCTGATTTTAAGACTTTGAACATGGCACCATGAAATTTTCAGACCTCACTATTCAAAGCTGTAAAAGTGCCTTCAAGAAATATCATTCTCTGAAAGTTGTGATCCTGTACTTGATATGTACTGTCTTACCTAGGGATGGGCAGCAGTGATGAGTGGTCCGATGTCCAGGACATCATTGATTCTACCCCAGAGCTGGATATGTGTCAGGACCCCCGCCTGGAACGCACGGGTAGCAGGTACTGATTGTGACTTTTCCCCTGTGTGTTCTGTCATGTGGCTTCATGAGGAGTGAGGAATGGATGCTCTGGCTCATAGTGGGCTCACAATGCAGCTATTTGAGACTGCATATATTCTGTCTAGTATCAGAGGTTCTGACGTGCTCTGGGTTCTCTGCTGATAATCTGGAGGAGGATGTGTACAACTCATCCAGGACTCAGCTCATTTGCCTTTCTGGTCGGGCAGTTTGGAGAGATGAGGGAACAGCAGAAGGTTTAAGACAAGCAAAGAGAGCATGGGCTTAAGCTGTCAGGAAGAGGGAAAAGGTGCATTTGTCTAATAAGAGCTCAGTTCTGAATTCCATTTTAAAACCTCAAGTTTTTTTCAGTTCTAATTTTTTCAATTATTTGAGGAGTGGAGGCAGAACTGTCCTCCAAGGGAGGACAAACAGAGGTAACCTCAGCAATCCCAATCCCATAGGCTCTGAGCAGGGAGGCTCAGATCACTAGTAGTGAGAGCCCCAGACAAAGCAAGGGTGTGAATTTGGTCCCAGTGTTACCCATGAACATCAGGAGACAGAACTCAAGACAGGTGCATCTTAGCAAAGAACTGAAGGCATAGACCTGAGGTCAAAGTGAGCCCTGGGACCAGTGGGTACTTGTGGTTCCCAAGTGAGGCTGGTCAGAGCAATTGTGACCCATCAGTGCACTGAGAAGTGGTTACAAATCCTCAACAGAGTTTTCAGAAGAATCATCAGACTTTTACTAAACTACTCTGCTGCTCTGGTCCCTATCTGTCACCCACTTTGTTCTAAATAGGAGGCTTCCTAAAGGCTATTAATTTTGGTGTCACGTTTCTGTGAGTTACCCTGATTTGTTTTCCCTAAAGTTTACCTTTTACGCTTGTCTAGTGGGTAATTTGCCACTGTATCAGCAAAAAAACCCCCAAAATTTTACAGATATGCAGAAAATACTGTACCCTGGCAGAGTGATGGCAAGATTATCTCATGGTCCCAAACTGGACTGGCTTTGCCCACCCTGTTGAGCACCCCCACTGAGAAGGGTATGAGTAGCAATAACACTTGCATTTCTCAGCTGGGAAGGCACACACAGTTAAGCTCCCCTTGGGACATGTAGGATGCCTGGACTATTTTTAGGGTCAGGAGGAATCTAGGAAGTTGAAACCGCTCTGTGTGTGTCAGACAAAAGTGACTGATGAAATCAGATAAAAGAATTTATTAAATCCAAAGGAAAGAAGGAAACAGAGAGGAGTGATGCACCGGAGCTCTTCAGGCAGGAATCTCTGCTCCAGGTGGTGAGACTGAGAGCTACAGGAGACACAGCCTGACTGCTGTGGACTGCTGACAGTGTGCTGCTCTGAAAACAGAGTGCTTTTATGATACATGCAGCTCTGAAAGCTGAATGCTGAACAGGAAAGTTCAGTCTGAATTAGTTCTCCAAGTCAGACTAAGTTCTGGTTTCTCTTGTCATTTGTGCTGACCATCAGATTGTGTAAACTGATTATTTGCAGTGCCATTACGGCACCATTTGTACCTTCCCAGTGCTCTGAGATGTCTGGGTAGCTGGAATTTTTCTGTAATTGAAAAAACCACTTTTTTTCTTCTTCTTTGCAGTGTGCTATAGCTGCAATATCAGAGCCAGCTACTACCCTCCATTTGTAATTGCTAGGAATATATATGTGATAATGAAGCCATACAACTTGAGGTGATTCCAGTTAGTGCTGACCTTTCTGACAGATTGCTGGAGAAATTGCACAGCTGCTGTTCATGCTGGTTGATGTCACTCATACAAGGCAGGGCACTGTGAAGTGTTTATAACCCACATTAAGACAGTTTTTTAGGGTAGACAGCCACAATCCCAGAAGTTGCCTTGCCTGCACATCCTGTTACAGCTGTTTGCTGCTTTGAGCCATGAGGCTCTCAAGAAATACAAGAAGATTCTTGATGGCATCAAAGACACTGAGAGCTGGAAATGTGCCATCATCTGATAAGACTAAAAACTATTAACTTTGATTTCCTTTAATAAAATACATTTGGGGACATGTGAAGAAGCATTTGGGTACGCACACAGACTTACCCAAAGGGAAAATGGACCCTTCAGGCTGATTGCACTAACTGGTTGGCTAAAGTAAAAAGGCCATTGCTGTTTTCAGCATTGAATTTCTTATCTGGTCTTAATGCTGTGTGAGTTTTCTATCTAGGATTCATGAGAATCCTTGCAGAATCTGACAGGTCAAAGCTGAGCTCTTGCRCAAGTTGAAATGTTTCTGTGAAATGTTAAATGGTCCTTAACTTGTGTGACTGGAAAGTAAATTATTTGGGTGAGCTTTGAGGTTGCATGATAGATGTGTCCTCAGCATAAAGAAGGACATGAAGCTGTTGGAACAAGTCCAGATGAGGCCATGGACATGCTGCAAGGACTGGAGCCCCTCTGCTCTGTAGCCAGGCTAGGAGAGCTGGGGCGGGGAGGGGGGTTCACCTGAAGAAGCGAAGGCTCCAGAGAGACCTCAGAGCCCTTTTCAGTGCTTAATGGGGCTCCAGGAGAGCTGGAGAGGGACTGGGGGCAAGGCCTGCAGGGATAGGACAAGGGAGAATGGCTTCCCACTGCCAGAGGGCAGGGTTAAATGAGATATTGGGAAAAAAATCTTGGCTATGAGGGGTGGAGAGGTCCTGGCACAGGTTGCTCAGATCAGCTGTGGCTGTCCCATCTCTGACAGTGTCCCAAGACCAGGTTGGATGGGGCTTGGAGCAACCTAGGATAGTGGAAGGTGTCCCTGCCCATGGCAGGGGGGTGAAACAAGGTGGTCTTTAAGGTCCCTTCCGACCCAAATCATTCCATGATTCTATGATATGGGGAATAACACATGCTATTTTGCTTTACTCAGTGTGTTCCCTGATTCAGCCAATGGTGAACAGATGGAATGTGCTCTCAGGGTTTTGATTGCAACAGTCTGAGATGCTCAGTATTTCAAATAGACATTTTTGAGCTTAAATGTTGCCAAGTAACAAGATTCCTTCTGGTTTTGTTTGTTTGTTTGTTTGTTTGTTTTTGTTTGTTTCTTTTTTGATTTGTTTTCTTGCTTCCAACAACAGCCCAACACAGGGGATTGTGAACAAAGCATTTGGCATCAACACAGACTCCCTATACCATGAACTCTCCACAGCGGGATCTGAGGTCATTGGAGATGTTGATGAAGGAGCAGATCTGCTAGGTAAAACCTTGTTAGAACCATTCTGTTTTCTTTGGTACAGTGACAGTATATTAAGCTTCTAGAAACATTTAAATTCTCTTTTTGTTTCAGAACTCGGATGTTTAGCATGTTAAAGAATGCATGGAAATTGAGATACATGTGATAGAAGCATGTACCTGCAGTATAGTAATGATTATTTAGAAAATAATCTCAGCTGTTAGGTTGTGTTCAGTGCATAAGTTATTTTTCTACAGGATTCTCCCACACAAATAATTTGAAGACAAAATTTGCTCCTTCTGCTTCTGGCTAAAAATTCCTCCCCCAGTAATTTTATACTGAGAGTAAAAAGCTTGTTTGAAATTTATAAGAAAGTAACTCATCTGGTTAAGCTTTTGATGTTTAAATGATGTGGAAATATTATGGTCTGTAATGCAGTATTTAATGTTTTACAGTCAGCCTAAGAGATGTAATAATTCACTTTTTAAGATGGTTTTGAAGGTGTTTGTAATACCTGTAGCCAGACTGTGTTCTTTGTTCCTGGCTGGGACTCTGCAGCAGTCAGAGAATCAGCTTTGCCTCAGAGAGCACTCTGAACCCTCTCCCTCCTTTTTTGATTGGATTCCTGAGTATCTAGATCTTGTTTTTTGACAATGTTCTTAATTCCTGCTGTTTTCCTGCATCAGGACAGTACAGTTGAATACTCAGGTGACATGGGCAGCTGGTAGAGTTTATAACAGTGTAGCTCATTTTCCATGTTATTGCTTGCTTTAAGGAGCCTTAGGACGCATGAGGAGTCCAGAAACAATGTGTTATGTGTACTTAGTGGCAAGAGCTCTGATCTGAAAGCAAACTTTTTCTTTCTGATGATTACTGATACAGACCTGCTTATGGATAATCTTTTAAGTTTGGTTCTGTGTATGTGTCCAGAACAGAATGAGCTGAAGTGTGTCACACAGACTTGGTTGCAGCAGCTCACCTTTGCCCAAATTAGGAAGGTACTTTTATCAGCTTTGATATGTCTTGTATCAGGACCCTTAAAAAGCATATGTTTCTGCAGGGGGGGGGATAGATTTTTCCCTATTAAACAAAAACGTAACCTTGAAGATGTGGACTGAAAATTGGAAAGAAGTTAATACAATACTTCTTGTTTGATGAAAGACAAATACCTGTGAAATTGTACTATTATAGCCAATAGTGTGACTGGAATTAAGAACATGAACCAGACCATGATGAGAATGCTTGCAGTAGCTTTTAGATATGCATAGGTTTGGGTTGGTTTTTTTTGTTTATTTTTAAATCRTGCTAGCCCTGCAGCATGTATGAGAGCCCTCATGTCATTGCCTAAAACGTAAAATCATTTATTGTTTCACCTTTAACTCAAAAATGCCAGAAGAAAAAAAATCTGCAGAAGGCTGAGGATGAACACATGGGCTTTCCCTGCCTGCAATAGAAACCAATCTGTGCAAATATTTACAAAATTAAGAATTTTGAAGGAAAAGCAAGATTTCCAGGTTTGAGAATCCCTTGGAGGCTGGTAGCCATTTACAGAAAAGCTGGGGCTCCTGCTTAAAGGGAAGCTTGACAGTAGGAACTACATGTGATGGCTAAAGCTGTGGAATGAATTTTGGTTAGCCAGCTCCATACATTATCGAGGAGCTCTCTTCCTAACAGAATCAAAACAATGAAACCATGGATAATCTTGCCACTTATTGTCTTTTTTTATCTTTGTCCTCATGTCCACTCCTTCCTTATCAAGGAGTGTTGGGTTGATTCAGTGGCTCTGTCTGCTAATCACTGTGCTGACTGCTGCTTTCCTTCTCCCCCCGCAAAATGGCTGGGATATCAGGTATTATTGGCTTGGAAGAGTTACTGTTCTGGAAAATTATTTGCTTGGTGTATAAACGGCTTCAGATAATGTGCTTCCCACTTTGGAAGCCTGCCTTCTGGAAATCCACTTCTCCTTGGGATTATCCTGTAGCCTGACCCAGTGATAAGCAAGAAATGCAGTGTTGTTTTCAAAGGGCCAAAGCTTTTTGGTGCCCAAATCTTGCATGGTTGATCACTGCATTCTCAGATGAAGTCAAAGGTGCTTCACCTCTTCCTTCTGTAAGGCTGCCCAAAGACTTAAGGGTGGTGAGATGTTGTTTGGGAGTTACCACTTGCAATAGAAATGTACAAAGACTTTGTTGAATAGTGCCCATGTAAGTGTGGGCCCTGAAGACCGCCGTCTAGTTTCTGAAGACTGCAGTGTGGCTTACAAGGAGGGCATTTCTGTGCCAGGACCATTTTCTGGCCTGAGCAGAGCAGCAGAACCCTTTCAGGTGATTCCATGGCAGGCCAGCAAAATTGGAAGGTTGGTTCCTCTTTAAACCTGGGAGATGGACTATGATTGAAATCAAGTAGTGCCTTTTTTGTGATGAACTTTGATCTAATTAATCCTTTTCCTGAGTTCTGGCCACTGACTCTGGCACACAAGAGTGTTTTTAAAATGAACACACACATTGCTGGTTGTACAAAGGGAGGAAGCACAGGGAGAGCTCAGGGGTCGTATCTCTCAACAAGAAATGAGACTGGTACTTCTTTTTTGCACATTAGAAAGCACAAAAGAAAGTTTGTAAAGATAGAAACAAAGAGCTAGATCTTAGGGCTGACAAAAATTTGTCAACATAATCCAAAATCTTGCCTTTTTTGTTAGGTAGAATGCTCTCTCTTTTTGCTGTACCTTTGAGTCTGAAGAGACACAGAGGAAATGGAGCTTTATGAACATAATATAAGAAACAAGATCCATAAACTGAAAGAGTTCTCTCTAGGTCATATTTGGAGCTCACTTCTTTCTGTGAATCAAATTAATGAATGACTCTAAGCTCACTTATGTGAAGACTTATTTCTTCTTCCAGTCTCTCAAAACTTGGCAGTCAATCCGTAAAGAATATTCTCTTTTTTTTTTTGTCTCAGTCCTTAAAGAAAGAGAAATCTCATTAAAGAAGACCTTAAAAACAGGACTTAGAGAAATTACCCTTGAGCAGTGGCTGGCAGGCAAGTCTGATTCTGGAATGGGAAATCCCATTTATTCCTGGTACATAATTGGCACTCTTCATGTTTTATTATTTTGAATAAAACCCACAAAACGTGTGGGTTTTCTCCTGCCTCTAATACTGCTTCACATACAAATAGGAATGTATAGGAAGTATTCTGAAGAAAAATATGGAGTGAGAACAATTATTTACTAATGGGCATTGAGGACCAAATTCTCTTATTTCTCCTACAGACTAGTTGGCTGTTTTCCTGCATATTCACTTGTTAATCACAAGTGATCCTGGGTAGGCTCCTGTTCTCCACTCTCCCCTTCTCTCAGCTCCCCCTTCTACCAGGTCCCCCTTCCTGTCGTTTCCTATCCCAGGTGTTTCCAGACACAAACTGTCACAGCAGTTTGGGTGTGCTCAGGTCTTTTTACTGAGAGCGGTGAGGATAGTGAGCTGAAAGGCCAGAGAAGCTGTGGCTGTCCCATCCCTGGGAGTGTCCAAGGCCAGGTTAGAGGGGGCTTGGAGCAACCTGGAATAATGGAAGGTGTCCCTGCCCATGGCAGGGGGTGAAACTCATGATCATTCCAGCCCAAACCATTCTGTGATTCAGGTTTAGGATAACCAACTATATCTTCTTTGGAAATTAAAGAACAAGGGGGTCTGTGGTAAAGACAGAGATGCAGCCTTATTAGCGGTAAATTTATTTAGAGTGCTGTGTACAAAAGTTGAAATAAGATTATCAAACTAAGTCCCATCGCTACCCTGTACAAAAAAAAAGTTTTAAATGCAACCAGTTGTCTTTTGCAAGCTGAAGCGTCACTGGAGAGCACAGTTATTGTCAGAGAATCCAGCTGTTAAAATCTCAAGGGAAGGGGAAGTGAGAGGTAGTGGGAGTGAGCTGTTCTGCATTTAGTGGTAGATGACTAAATAAAGATAAAATAAAGGTTAACCCAGTCCAGGAAGATCTGATTGCCTCAGATCCATATCTGGAATCTGGGGATAGCTGAGGTGTGTGGTTGCAGTTGTACCCCAAATTACCTTTCATTGTTTTTTTTTCCTGTCCTATATGTAGAGTCATGCCATCAACAGCTATGGCAGGTTCTGTCTGTACTATTTCATGCCTTTGACATTGAAATGGCTGAAGCATTGTTAATTTTTTTTGAACAAAATTTTGATTTTGTTGGTTTCAGTCACTGATGGATCCTTTTTCACTTCCTTTTTCCCTTGTCTCTCTGTGCTTCGCTGGACATGGCGCATAGGGGAGTTCTCAGGTGTGTATCTCCTGCTCAGTTCTCATTGTTTCTTTTTTTCTGGTTGGGGTTGGATGGTGTGGTATACACGTGATACTCCCCTGCTCTTGTCCAAACACGTTTGGCTTTGCAGACTTCTCCTACCTTGCCTTGCTTGGTTGCCTCACCCTGGTGGGTCCCTGCAGCAGGAGGTCCCTGCTCTGCTCACGTTCCTGCTACCTTTCAACYCGCTTTCTCTTGCGTGGCTGTGGGCAGATTTGCTCCACAATGTTGCACTAGCCTATCACTCAAGGTCTTGGGGCTCAAAGAGCTTTTTTTCTGCCAGGGAGGGTACTTGTAGCAGAGGTCAGGTGGGCACAGACTGAGTGAGGGTCCCATTGTCCTCTCCATGGCCTGTTCTGTGAGGAGTCCCTTCATGTGCCAGTGGCTGTGGGGGGTCACCTGGTACAAACCAACCCCCTTTGGGTATTGTAGTAGTGACTTTAGAGACACTTTCATGATGGGTTAGAGTGGCAAAGCCTCTGTCTTTGGTGGAAGCTTTGCCTTTCTGTCTCAGGAGTTGGGTAATGGCTCTGTCCTTTGCTGAGGGAGGCTGCTTGCTGCCCTAGGGCCATGCTCTGCCATCATTTGCACCTCTTGTAAAATACACTTGGGCCCTGATGCAATTTCAGTTGAAGTCAGGGGTATCTCTCTTGATTACAGTACAAACTGGGTAAAACTGGCCCTGTAGTAAAGATAGTGACCTGGCAGCTGTGACAGTGTCATGCACCAGCAAGCTCTGCCACGTCCCTGTGCCTAGTGCTGTTCAGTGTGGGCTCTGTGATGATACCAGGAAAGGGATGTCATCCTCCCTTCTTTTCATTCAAACTGGTTGTACTGTAAGCCACATTTTTTGTGAACATTCCTCAGAAAACCTTCCACTGAAGTTGGGTTGGAGCTTGTTGCAGTGTGGAGGTGCATTTGGGCTGTTTTAGGCCAGATAAAATCTTTGATACTGAGCCCCACTTTTGGCTTTTTCCCCTCTGCTACTTTCTTTCCTTCACCCTGTTCACAATGTGTATTGACCTGCCATTGTTTGATGATGGGAAACTCAAGGATGTATCATACAGCGAAAATTATGAAGGTGAAGGAAGCAGGTCATCTCAAGCTTGTCCTGACATCTGTTGTGATAGGACAAAGGGTGATGGTTTTAAACAAAAGAGGGGAGATTTAGGTTGATATAAGAAAAAGGTTTTTTGCAATTAGAGTGGTAACGCCCTAGCACAGGTTGCCCAGAGAATCTGTGGCTGCTTGATCCCTGGGAGTGTTCAAGGCGAGGTTGGATGGGGCTTAGAGAAGCGTGGTCTAGTGGGAGGTGTCCCTGCCCATGGCAGTTTTAAAGATCTCTTTCAACCCAAACCGTTTTGTGACACTCTTAAGGTAAAGTACCTGTTAAGTCAGGCTGCAGCAGAACAAGATAACTTTCTACCAAGCATCACATGTGCTGGCACCACACACTGTACATGTTGCTGATGAGCTGCTCTGTTTGCTGTTTACAGACTGGTACTTACTGGCTGCTATTTTTCTCTTCCTTTCTTCCCCTTTGTCCCCATCTCTTTCTATTCCCTTTCTCGTATGGGATGGCTCTCATAGTACGGGATGATTTCTTTGGTAAGGCGAAGGCCTTTTTACTTTTGTTTTTCCTTTTCTTTTTTTTTTTTTAATGTGATTTTTTTCTGCATTCCTTTCATCCACTCATCATCTGTCCATATGTCTTGCATCACCTTGGTTTGGCTTTTTGCAGCATCTCTCCAAGAAGCAGGATGCAGCTGCTCTGTAGAGGTGGTTTTGGGATTCTCAATTATCCGCTTTGATGCTTCACATGTTGGCTGGGCTGTGGGAGGAAGATGGTGTAGGTGCTCTGCTGGACAGGGCTCTGCCCAGACCTCACCTCCCTTTGCTCCACATCCTGGAGGGTGCAAGATGATCTTGTCATGCCATTCCATGGCTCTGGGAGGCTTCCTCTTGTTCTTTATTGCCAGAGGAGCCTTTCCGACCTCTAGGTAGTTAAGGCATTGGGCTTTCACTGCATCACACACAAGTAGAAGCTGTGGTGAACAATACTGGTAGAATGCTGGGTGATCTTTAGTTCTGGCATGATAGCTCACCCTCTTCCCCAGAATTTCTTTCTCTCCCAAATTAAGCTGCAAAGAGGTATGTATGACTCCAGAATATGAAGAAAATAGATTTTTTCCAAAAAAGATTGGGATGAGCTTTTCCCTGGATGTTCTTCAGCACCTTTAATGTTCTTGTGCCAATTTAATGCCTTACAGGCTAAATATTTAATTGATTATTTGTAGAATCACTAAAAATTAGCAAGAAAATAATGTAGTTTGCGTTGCAATTAGTGTTTCCCACTTCTTTGCTGTTGGAATATTCTCTGACACACATTGCCTGAAACATCAAAGTGATTAATTATCTGTCACTAATTTTTCAAAAGTTCTCTGAAAATGCTGCTTCTTACTCATTCTTGCTTGGAATTTGCTTTTGTCATCATAAATTCATCCCATTTAACTGTGGGAAGAGGATCTGTGTGTTGGAATGTGTGGTGTGTTCTCACTTCTCATGCGCTGCCATTCCATTCAATTCAAGTTTGTGTTGTTTTTATTTTCTGCAAATACTAATTAATCAGCAAATGACGTATCGTGAAGACTATTGATGTCTTTGCTGTGAAGGAAGAGAGAGTTCAGAGGGCAGGACAAATACTGATTGTGGGGAGACTTCTTCATACTCTGGGACCTGTGGTGAGATACGAGCTGCACCCCTCAGCATGTCCTCCCACAGGCAGAGGTCTCTCTGCCTTCAGCTCTCAGGTGGCCTCTGTTCCTCACTCTAAGATAGAGGCTGACCCTGGGACTCAGCAAGTCTCTGGCAGTGGGAAACAATCCAGATGTGCTTTTGGTCCCTAAATTTCATTGGTTTTATGAAATACTGAATTCGACCTTTACTCTTAGCCTGAGATGCATAAGTGTTCGTGTAAAACAGTCTGCAGATTGCAGCTGTACATGGATGCCCAAGTGCAGGTGCAGAGAGTCTGCTGTAGGTGTTGAGTGTGGGTCTGAAGTGGTGAAACCGAGACTTCACATTTTAAACATCTGTGAGCAAGCTGTTAGAGCCAGATATAGCAAGGGACAATCTGCAGTCCTATTAAAGTTGCTCTAGCAGAAAGTTGATAATGAGGAAGCCGTTCACGTGCATTAAACTCGTCACAGCCATGATCCCAAATCATGCAAACAGAAAATTCGGTTTATACTAAGAAAGGAAGAAAATCACTAGTGTGCAGAACAGGACAGCAACTTGGACACTGTTCTGCTATCCTCTGTGAAAACTATAAACTCCACCTTCATTCTGTGTGAGAAATGATAAAAAATGTTTGCAACAGCTCATGGCTGAACCAGGAGTTACTGCTTTGACTTCCCTGATTGGTATTAGTGAAGCTCTCCCCTCTGTCCCTCTCAAAGAGGTCTGTGAAGGTTGGGGTGAGAAGCTAGGTCTGAATTTGGATTCTCTACAGGACATGCACAGAGGGTGTCTTTGCTGATGCTGTTTGGTCATTCACCTAGAGATACTCCACTCTCCACACAGCACACAGTAAACTAGGGAAGCCTAACAAAAGTGATTTCTTTCCCTCAAGCATAAGTTAGGCAGTGTTTCTAGGAGAGCAGGTGAAAACTGCCTGGCCTTTCTTTTCAGGAATGGGCAAAGAAGTGGGCAATCTGCTGTTGGAGAACTCTCAGCTGCTGGAGACCAAGTAAGGAACTGTCGCATGCTCTGACCTACCTGCCTGGTTATAAATGAGATGCCACCTTGGAGAGGTCTTGGCCAGAACTCCTGCCTCACTTGTTTATCTAACTGGTTGTCCTGAATACTTGTTCCTTCACTTGTAGAAGAAAAATTGCTCTCCTGAGCTGTTTTGTAACTGTCTCCTTCCTGCAGGCACTTGGATAAAGCCTCTGGGCATGTGCTGGTAGGGCCTGATGTCATCTGAGAACAGTTGCAAGCTTTAAATTAACTCCAGTGGGAATTCATGTGTTGGTCTGAGCCTCTGTGAGGATGTTGCTGATAATAAAGTTTTATTTATAAGGTTTGTTATTAGGAAGAAAAAATTGTCACTGTTGAATTCTCAAACAATTTCATAGTTGATGGAGGAGAAGAAGACAATGTAATGGAGTTAGTTTTTGAGAAGAGCTGACAAACCAACTATTAAAGCTGGGGAGCTGGGAAGAGGAAGGCAGAGTACCTCCCACAGGAGAGCTGGAGAACCTACTGTGATGGGAAACTACTGATTTTATAAATTTGTTTTGGAGCTGATGGGAAGTGTGTATTTCTATTGCCATCATCTGCAATTATCCTCAATTGCAGATGACAGCAGTTCTGAAAGGTGTATTTCAGACTTTCATTCTGTCAAAAATAGATAGGTTGCTCTACACATGCCTTCTGCAGTGTTCTGCCATCTTCCGAAGGAGAGGTTTATTTGTTAGTCAGGATACAGGAGCGGACAAACTTCATCCTGAACAATTATGGTGATTTCTCTGTTCTTCTTCAGCTCCATCTTCCCAAAGTTTATTTTTGCTTGAGTCATAGCTGGACTGAATTGTTAAACACACTTGTTTCAACTCTCCTTGTAGTGTCTGTAGCTTTAGTTAAAGGTCTCTTTTATGGACAGCTGCTGGTTTTGGGCATTTTTGGTTATTGTCCCTTTCATACCTTCAAGAAATGCTTTGAACGTTGTGAAGAATGATTTGATTGCCAAGGTGGACCAGCTGTCTGGGGAGCAGGAGGTGCTGAAGGGAGAACTGGAAGCAACAAAGCAGGCCAAAGCCAAAATAGAAACCAGAGTCAAGGAGCTGGAGGAAGAGCTAAAGAGGTGAGTGATTATCCCCCTGCCCCAAGGAGCTGGGAGTGAAGAGTGGTAAACCCACCTCCTCTGTTTTACTCTGTTTCATGCATGGGATTAGCATTGGCATTCAAATGTACCTTAGAGAGCACAACAAAGCAGGATTAGGATTCTGAAGTAGCAGTTCCAAACCCAGGCTCCCTGTAGTGAAGCGTTAAAGTTTTAAATTTGCAATTAAAAGCCAACCAACCAACAAAAACCACCCAAAGAAAGGAAATTTCMAAGCCAGTAGTTTTGAAGGAAACTGCCAAGAACTTGATCCTCCTAGCAGCCAGGATAGCTCTGAGAAGTGGTTGCCCATTCATTTACTGTAAGAGCTCATATAGAGTTGCACAAGAAATATTTAAATGCCTATATCAGGAATTGTTTCATTGCTTATGTGAAGAGTGAGAAGAGGTAGAAGAGATTCTAAAGTTTGATACAAGAAAATGCCACTTTTAATCTTCCTGTCAAACTAGAGAAACTAAAGGCCAACTGCCCAGCAAAGCCTGGGATGGTTTCACAGCCATACACACAAAGCTGCCTCTTGGAGCTCAGAACAGTTCAATTGTGGCTGGCTGTGCATGACTGCAGGTGCTCAGGGCAGAAGACAGGGTTTGTTCTCCAGCTGGAATCTAGAAGATTCTGTAGTCTGAGCTCAGAATCACCGAGAATAACACAGACTGGTCTCCTCGTTGTTCAGAATGTCTGAAATGAAAGTAGTCTTGCAAGCAGGGAGATTTTTTAAAATGCCTTTTGTAATGCCTCATAAAGTAGGAGTTAAAAAAAATTGAAAGCAATCGCTTAAATACTTTCCGTATTTTTTATCAGGGTTTGGTGTTCTGTGCCATTTTGGCAAACTGTTCTTCACATTAGGGGCTTTTTTCACTGTACTGGATCACAAAGAATCAGAGAATCTACTGAAACCAGAAGCAGTCCAGCAGAACTATTTAAGCAAGCATTTTCCCTGTTGAAAATGGCTCACTTCTCATCAAATATTTGAATGGAGATGCTGGTTCAGAAATAGAAACTGGCTGGATTCTTCCAGTGGTCAGTATTTTTTGGTGCTCATAACAAATGTTTGAAAAAAATGGAGTGAAGTCAGTGAAACTGTTCCGAGTAATATGCTGGAAGAGGGAGGGAAAATGCCAGAGAAGCATCTGAGAATTTGTACACTTGGTACACATCGTTTGAGATCACTGCCTTGTGGTGGATGCAGCCAGACTTCCCACAGCTGGTTCTCTTCCCAAAGCTGGCCATGGTGTCACTTGCTGTTTTGATCCCTCTCTTCTTGTTTCCTAGAGTGAAATCTGAAGCAATTGTTGCCCGACGAGAGCCCAAAGAGGAGGTGGAGGATGTAAGCAGCTATCTCTGTACAGAATTGGTATATGACATTACTAAAATGCCTGTGGGGAAAGGGGGTTGATTTATTTAGTATTGCTTCATGTATACGAGTCCTGAGAGGCAGATTGATGTGCCTTTATTAGCAGTGAGGGCAAGGGTGGTGAATGGGTTGTGGCTGATGAGCATGAAATCCCTTCATACAACTTTCAAACTAGAGTCTGGTGCAGAAGAGCAGCAGACGCAGTGGCAGTACCACTGTGCAGAATGTAGTTTCTGCAGCCAGGTGCTAGAGCACTGCTCTGCTCAATACCATCCCAGTTTAGAATTAAAATCTTGTGTGCAGTGAGGATTCTCTCAGAGTGTTRTGACTGTCAGGCTTCTCCAGAAGAGCCTGTCCCCATGTTGGCAGTGAAGATGTAGCTGAGAAGACATGCAGTGAAATCCAGCTTACACAGCCAGCTTTGCAATAGTGACTACCATGTCTTAGTGCTGCGTTTTTCTTGTGAATTCTTTTCCATAAGCCAGTACTGCCTGTTACAGGGTACAGGCAGAGAAGGCTCATGGGCTGTTCTTCTACGGCAGCTCTTGAAACCATTTTGGCTGGGCTTTTCAACAAAGATCAACTGTAGGTGAAAAAAAAAAAAAGGCAAATCAAGTAGTAACAAGATTTTCCTTGTAAATGTCACTGCTAGGATAGGGAATTCAATGAATTGCTTATCAGTGTTACTATTTTCTTTCTTACACAAGTATCAGAACAAGTTCTGTTTTAGCCTAAATCACTTTACTTAATTGGAGTGAACTTGGATTGTTGAGAATTTAGGTAGATGGGAACATTTTCAAGTTGTGCTCATGAGCTGCTGAAGAGAGTTGGATTTGTTTTCAGCTGAATGGACAGGAGGTCTGGTTCTCTTTTTAATCTAAAAAAAAAATAAAAATAGATCAATTCCTTTTTGTTTATACAGTTCTTGTTTTGACTAGTCATACAGATTTGATTCAAAGTCCAGGGAGGCTAGAGAGTGACTCAGTTAATTTGTGCTGTTCCAGCTCCAGCAGCACTTACCAGCCAGGCTGAGGTTGGGAATTGTCACAGTCTAGCACAACCCCATGCCAGCTCCTAGTATTGAATTTCCAAAACCCTTCCAGTCTTTTGTTTGGGCAGATATTTTCTGTGACTTAGTCATGTTATCATTTTCCATTCTTCAAAAGAGAAAAACAGACTTTCACTCCTGTTATTCCCAACCCAAAGCTGCCTATGCCTTCATTGAAAGGTCAGGTTGGCACCAAAGAGGAAAAGGCATTTCCTGTTTCCTGTATCCTACCTTTATCCATCTGTACTAACAATACTTCCTTCYAGTCCTCCTGAGGGGGCAGATGGTATCATGTGGTGCTCCCTGCTTCTTGTGACTGGCTTTGCCACTGAATTAAAACTTTTGGTTCCAAATTCCTGGACCAACAGACTACTGTCAATTCTTACCATTCCTTGCAGACTGTCAAAGCACCTTTCTGGCAATAGTCCCACACTGGGGTGTGTGTATGTGAGAGCTATGTGTTCAAGTTGGTGGTGATTCTCAGTCTAATTTCCATGGGTTTGCTGAACACCCAGAGGTCCATGGCTGTACTTGGAGCTCACTGTCTGAATTAGCTTCTCCTATGGAGAAATGGGGGTGAAATCAAGCAGGAGAAGAATTAACAAATATGTGTCTGTCCCCTGACTTGCCCTGTACTAACCTCAATCCCATTCCATCTTTTGTTGGCTGAAGCAGTGCTCCTCCCCTCTGCAGGACAACATTCCCATCGCCCAGCGCCGACGCTTCACCCGTGTGGAGATGGCCCGGGTCCTGATGGAGCGCAACCAGTACAAGGAGAGGCTGATGGAGCTCCAGGAGGCTGTCAGGTGGACAGAGATGATCAGGTGAGTCTGGGTGTTGGGTAACATCCCTGTTTAGGACAGAACCTGTTGGTGTTTTATCTTGTGGTCAGTGCAGCCCCTACCAACATGGGGTTGAGAAGTACTGGAGTTTTCCAGACTGTAGATGCTTCTCTCCTAATACCATTTCTTTCTGTCTTGTTCCTGAACCTGGGCTGCAAATCGTATGTTGCCACTGTTATTTGTAGACACTGGACAATTGTTTGTCTTGCTTGTTTCTTCTGTGCTTATTAAGCTAGGAGAAGCTCTRGGGAGGAGTATTGCTTCTGATTTATGAGTTCTAAATGCTATGGCTTGAAGTGATTCTAATGCTGGGGGCTGTAGTTCCCACACTGTCTGTGGCAGAGAATTGATAAAACTTCATGTTAAACACACTTACTTGCCTTTCACATCAACTTTGATACTTAAAGTTGGATGGATGTGCTTGCATTGAAGGCCAGTGCATGTCCCTTTCCCTCATGTGTTTTGAAACCTGTTAGAATGTATTCTGACTTTTGACATGGCTTCCTTGATGGAAATAACACGATGCTTGGCAGAGATGCAGAAATTACCTTTGTTCTGCTGTGTTTGTCCATAGAGCTTCCCGTGAGCACCCATCTGTCCAGGAGAAGAAGAAATCCACCATTTGGCAGTTGTAAGTTCTTTGGTGGTTTTTGCAAGATTTAGAAAAGGGAGAGTGTTGCCATTTCTATTTCAGACAGCAACTTAGTAGACTCTGACATTAATGTCACATGGAAGTGTTGTTGGCTTAACCGTTTTGCCTTCAAGGGCTTCCTTTGTCCTTAGTGAAATTAAAATCAGATCTGACCATGTGCATTAATTTTGTTTCAAAAACTGTAGAAGTTCACAAGTATCCTGGAATGGAAACTCTCATACACTCAAAATCAGTTCTAACAGGAAGCTAAGAACACCTTATACCAATCAGACAAAGCATGTAGGTTGAAGTTAGAGCAGTTTTTGTGACAGGCTTACAGCCTTTGACCCCATGCTCTTGCTTCCCCTTTTGTGTATCTATGGTGCCTATCTCGCCAGGCACCTTTTCTCTTACTTGTTGGCCTTTTTCTGTCCCTAGCTTCAGCCGTCTGTTCAGCTCTTCCTCCAGTCCTCCCCCAGCCAAGAGGACCTACCCCTCTGTGAATATCCACTACAAGTCTCCCACCACGGCGGGGTTCAGCCAGCGGCGCAGCCACACCATGTGCCAGATCTCATCCGGCAGCCGCACGCTTGAGTTCTTCCCTGACGAGTGAGTTGCAGGGCTGTGTGCCAAACCAGGCTCCCCTGCAGCTCTCCCAAAGTGCAGCAGTGTTTGAAATAATCTGTTTTTCACTTTGGAAGCAGTCTGTGTGATGTTAGTATGTCTCTGTTCTCTGTGGTTTATCTCCCTGAGCTTTCACTCATCAGTTACTATATGGTTGGGTTCAGCAAACCTTGTCCTCCCAAACATACAGTACCCATGGCTTTACAAGCCATGATGGATCATCTCAGCAGGGACCACTGGAGCTCAAGTTGGCCCCACTCTAGTTGTACACTTGTATTTGCAGACTGGGATGAAATGAAGAAGGGTTTTTGTGGTGGAGTGTGATGGCAGCATCAGGACAAAAGGAAGGAATGTTTGCATAACCCTTTTGACAAGGGGTTTAAGTGAAGATAAAAGTTCTCTCCACAGCACATTTAAGTTCCAGTACTTGGCCTTTAATCTTAACCATGCTAAAAATGAGCCTCTGGGTATCACTACTGTAGTATTTCCCAAATTCTTTGTGTCTCTAACATGAAGCCAGAAAACTCTTCAGTGCTTTGCATGACTTCACAATATGTTCTGCCATTACAAAGGTTGTGTGGTTTCACATGGGTTGTGTTTTTATGGAAGGACACTGGAGAATGTGGTGGTAAAGTAGGATAACTTCTGCAATAAAAAGGGTTTATTGAAAAGATACTGGATCTTGTAGAAGGGTAAATTTAAACTTTTTAGATACTCACTGCCCTTGTTCCATGTTTGATGACATCTCACAGTTGTGCTGTGGTGTCTGAGTACTTCTCAGCAGAGTGCATTACATAATTGGGCTGCCCACAGGATTTAATTTTTCTGCTGATGTTGTTTGTACCTCAGAATGATGCTTTAAAAATCTTTTGAGGGCTGGAGCTGACAAACAGCATTTGTTTATATTAAAACATGTCTAAAAGCTCACAGATCAATTTTTAGTTTAACCTTTGCCAGTGCAAAGCTGGAGTAGTTCTGTTGGAACCAGCAGTTAGTGCACGTTTTCCTTGTCAGCAGAGGAAGCTTAAAAATGGACAGAGAAATCTGTAGTTGACTATAATGAGAAGAGAAAGAACTGAAAATGCCTTCCTGGGTAAGACATTAGGTTAGTAAATTGTAACTGCTCAGCAAAAATTGGTGTGATCTCCTAGACAGGTTTTAGAGAAGGATTATTCCCTGTTTCTGAAGGGCTCTTGGAACATCATAAGAGGTAATGACAATTACTTGGCTTGCAACATTGCTCAGGTAACAGATCAGAATTGCCTGTGTCTGCTTCTCAACAGAGTTTTTCTGTCTGATTCCCTGCATCTATTTTTACAGCTGGATTTGGTTTGCTGTGTGTGCCCTCCCCAATACTGGCCATGCTCCCTTCACCCTCAGCTCCTCTCTTTAACCATCAGCTGGGTGATGCTATGCTTCTCTCCTCAGTGACTGCACGTCCTCAGCACGCCGTGAGCAGAAGCGAGAGCAGTACCGGCAGGTCCGGGAGCATGTGCGGAACGATGATGGACGGTTGCAGGCCTGTGGCTGGAGCCTCCCAGCCAAGTATAAGCAGGTAGGGACCATGCTCTGGACAGCATGAGTGGGAGGTGACTTTAGTCATTAACGAAGGACCTTAGTCATAAACTACTTAATTTAGAGGTACCATGTGTGTATTTTGTTTGTATTATAATTGTACACACAGACCAAATTAATTCTCTGTATATCCCCACCAAAGCCAATGGAGGGATATTCCTCTGGATGAAAGTACTGAAACTGAAAAGTACCCTAAACCAAAAGTACCCTAAACCGGAGTCCAGTTCTTTTAAAAAAAAATCCCTTTGTTATAATTGGGCTGGAACATTAGTTATTTCATTTATACTCTGAGAACTTAGTCATTGAGTATGAAAAACAAATGCACTTTATGCCCACTTCTTCCCATCAGTAGCATAAAAGCAAACTACATCAGCTGCATTTGTTAGCTTATGACACATTTAACTGGTCAGAGACCTCCTAAAAAGAGGAGCCTGGCAGCATGGCTTGGAGGTTTCTGGCCATGGAATCATTAAGTTTGGAAAAGACCTTTAATATCATCAAATCAACTGTCATGATGGAAGGGAATGCTAGTGTTCTGACTCTTTGCAGGGAGCATACTTTCTCTATCAGCAGAGCAAGGTGTAGCCTCTGTTTGCCATCACTGGGGCACTGATGATTGTCAGATGGTCTCTTGGGTGTGCTGCTCCTCTCCCCTTAAGGACTCTGTTTCCCACAATATATGATAGGAAGCCTCAGCAGCAGCCACCTCTGGTTGGTTCTGCCACATTGATTCCATCTCTCTTGCCATATCCCGGTGTTTGCAGCTTTATACTGTCTTTTTTGTCTTTTCTCCCCTAGCTGAGTCCCAATGGTGGTCAGGAAGACACTCGCATGAAAAATGTCCCTGTGCCTGTGTATTGTCGCCCACTAGTAGAGAAGGACCCAACTATGAAGGTATGTTGTTCCTGCTTACCATGCAGTCCAGAAAGAGGACATGAAATAAGCAAAGAATTTGGGTCATTAAACCTGCAATTTTTACAACAATCTGTATTCTTTTGACATGATATATTCCAAATTCTATCTTCTACTTCCTTTTTTTGAATGGTGGTTTGTAGTGAATGTAGGAAAAACTATTTTAGAACAAAATTCTCAGCTGGTTCTGGTTGCTAGGTCCCCTGCTGCTCTCTGACGTCTTTTGCTTTTTTTTGAGACAATTCATCAACAACAGCAACATTTTATACTTCTAACGCTTTTGCTAAGACTCCTCAGGGTGTAATGGAAACCGATATAAAAATTAATGAAAATGAACAAGTGGAAGTAAAAACATATTTCATCACTCCTTGGATTCTACTGTTGACCAGAATTCATTGGTAGCAGGCAGTATTATCTGGAGAAGATTGCTGTGATGCCAAGTCTATTAATACTAGAATGTTTTGAGTAGAATTATAGTTGGGCATAAGTGGTCATCTGTGCAGATGGCAGACTTATCTGCTGTAACTGGTTGTTTTGAAATAGCCAGTTTGTCATTATTTTATTCAAAGGTGATTTTTAGAAGTCATCCTAAGAAGCAGAAAGTAAGAAAATTTTTATGCTGTTGTTTCTAGAAGGTTCTAGATGCATTATCTTTAGATAATGCTCTGTGCAGCATCTTTCCCTTAAGGTTTTAGATAGATCTAGTATTTATTTCTGCAGTCATGTTCCAAGCATTCTCTTAAAAAGCTCCCTGGAAATAAATCATAGGAGGTTATCTGGATTTGATTTCAGAAAACTGTTTATGTGGGAGCTAAACCAGCAGACTGTTCTACACTTCCAGAGATGGGGCAGCCACAGGCTTCTCTGGGCAACCTGTGCAAGGGCCTCACCAGCCTCACACCCTCACAGGGAAGAATCTCTTTCTAATATCTCATTTAACCTGCCCTCYGTCAATTTGAACACATTAAACATCTGCCGTGTCCTGGCTTGCTTTGTTGCAGTGACTAAAAAGCAGTGATATTGCTGGGTACAGAGATCCTCTGTCTTACCTCCATCAGAGTGGATATCTTCTAGTAGAAGTCATCAAGATCTGGTGTTTCCAACTAAATATTTTAGATGTTTGACATTTGACAGTTCTCCACAAAGATACCTAAATTCAAAGAGACCAAGGAGCCTGCAGAATTCTTAGTTCAGATTCCTGCTTCTGTTTCTTAGCTGTGGTGTGCAGCTGGAGTCAATCTCTCAGGATGGAGACCTCTGGAACAGGAGCCTGGGAATGGGCAGAAACTAGATCCTGGGCATGATCCCCTCACCTGTGATAGGGAAGTTGAAGGCGAGAACAACAAAAGTAACCATACCTCTCCTGAGAAAAAAAAGGTCAGAAAATAAAATGGATTTTTTTCCCTCCGATGTTTTCTCTCATTTCATCCCTACCATTCCCCCTCTCTCAGTGCCGTTGTACTATGCCATAAAATGCTCTTGTAGTCACTGAGGTAGCGCTGTGGTGTGGTGGCTCTTCTGTAACTTTTAATGTGATTTGGGACAAATCATCCAGTATAAAGTCTTCCAACTATTGCTTTTGAAATGTTGAATAAAATCCTGATTAATAAGGGCAATTAAATACTTGATGAGGCTGCTAGGAAGATTATATAGCCCTCATCATTGTAAATTAAAAAAATAATAAATACATTCAGGCAAAGCTTTGTTAAAAGAACAGTCTGTGAGTCCATTTGGGCCTCTTGAGATTTATTCCAGTTCTGGTTTTTGGTAGTCTTAAGTGATTGTTTGTTTTTTTCCCATTTAAAGAACTGAGCTGTAATTTGCAGATAACAATACAGTATTTTATGGTGTCTGGTTTATAGGGTTTTTCTCCACACCTGTCTTACACTGCTGCCTTATATTCTCCCGAGACAGGCTTGCTTAAGCTGATCAGTTGGGTGCATCCCAGACTCACAGCATTCTGGATGACTGAATATTTATATACATTTATCAGACATCTCAACAGGAAAAATTAGTGGCCAAATTGCTCTTGCCCTAAGGAGTCAGACAGGATCTTTGGCTGGTGCTCTGGATACTAGTACAGCAACATGAATGGAATCAAATTAATAAAAATAAAAATTAAAATATAACATATTAGACAACTATATAAAAGAGAAAAAATTATTCTTCAGTTTTACTCTAGAATAGAATAGATAATGTAAAAAAAAAATTATTATTTACACCATGTGTAAATGTTGCCAAGCACTGTTAGGCTCAGGTTGATCAAAGAGGTGTGCTGATTGTGCCTCTGTGTGTCTGCTCTCCTGAAGGCAAAGGAGCTCCATGAGATGGATGCCACATCCAGCCGTGTCTGGATCCTCACTAGCACACTGTCAACCAGTAAAGTCGTTATCATTGATGCCAACCAGCCTGGCACAGTGGTGGACCAGTTCACTGTCTGCAACGCTCACGTGCTCTGCATCTCCAGCATCCCTGGTGAGTGCAGCCCAGGCTGGGGTCTGCACAGGGTCACCTGCCCCACTGAGAAGTAACAGATGTCCTCACTTGGGAACTAGCCCCTTGTTGTGTTCTGTAATTGTCCCCCAAAATCATAACCCAGATCTTGCCTTCCTGTAGGACCTTTCTGTGGAGATCCCTCCTTGTTCAGAGTTCAGTAAGTCATTCCTTTGGTACACAAAGGGTGTTCTTTGGAAGCAAGAGTGGGCCTTGTCTGGTGTGGAAGGGCTCTGTACCTGCCTTGGATACTGATACTAGGGATGAGGGGATCTGCTGTGGATCAGGCTGCTGATGGATGCTGTGGTGCCTCCCCAGGGTGGTGAGCCCCAAGGATCAGAATCTCTCATCATTAGGGTGACCTCAGGAGTACAGCTACGTCAAATTAGCAGTGGCTGTTTGACTTACATGAGAACCTGTTCTTTGCCCTTCAGCGGCCAGTGAGAGTGACTATCCTCCAGGCGAGATCTTCCTGGAGGGGGATGTGAATCCTGAAGAGTCAGCTGGAACAGATGGTGTCTTGGCAGGGATCACACTGGTGGGCTGTGCAACCCGCTGCAATGTGCCACGAAGCAACTGTTCCTCACGTGGGGACACACCTGTGCTGGACAAGGGACAGAGTAAGTTTTGGGATGTAAAACCTAGTGACATTTCAATTACAGCTAATCCTGTACAAGCTCATGGTGTTTTTACAGCCACATCCTCCTGTCCCCAAGTTGAGCACTTCAGAGGCCTCCAGAATTTTGTTATTATGATACAGGAGTACGTACCAAAGGCCCTTTTGGTACATTTGTTCTTAGAGCCCTCCTTTTTTCTCTGATTCACATGCTGTAGCCAGGAGTCATACAGCAGAGTGTTTTGGGCTTGTGAGATGTTTGCTCCGCTACAGATACTGCTGTTCTGATTGCTTTGTTCCCTGAGCCTTGGGAAGCCAATTAAGCTCACATGCCAATCATACTGCTGCCGTTGCTGACTCCATACTGTAGTGACAGCCTTGGAGCCCTTCCGATGCTGTGCTGTGCTTGTCACAGATTAGGCTTCACTTCAAAATAGTGTCTGTTTCCCATACAGGCAGAAGATACTGCATGAGCTGCTGTGTCTGTGGCACAGGCTCAGGGCTTGATTGAGTTTGGCAAGGAAAGATAAATTAAAGAACTGACTATATAGTTAACTCACCAACTCATTCTTCAGCATGTCCCACACTGTTCATTGTCCTCCAGGTGAGGTGGCTCCTGTCTGCAATGGGAAGATCAACCAGTCTCAGTCTACTGAGGAGGCAACAGAGGCTACAGAGGTACCAGAGAGCAGTGCCAGTGAGGCAGAGCCGACGCAGGCCCGGCCTGGGCCCCTCACTGAGCATGTGTTCACAGACTCTGTCCCAGGCCAGGCACCCAGGCAGAACGGGTAGGTGGGCTGGGATCAGAGTAATGGTCCTGTTCTGTTTCTGATCAGTTTTGTTTTCATAAGCTTTGTGATAAGACGAGCAGCCTGATCTTCTGATAAAGTGTCAGACTTCAGTCTATCAGTTTTGTGCCCAATATTACAGATGGGATAGCAGGGAAGGAAAAAAATGGAATGAAAACAGAAATGGCTCAGTCTGCAGCTGACTGGGTCAGCTGTTAAAATGCAAATATTTGACCTCTTACTATGAATTTAGACCTGTGGTTCAGGCAGATCTCCCAAAGTATGTGTACACTTCATAAGAAAGAGCTTACTGATATGTGTGTAGAAATGATGATTGATTTATTCTAGTAGTACCTCTGATGTACTGTAAAAGTAACCAAGAAAGCATATTTACTCAAACTTAAGAGAAACTTAGTTTTAGAACTTTTGAGTTCTTAAGACAAAGATGATGTGATGGCCTGAAGAACAGGGTGGTAGTCTTGGATACAGATTGTTCCTGAATGACTGTGCTGTTCTAAGTTGTTTCTGTTGAAGCTGGAAATTAATAGAGAAAATACTGTTTGTGTAATAATCTTGCTTAACCCTCAATTAGGGTCTGTAGATTTGAAGTAAGTTTGCCTGTAAGGGGAGAAGAAAGGAAATACTGTAAATTGCAGATTTGCAGTTGAAAACTACCAAAGAGAAGGAAGCAATTTGTGTCTTCAAGGGCACATACCTGTCTGTGAGTGCCAGGCTGTGGGCCTAGGTGGGCGTTCTGTGTGCTGCTGCTGCTAAATCTCTAACACTGTTCTTTTGCCTCTTCAGGGAGAATGGGCAGCTGAAGATTGAGCCCAGCACAACACTGCCAGATCAGGAGTTGACCAGGGATGCTGGGACCTGCACCAGTGCCGCCCCCACCATGTGGCTGGGAGCTCAGAATGGCTGGTGTGTTCCCCTTGGGCTGGTAGATCTCTGTGTCACCTCCCTGCTCTGGGCTCTATTTTTCATGTCCACACACACCTTTTGTTCCCTGCTTATTTCTGGAGAAAGTTTTAATTCCTCATTTCATTGCTCAGCTCACCATAGTCTCAGGGATTTAACATCACTTTCTTACCTCACCTCCACCTTTCCTACCAGAAGGGAAGACTCAAACCTAGGCAGGCTGAAGGTGTGGGGCCTGCTGCTAACCGTCCCCAATTTGTCCTCTCTCACAGGCTTTACGTGCACTCGGCTGTGTCCAACTGGAAGAAGTGTCTGCACTCAATAAAGCTGAAGGACTCTGTGCTGAGCCTGGTGTAAGTATGTGCTCCAAGAGACCTGGAGGAGAATGTTCAGGACTTCAGTGATGCTTTAGATAGGGTTAGCAGCTCTTTGTTGTAGATTTAGAGAATCACAGAACGGTTTGGGTTGGAACAGACCTTAAAGATCCGCTTGTTTCAACTCCCTGCCATAAGCAAGGATATCTTCCACTAGACCATGCTGCTCCAAGCCCCATCCACATTCCCAGCCTTGAAGACTTCCAAGGATGTGGCAGCCACAACTTTTTCTTTGCTTTCCTGAGTGCATTGTTTTGTGAGAGAAGTTTCCCAAGGTTTTTGTAATGGGAAAGACTCATTTTCCTGCTCAGTTGCTGTCCTGACCTGATTCAGTGAATACATGACTAGCAGTATCAGGAGGAAGTAAGTGGRGAGGAGAAAGGCAAAATTTCACTGAGGAGTAAATTAGGGGGAATTTGTTGGAAGTGATGGTGTTTGTATTGTGAAGAAGAATTTCCTCAATAGAAAATTTACAGATGTGATGATCTTATTGCAGTGAAGGTAAGAGGTGTGATCTTTTGCAGGATGTTCCTGCAGTGCTAAACTGACTGGGAATTCTGGACACTACATAAAGATGATGTGTATGGATGGCAGGAAGGGTTTTTGAGTCTCTCACTTCTACGTCGTTTTTATATATTTACTATTCTGTTTTTCAGGCATGTGAAAGGGAGGGTCCTGGTTGCTCTGGCAGATGGAACACTAGCCATATTCCATCGGGGAGAAGGTAAGAATCAATGTAACAGAGAAAACAAAATTTGGCTGAAAGTGTAGCAGTGGATTAAATGCTCATCTGAGGTGAGAAAGTTGCTGGCTGCTGGGGTACAAACACCCGAGTTAAAACACATAGCTGTTATACACATAATCACTATCATAAACTGTAGGAATCTTGTGGGGGGMGAGGGATCTCTGGAGTCCAAGACAGCTCTTAGAACATGCAATTTATTTATTACATGGGTTGTGGGTAAAATGAGGGGGCTTGCTTTAGCTGCCAGCCACAGCTTAAAAACCAGCCCCAGAGAGAGAGAGAGAGAGAGAGCTAGAGAGTGCTTGTGTCTGATTGTGTCTTTGTGTCTGTGTATGTGTGTGTGAGTGTGGGTGTCTATGTGTGTGTGAGAGTCACAAGTTCTTGTTACAATACATTATATCTTCTTCTGTGTTGAATATTCTAATATACAGTAATCAACCAGTACAAGACACAAATCCTATACAATTTACATACAGCCTATAAGAGTTACTACATTACCATATTGTGTTACATTTTAAACCTTAAAATCTACATCCAAAAACTCTTTCTTGTTCCCTGCCACGCTGGCAGAGTCTCTCTGACCTTTGGACTTCTGGCATTCCTTTAGTTTCTAAGGGTATTGTTCAATCAAAGCAGATTCTCCTTTAGCTGGCTAAACCATTGTCTTTTTTAGTTATTCAGTAACTAGCTGCCTGGCTTGGCATCTTAGATATTGAAGCTGGCTGTCATTTCTATTTTACTTATAGGTTTCATATTCTCACATTCTTTTTGCCAAGCATAATTATAAGGCTTTCCTGTTTCATATTCCCCAACAATAAACCATCTCAGGTGTACTCTATTTTCTGAACAAAAATATATGTATGTGTTGTGTAGCCCATGTGGAGTAAACGTGACACTTTTAAAATACATAAGCTGTGCAGTTGTTCGAGGTACACTTAGTAAATTCATTTTCTGGTCCTCTTCACTGCTGTGGGTTTTGTTTCCTTGTGGCTTGAGTAGTTTCTTAGCTGTGTTCACATCTGACAGCACGCGGGAATTTGCTAACTGTGACTAATGTTGGCATATAAATAACCTAGTTATTCATTGAGTAGCAGTTCATTCAGCAAGCAGAAATACAGAGGTTTCTGAGGTTGTGCAATTCAAATTTTGATTCAGCCTTTGAAGTTTGATCTTATTTCTGATGGGAACAATTTTGATGTGTCAATGGTCAGGCTTGAGCTCATGGCATAGAGGTTTCCTGTCTGTGAAGGACACAATATCTGCCTGGTTAGTTAAAAATAAAGAGTGAGAGAAGGGAGATTTGATTCCTTGTCCTGGATTTGACACTTYGAGGGAATTATGTAGTAGGTCTGTGATGTGAGGAAGCCTCACCACAAGGACTGTACGTCCCATTTCCTTTTAAGTTTCTGCATAGTCTTGTTCAGCTGTCTTCCCTCTTCTCCCACTGATTTTGTTGCACTTGTTAGAGAAACCTGTTCACTTCATTGCAATAAAGGATGTTTAGATTGGTCTGATTTGAGAGCTGTCAGAACCAAACTAAACATTATCATTACATGTTTCATAAGTGTAAGGCTGTGCCCAAAGCAGGAGTCAGGGGAAGGTCACAGACATAAGCAAACTGAGCATTTGAGCATTAGCTAAGCCTGTATACCCAGATATATATAAAAAGGTAGAAGATTCAGTTGTATGCTCAGATGTCATGAAGGAGATACATCTTTCCACACTTGTTTTTCACCTCAGATGGTCAGTGGGATCTCAGTAATTACCACCTGATGGATCTTGGCCACACTCACCACTCCATCCGTTGCATGGCTGTGGTCTATGATAGAGTCTGGTGTGGCTACAAGAACAAAATCCACGTTATCCAGCCGAAGACGATGCAGATTGAGGTAAGAGAGCACATATGTGTCTATGCGTGCACACACTTGTGTTGTATTTATTCTTACAGCTGTTCTCTGCTGCAGTGTGTGAAATTCAGAACCTTTGGTTGTCATTGCTGACTGCAAGACCAAAACTGTAAGACCAAGACTGTCAGTCTAGGTCATGTTATGATCTAATCTGCCAGGGGATATTTGTTCCTTCCTCCCTTTGCAGAGCATAATTCTATCAGTAAGTCTAAACTGACAATTTTCTTTGCCTTTACTAGGGAATCTGTGAGGCCATGTACTGTCCAAACATAGGTGTTTGTTTTACAGTGACTCTTCACATATAATCAGAGGCTTCTCCATCTGTAGACATTATACCACAAAGGAACAGTACAGTTAGTAAGCCCTCGGGATTCCACTAAAGAAAAAACAATGTTGAGAGCCTTTTGGGTGAAAATCAGAACAGTGGTGTTGGTACAGATTTGAGTGCTTGAAATAATTCTGATTGAGGAGAGAAGCACTGGATCTGAAGTTTTGTGAGCCAAAGCAGTTTGATCTTCGAAATTTATTCTGGAGTTGTGTGTTTTCCTTTTCTATCAAGTACATTGAAAGCTCTTGGCATATAAATGTCCTTGCTCCTGAAGTAGTCTGCAAAGCTGCCGTACAGCTGCTCAAGCAAAGGGTTTTTTTGTGTACAGTAGTGGACTGCTAGGATCAGCTGGCATTAACACAGCTTCTCCAAGATCTTTGGAATCCAAACAAGTGATCTCAGTTGAAAATGGAGTATATGTATATGTGGAGCATAGATAATGGCAAAACTTCAGTGAACTCACGTTGGTTCACCTGTTTCAGAAATCTTTTGATGCCCATCCTCGTCGGGAGAGCCAGGTGCGACAGCTGGCATGGATTGGGGATGGAGTGTGGGTTTCCATCCGCCTGGACTCCACGCTGAGGCTGTATCATGCCCACAGCCATCAACACCTGCAGGATGTCGACATTGAGCCTTACGTCAGCAAGATGCTAGGTGAGAGTGTTGCTTACTGAGCTCAAGGCAGAATTTGCCCAAAGCAGACCTTGCCTAAAGTCATCACTGACTCCCCAACTTTCATTCATGCTTCCTAGGCACTGGAAAGCTGGGCTTCTCCTTCGTGCGGATCACAGCCCTGCTGATCGCTGGCAACCGCCTTTGGGTGGGCACCGGGAACGGTGTTGTCATCTCCATTCCGCTGACTGAGAGTAAGTGACATTTATTGAAAGTACTCCTAAAAAAAGAAGCTTTTAGGTGTTATTTGTACAGCATGACAGGTGGTTCAGGTAGGCTGATGCTTTCTTGACATTTGGACAACCTTTAATCATAGCCATGTTCAGGGAGAAGAGCATAGAGTATGAGCAGCCCTGGACCTTGACAGAGCAGAGTGATGTGAACTGATTCTGTAGCTACTGTGAAACAGGAGGAACAAAGCTTTGGGAACTGTAGTAAGTCTCCAAAAGGAGGGCATGGGATGAGAAGTCACCAGGAAGATCTCCCTGGACATTCCATTTTGGCCTAGTTATCTAAATGTCTCCATAGCAGTATTTTCCAGAAAGTGAGCTTGGAAAAGCTCCATTTACTCAGATTAGGGCTCAGCTTTATCACTCAAATAGGAATAAGTATTCTACACCAAATCCAGCCTGGTGAGGGGACCCAGCAGTAAAAATAAATAGGTGAATCTCTGGAATCTAGTGAATCTAGTCCTGTTCTGTACCTGCCTGTCAGCATCTTATTTTGAAGGCCTTATCCAGATCACCATGGGGAAGGAGGATTTGAGGCTGATTGCAATTGTTTTCAACAGAAAGCCAAATGTATGTTTTCTCACCAATGCTCACAGGAAAGCTGAGAAAAAAATATGTCTTGGGTAAAAAGAGCAAACCTTTTGTAATCCTCCTGGAAGTCAGGCTTGGGATGGTCTCCTCTGAGGGCAGTGAAACTGCCTGGATGTGTCTGGGGTTGACACCCGGAGGGCAGTGACACAGTCCTTTTCATGCATTTGCAACTTTGGTCTTGTTTCTGAAGCCCATTTTGTCTTAAGGCTGCTGTCCTTGTTCTGAGTTAAACTTTTTCCCTGCGGTAAACCAATTGCTTTATCTTTGTGTGTTCCTGTGAAAATGTGGTAAGCAAGAAAGTCTCACTAAAAATGTGGCAGTGGATCCTTGTGACATGGTCCCTCTCCCACCTCAGATACCACATTTGTCCCTGTATGCTAAGAGCAAAGTGAGCAAGAACAGTGTTAATATGAACACATAGGAGCTTCTGTGGTGGTTTTTCCAGGTTTTATACTGCTTTTATTGCCCCCAAATTATTTCCCAATAATCAACTTTTTTTCTCTCCCATCCTGTCCGTCACTTCCCGTGCCCATGCCCCTCTGTGTACCACTCCCTGCCTGTGCCTAGCTGTAGTCCTCCACCGCGGCCAACTCCTTGGGCTCCGGGGTAAGTCCACTGCCTCCCCTCCACAGCTGTCGTTCCTTTTGCACCTGTCTCCCTATGTAGTCATTCTCCCACCCTTCCATTCTGCCATTCAACTTCTCTCCATCCATTTTTCATCATTACTCTTGTTTTAAGTTGCATTAGAGAAAAGCAACCAGAGAGTCATGTAAATATCCTCATTTCCCATGGCTATAAACAATTTTTTCCATATCATTGTTGATCCTTCTGATTTTTTGTGTTAAGAATAACTATTCTTCAACAGTGGTTCCTTTACTGTGGTACACCAGTTTGAGATAGGGATTAGGGAAAGGTTCATTCAGTCAGAAGCAGGAAGCAGGGGTAGAGTGTCCTTCCAAGGTCTCCCTTGGTCATCCTTTGTTTTCCAAGGATGCTTCTTTCATCAGTTGCAGGCCAATGGCAGGCTGTGCTATGGCACCTGGCAGCTGTATGTCATCAAACAAGATGTTGAGTTTTGGGGACTTGATAAGCACAAAGAATTGTTTAGGTTTGTGCCAGTGAAGGCAAGATCTGAGTTGAAATTCATGCCTTTCCAGGGTTGGCAATTAGAGGGACCTTCTTCTCACTCAAAGACATTCATGTGGCTGTCCAGATGCATTATCAATTTTAAAGCATCTGATATTAGTTGCAGTAAAAAGGTAGATACTGCACACACACTGACTCTCATTCTTCCATCTAAGTATTTGTACTTGTCCCACTGTCCTGGTTTGAGCCTGATAGGGAAAAGTCTCTTTTGTCCAAGTCATGTAACTGAAATTCACCCCAAGTTAAAACACAGAACTATGGTTAATCAATTAAGCAATCAACTTCTCTCACAGAAAAGTGAAAGCTGCCTGGTTTAATATTGTTCCTGTTGTACTGATGTGGGTGCATGCAGGAGGAAAGCATCTCCCACCCTGAGCTCAGAGCACTGGTCTCTGTTGCTTGGTGAGTGGAAACTGTCACATTCTCAGAGCCTGGTTATGAAGGATACAGGCCTCTGAGCCCTCCTTGGAAGCTGTGGATGGTGAGCATCTGAAAGATGTTCATTGCTGGAGTAGCTGAAAATCTGGTATCATGGTTAAATCAAGAAATGAGGAAGGATCTCACTCCACTTCTGTGATGGCTCTGAGTGGGCTGAGAGGCTTCACCAGACCCAGAGACTGCTTTCAGCAGTATGTGTGCTCATGAGTGGACATGAGCAAACGACTTGGAAGTTGAGCAACATCACTAATCCAGAGCAGTGATTCTCCAGGCACCTTCTGGGGACAGTGGACACTTTGGGTACCCTGCTAGCTACATAAGACCAAGGTTGATCCTGGGACAGTGGGTTATTTCTGGAGGCTGGACAGGATCACTGCTGGTGACACCAGTCTAGCTTGCCCCAGTCTAAAAGAGAGGGACTGTGTAATCTGGTGTGGTCTCCTCCATCACATATTCATAAAGGACCTTTAAAGAGATCTGCACCTTTAAAGGTTTTCCATCACACCTCATGAGTTCTCTCTTTGATTGAGACCTTCTGTAAAGGGGACTCAAAGCTATCACTGATGGTGTTCCTGCTCCATGTCTCCAGCCAACAAGACTTCACCAACCTCTGGAGAGGGCAGTCGCTCTGGTGGGGTCATCCATGTCTATGGTGATGACAGCAGTGACAAATCAGCCAGCAGCTTCATTCCCTACTGCTCCATGGCTCAGGCACAGCTCTGTTTTCATGGCCACCGTGATGCTGTCAAGTTCTTCGTCTCTGTGCCTGGTAAGGATGTGCACAGCCCTCCCTCAGTAGGGACTTGTCCCCTCCATACCTTTTGTAGCAGGGACTGGAGCTGGTCTGCAGCAGACTAGGGTTCAGGCCATGGCTGGCACTTCCTGTGGTTCACACATCTATGTTTAAACTGGAATGACTGCCAGATTTGACTAGCAGAAAGAATTGGTCTGCGCAGTGTATTTGTGTGTGTTTGAACTGTGTGGGGGCTGAGCAGAGGCACCGAGAGCATCTCTGTCTTCTCCTAGGCAATGTCCTTGCAACTCTGAACGGGAGTGTGTTGGACAGCCCTTCGGAGAACCCCAGCACAGCAGCCACTGAGACTGAGGGTCAGAAGCTAAAGAACGTCCTGGTACTCAGTGGAGGAGAAGGGTACATCGATTTCCGGATTGGTAAGTGCCCTTGGTGGGAGGCATCTGGAAATGTAGTGGGTGTATAACTGTGGTCATGGAGCGAGGCTTCACTGTTGTGGGGAGCCAAAGGAGAAAAGCCCTGCACTGTTTCTCCTGCATCTGGCTGTGAGGCCAAATAAGGATTTTCCTTGTACAGCACAAGGCTGTCAACCTGTGCCCTGTGGCTGCAGTGCCACATGGCTGTAGTAATGCCTACAAAATCAAGAACAAAACAACACACTTTCTAGACGGTATTAATAAGGAGGAAATAGAAAAGCAGGTCTTTACCGGGAGGCCTTCAGGTGCAATACACACATGTGATACAGGACTCCTACACTTCTGTAAATTAAAAAAATCAGTATAATTAACAAATATTGTCCAATTAGAACAGCAGTTGGTTAGGTAATTTTCCCCAAGTTCTGCCCCACTAGAGTTGGTCTAAGAGCTTTGCCCTGCATTTATTATGTCTATGTATACATGTTAAAAAGCAGTATGTCCTTATTTGACTAAAGAGGCAAGACTAAGTATTATTTCAGGAATGTGTTAGGCTAGCTTACTCTTCTAAAATGTAGGGGGAAAGGGTAGAAAAAGTAGTGGGAGCTACAGCCATGCATTAGCCATCTTGTCTATCCCAACCCCCTATACTAAAACCCATAMATCTATTTTTCACACCGTAACTCACTAACTACCATTCTAATTCAAACCTTTGTGGCCAGAGCCTCATCATACAACATTGGCAAATCTCTCCACGGGCTAAGATCAAGGCCACAATCATCTCCATCTCCCTGCAGGAGGTTCCAGCCCCCTTGCCTGGGGTCCGGAGCACCCAGGGCACCTAGGAGATGGCCCTGAGCTCCCACATCTCCCCCTTCTGTTTGCAGTAAAAACACTTTTGCAGCCTTGTTCATAGCCCATTTCATGCATTGGAAAATCTACAAAGCTACAAATATATGAAAGCTATCATAAAATAGCATAAGTATGAATGGCTTTGGAAAGAACAAATGCATCTGTGCCCTGGCTCCAAACATTGCTGCCCCACTACAATCACCCGTGCTGCTGAAGGTGCTCTGTGTGCAAAAATTGGCTTCCCTGAAAGGAAGGGTGGCTTTTGCTGCTGCTGGAGCTAGTTTGTCCCATCCATGCAGTCCAGCGTCAGAAAAGAATGGGGTTATTATAAATATTCTCCAGGCACAGAGACAGATCTCAGCTCACAGTGTCTGTTACCACACTGCTGGGACTCTAAAAGGGGTATCGGCCTCTTTGGAGTATTCCAGAGCAGTGGAATGCACTATGACATTTTCTTTCCTGCCATTTTTACTCTCTGTGTTCTTTCTTCAGGGGATGGGGAAGATGATGAGACGGAAGAGAATGCAGGAGACGCCACCCAGGTGAAGCCAGTACTTTCCAAGGCTGAACGGAGCCACATTATTGTGTGGCAGGTATCATACATCCCTGAGTGAGAATTCTCTTTTCCCACAATGTAAGTGTCCCTCCTCCCGCCTGAATGCCACGATGTACATACAGAATGCCTGCATTATAACTCCTGCTGGAAACTGACCCTGGACAACTGCAATGGTTCCTGCCTCGGACTGTGACCCCCTTGAATCTCTGAACTTGCAGCTTTCATCTCAGGCCCGTATGCTTTTGGCGTGGTTAGGTTCTTGTTGTGCTCTGGAGCTGGCATCTAAACGGAGAGAAATGGCAGTACACCATGAAGCGAGCTTGGAGCCAGAACTGTGGGAAACATTTGCCCAGTGTCAGGAGGGGGGTGGCTCAGGTTCTTGGGCAGGTTGCCTCACTCCCACCTGCATGAGAAAGAAGTGTGTTCCCAGGCATTCCCTGCCAAAGCAGTGATGGTGAGTCACTTCTGCAGCACCCCACCAGAAATCCTTCTMGTTCACCAGTAGACTCTTCATCTTACCCTTATTCTCCCTTAAGCACAGAATAACATCCTCTGGACTTACAGCAACCAAGGGTCCAAGGAACCCTCCAAAGAGCATCATGGTTTCAGCAGCACTTCAGCTGGAGAAGGCAGCAGCACCCTTACTGTGTGGATCATGTCCTCCATCTTTTCAGGGAGGAAGTCCCTTCCTCTGCTACTGCTGATGCTTCAGCAGTCATGTGCTGGGTGCCTGCCTGTGTGTGTCCCCAGAGAATTGTTTGTGGGCGCAGGTGGGAGATGGGTCTTTGATTGTCAAGGCCAAACAGCTGGTAGTAGCAAAAGGGTACTGGAATGTTGCTTTTTTAAGACCAGAAAAGGCAACACTTTTAACTCGCCCTTCCCAAAATGCCATAGTAAAGAATTCCCGAGTTCATTCTGAAAGGTTCATGTGGTGGTGATCTCTGCATTGCATTTGGTGGCTTTTAAAAGACAGGCGAGGGCAGATGGTGTTGATCTGCTGTGAGTTCTGCATTAACACATTGAGATTGCCCCAGCTCAAGTCTGCATCTCCTTTTTAGGACCTGCTGAAAKGAGTCCTCTTTTCACAAAGACTTGGAAAACAGAGACTTGGTAGTTGGTTAGGAAAGACTGGACAAGTGCAGTCAAGGCTATTACCCAATGTCACACAGAAAAAGGAACTGAGGCTAGATTCCTGGCATCTTTTACCTAACACCACAAGCACTGATTATGCTAGTAAGTAGTTTGAAAAGCTAGAAATTTTTGACTTCTGGAAAAAATTGACAGCCCCCAAGAAAAGTTGTGATAGCCATTTCTGTCTAAGCAGTGCTGAGTGATTGCAGATGTACATCCTGCTTACGAAAGAAGCAGCAAAAAATGGGACTAGGGAAAGTGGTTTTGAGCTCAAGATGCAGAATATGGAAGTTCTAAGTGTAGAGGCAATGGTGTGTTCTCCCTTTCTGACAACTGTCCCACAAGGACAAATTCTGTGTCCCTTGAACATTCTTTTCTGGGTGTGCAGGACTAGGGCAAGCTTCATTTGTTAGTGATAAATTTGGAAGCTCCTGGTGGTCATCTTGTTTCTTCCCTGACCTGTACACCACTCCATGGCTCACAGAGATGTCCTTGTGACAGTATGGGGACCGCTGGGCAAGCCTCTGTCTCCTGGAAGCTCCCCACTGTGTCCTGTGCTTGCTGCCATGGACCAGGCTTGCAGGTCCTGATGTGCTGCAGGGATGCCATATTCCCAGGGGATGCTCTAGCATGTGGCATCTCTCCTGATACAGCAGCACTGAAACAATTCCTGTGTCCACAGTTCAGGAAGGGTTGAGGCATACATTTTCCCTGCAAGAAGGCAAGAGACATCTCTGGTGAACAGAGGCCTGAGCCAGCCAGTGGTGCCCATGCTACYTGTGAGCTACCTGCTGGTGACATGCCCCCACCACACCACTCCTCCCCAAGGCAGGAATCCAGCCAGAGGGCATCTTCCAGGTATCTGCATATTGGGCTCTGTGACTGGGTCGAGGTTAAGGGATACTTGGAGTCACCACCTGCATGTTGGGGGACCTTTCACCAGGGACATTTTGCTGAAGCACCGCTGACCGTGCCAGGCTTCTCATTAACTTTCGCCATATGCTTTCTGCTAGGAAGACTTCTTTGGATCCCAACCCAGAGTCCATTGAAGTTAACAATATAACAGTTAGAGCAGAGATTCCACTGTCATCAGGGCCAGGCGAATTTCAGAATTTGGGCTAGTTGAAGGGAAAAAACAGCCTTGGTAGGGTTCAGTTCCTTAGCTCTGTCAGCTCTTTCATAGGAAAGTCAGAATTGCAACATTTGTACCACTGACTGTTATATATCTGGTTTGAGCAGTTGAAGGGACAGCACTTGGTCTCCTGTCACCCACTGGGCCCTAACAACATGCTGGAATTTCCCATCAGGTTCTTTTTCAGCTCAATGCCATGTTTTCCTCCAAGAGAAGCACATGGCCCCAAGGGGCAGCAGCAGGGAGGAGATCCAGCCTCTGTTGATAGCTCCTGTGTCCTTGGGTGGCTGCTGGGCATCGAAGTGAAAACTGACTGGCTTCAGTGTGCTTCTCTGTCATATCTCCACTGTGATGTATGTAAAGTATCCTGTATGTTACAGAAGGATTTTTAAAAGTGTCTTAAGGCCTGTAAACTTCGCTGTTTGGTCTGAAGATGGCATTCTGTAAAGAGCCTGCTGTACGAATACATTCCCGTGCTTTGTCCCCTATGCTATCAACAACAAACCATATCTGTTCTATATGTAATAAACATGTTAACATCAGGTTGGGCAGTTTGTTGTGTTCCTATGAAGGCACTGGGATTCTGCTCAGTCAGCTGCCCACTTGCAAGGGTGGGAATGCAGCTCAATTGTTCCCTGTTGAGCAGTTCAGTGTCAAGAAATTAAATGTGGATGGCTCGCAAGGTCAGAGCAGAAGGGGCTGGTCCAACAAGCAACAGTGCAATCTGTATCTTGTACCAGTGGCAGAAATAAAAGGTGGAAATACAAGGTGGCACAAGTTCAGAAATAAAAGCTGGAGCAGAGGAGCTTTCACCTGCTGCTGGCTTGCTGCAACTTTTGTCAAGGTGGTCCTTTCAGGTGAACTGCCAGGGATTATACATCAGGTCAGTTTTCAACACTGTACAGGCTAGCACTTCACAGTCCTGTAGGCATTGGTGGTACCACTATCATTCGACTGCAGGGAGCCCCTCAGTCCCAGCAGCATTTGGACACCTTCATAGTTATTCTGTTGAACTACATTGATTCAAGGGCTAGACATGGCAATGGATATGGGAACCATGTCCTTAAGACTGTAGAGGAGCTCCAAGATCTTCTGCCCCGAGCAGGGAGCCCTAAGGCAAGTCACCTCCATGACCAAGACAAGCACTGTGGTGTGGCACAGGCCAGGGTGTAGTACAGCTGGCAATGCCTCTGCAGTTAATGGAGGCACACCAAGAACGAGATTTGGAAACATGCTGTGACCCATCCTAAATTCATAAGGCTGCATGCTTTGAAACGGACAGGAGCAATTTGAGCAGGGCCGTGGGTGAAGTGCAACCATATCTGGTGGCTAAGGAAGCAGGCCACTGCCAACACCCTTTAAACAATCCCTCTAAGTTGGTAAAGTATCTTTGAGGTATTGGAGGCCCATCACAGCTTACAGCATGTTCTGGGCATGGAATGCAACACATGGCAAACAGGCTGTGCAGCTTCCCAGAAGGGACCTTCGCTATCAAGGTAAGGCTCCCAGGTTGCCCAGAGCTCTGTGAGAAGACACCTGGAGGAATGGGTGTCTTCTCACAGAGCTCACCAGCACGTCCTAAAWGTCCTGATCATGTCCTAAAAGTGCCACCTAGACCCCACCTGTACAGGGGCACTTCCCTCCTATGGCCCAGGAGCCTCACTGAAGCACAGCCTGTGCTTCAACATGTGTCTGTCTCCAGCCGCTCCTGGATAGACTCCTTGGACCTGAGGGGCTGGATTTTGATTACATCATATTCAGAGATCCTGCCTCATTCAAGCTGCTGAGTGAGTCTATGCCTTATCAGCTCCATCTACTTTTGCTGCTGGTTTGGCCCCCTGGTATACTTTGGTCATGGCTCATTTCTTGCTTTTCTGGGGCTGCTGTGACCAGCACTTGGGTCTGCCCACTGTGGTCAGATTCTCTGTGCCCCCTCAGGGAAATACTTCCTCTGCTGGTGCTACATTTAGATCCTGGCTGTGCGCGACAGAGGACTAGACTGTTCTATTCATCCCATCTGACTCACAACACCTCCCTCCCATCTCCCTTGTTCATTGTGTTTGTGTTCAGTACTACCTCCATGATGGTGAGGACAGAAGACACCAGCTCACCTCAGTGCCCAACAGTGGAGACTATGGGAATCAGACAAACTACCTTCCAGCCACAGCAACTGCCATGGGAAGGCTCACAGCCTCAAACTCTGCCTTAAACACTACTAATTATCCCTCTCCTGGATTCTCCAGAATTGACCTACAGAGCTGAACAGCTCTTGTGCTTCCTCCACCCACACCCAGACCAGACCCTCCAGCAGCCTTTGACACAGCAGCAGCATCCGCAGCCACTGCAAGAGAAGGTGAAATACCAGGAACTGTGCTCAGGAGCCGCATGTCTTAATGTTTGGAACATGCTGCCCTGGAACAAGAGCCAATCCCAACTCCTTTGCACCAGCAGAACTAAAATAATTTCTCCTATCTCTTGACAGCCATTTCTTACTTTAGGAGTAAGAAATAGGTATCTTTGCATTATCTTAGTATTGAAGTCATGTTCCTCACTTCTTGTTCACTGCCTTCACATGCAAGTAATCCAGAATATTCTGCAGTGTTCAGAGAACCAGATGCTGTGCCTGAGCTAATGGCTCTGCATTTGGCCTTCATAATGATCTCCAGGCACTGAAAAAAATGAGTTTTCTTAGAACTGTGCTGCAGAATTAAGAAAGCATTTATTTCCATTTGCAGATACATTTTTTCACAGCTCTGTGAAATACTGTGATATTCACAGTCATTTTTGATTCATGCAGGACCCAAGTTATGTAAAAAATGTTATGCTCCAAAGAACTGCAGCTGGCTGACTGGAGCTGTGTACGTAGAGACTATCCAGGGAACCAAGAAGACTCCTCTGCTGACTGAAACCAAAGTTATGGAAGAAGAGTCTAAGTGTATCTGCATCTTCCCTTTCAGATGAGGTGACTGTATAGGGCTGAGGAGAAAGCTGGAAACATCCTACCACAATGTGCACTGGGCTTCTAACAGGCAATGAGAGCATGTGGGATGCTCAGGACACAGAGCAAGTCTCTATACTGGTGTCCCTGTAGCTTTTTTCTTTGCCTGCTCCTGGGGAGAGGCCAGCACCTTCTCCAGATCAATAATTGGCTCTTCCATAATTGGTTTTCCCTCCTTCTGCCACTGTGCAAGGATCATTGCTCGGAGCAGTGGTGGGTATGGCAGGAACTGAACAGTCTCCTGGGGCACTGGGGTGAATTTCCTGAAGGCCTCCTCCTCGTGTTTGGGCACCATACGCCAGTCATGGTACATGGCTTTGTCAATCTCCCTCACTTCCTCTTCAGTTTTGCCTGGGAAAAGATGATGAACACCAGTGGGTAACACCATCACAATAAACTGCCTCTAGACACATSAAGTGTTAACTCTTTGGCACCCAAAAATGCTACAACAGGCAAGAGTAAACAGAGTTTTCAAATGGCTGGACAAATTATTCCCTGCTGTACTATAGGATCTCACTTCTGTCCTTGAGAATAAAAACAGAAACAGGCTCGAAGGACTACAGGCAAGATATTCCAGCCATGTGGATGACTCCCTCTCTTAAAGTTTTGCTTTGTCTCTCTCAAGTTCCATTTCCATGGCTAAGGTATAAGAGTAATTTCTCTGTACACTGATGAAAGCTTCCTGGAGTTCAAAGTACTCAACAACTTAAAAACCTTTGAATGAGTACTATTTCAGTAATTCCAATAAGGGAAATTTGTATGCTTAATATAAAGCAGCTCTGAAAAGGAAAATTCACTCATACAACTCYAATCATTAATTTAAAATTCCAGACACAACTTATTTGTCATTGCACTTTTTCCTTCTTAGTGAGACAATTTTAATTGGAACAACCTTATGCTCATACTGTGTCTTGCTTTGAAAGTCTCAGAATATGCTGTCAGCTCATCTAATACGCTTTTAGTGCTGCTGTTCCCCAATGTCATACTACACTGGCTCTCCCACAGCATTCTTTGAAAAGACATTCTGAAGGGGCTAGATCCCAGCTTTTGAAATGCGGGAAGCTTCTTTTCCCATTAGAAGATCTGAGAAAAACAAATTTCCCAGGCAGGGAGCCCGCGGTTTCCCTGCCACCCTCACGCACCCGGTGCTCTGTAGCCCTGCCCCCATGTGTGGGAAAATGAGCCGGTTTTACCTTTGAAGGTCAGGTAGCCCCAGGCCCTTCCATGGTCCATGTTCTGCAAAGAAAAGAGGAACCCGTTGAGCGTGAGTTGAGGCGGGGCGGCGGGCGGGAGCTCGGCAGGGCCCGGTGGGGCGGGGCAGGTACCTCGGCCGTGTAGTCCGCCTTCACCTTGGTGATGACCCAGTAGCAGGGCTCGTCGTGCGCCCACAGCCAGGACTTGCGGGTGACGGTGCGGCCCACGCCGAAGCGTGGCAGGCGGCAGAGCAGCGCGAACAGCCGGTTCTCGTTCCGCACGTCCTCCCAGGCCCGCACAGGCAGTCGCTTCTCCGTCAGCGGCCGCCGCATGGTCTCATAGTCCACGGCGAAGCGCTGAGAGTCCCGCGGCCGATCCTTCAGCGCCCGGTACTCGCGGATCTTCTTCGCCATGGCGGCGATGGGCCGGTGCAGCTTCTTGCGGGCCATGGCGGCGGCCGAGGGCGCGGAGCCGAACAGAAGCGAGCGCCGCACCGGGACCCACCGCTCCCGCCTCCCACGGAAGCCGTGCTGGGCCCCGCGGAAGTCGCCCCGCCCGTCGCCACCGACCGCCGCAGCGTTCCGCGTGGTCCCCCCGCCCCCGGTGGGTGCTCTCAGACTGCTGCCCGCAGAGCGCACGGCGTGCCGCCACCCCTCGCTGTGGTGCGGAGCCGCCAGGAGGCCCGGCGCGGCTTGGCGGTTCTGTGTGCTGGGCAGCTCTCGGGGGAGCCGGGCTTGGTCGTTGAGATGCATCTGAATAGCGTCTGGTTTAGAAAAAATCTGCGCAGATTCAGCTGTGCCAGGGAACGTTCAAAGCCTGAGTAAACCAGGTTCTAGGAAGATTAAAGCAACAAGTTTGGCTCAGGTCTTCAGTCAGAGGCTGGGCCACGAGCAGCAGCCGGGTCATGGAACTCCGTACCGGCATGAGACAAATTTCTCTGAGCTGCTCCAGGCATGGAATGCCAGCACAGTGAGGCTACACTTCTAATGAGCAGACTTTAGGCAGAAACTGCATAGGCCAGCCCCTGGATTTTGGCTATAGACTGGCAAATTAAATCTGACAGAAGGGGTTTTTTTTTGTTTTTTTTTGTTTTTTTTTTTTTTTTTTTTTTTTTTTTTTTTTTTTTTTTGAAATCCGTATCTCACATTAAAGGAAGCACAGCGATTCCAGCATTGCTGCAAAGTCTTATATTGAAGGCATTTTTGGATACTGAGTGGGTTTTTCCAGCAGCCAAGATCAATGTGTGAGGAGAAAGGGGTGTGTTCATATGTGCTACACACACACACAAAAAAGTAAACCACACATTAAAAAGGCTTGTCAATGCTCTTAAGACTAATATGGTGCATCTCTTGAAAAAGGACAAGAAGCATAGGAGTAAGCAGGAGGTACATCTCTGATTAAGTTGAGAAACACCAGTTTAGAATACAATACTTGATCTCAATCCACCTAAATTTGGGGGAAATAGCAGAGCAGTTAAACCACTTATTACAGGGTATAGAGCTGGGTGCTTGTATCCAGGGGTTGTGCAGCACAAGGATCATATTCGTGTCCGTTCAAGGCACCTAGACATCAGTTTCTGTGAGTCCACAGAGCAAAAGAGGTGACAAGAATGCTTGAAAATGTGTGAAATTGGCTTTGTTAGATGGACAGAAATGAAAGGCATCACCACACAGCAAGTCATCAGGGAAGACGATGCAACTCCACAACAGCCGACCGCATACAGCGTCTCCCCCTGCCCGGGAGAACGAGCGCAAATCATATTCCAAACCCGCCACTACCGGGTGTATCCCCACGGGGGTTACACATGCAGTCCGAAGATAGCGAGCACGGGCAGCAGCGGAGCCCTTCGGTACTGCTTCAGTGCCCTTCGCTGCCCCCGGCACAAACACCGGCCCCGCCAGGGGCGGCGGCGGCAGCCACCACCAGAGTGGCCCAGCAGAGTAACACCGCCCCACGGGCCGCCACCGGCACTTCCCACGATGCGCTCGGCACACGGCGGTCCTTCCACACACGCTTCCGACGATGCGCTCCACACCGAGCTCCAGTGCAACAATCCCTTCAAGCCCACGTCGGCGGATACCCCGAGAGCGTCCGACGGAGGGTCCGGATCAACCCCGCTTCCGCCCCGCGTGCCAATGGGAGCTGCCGCCGTCACGAGGAGGAGGGAGAGGGGGGGCCGCCGGTGACAGCCCTCCTGACCACGTGACACGCCCACCCAATGGGCGCGGCCACCACCCCTCTCTTCTCCCTGCTCGCGCTCCCGGCAGCCCCCGCGCGGCGCGGCCGGTCTGTGTTGGTAAGATGGCGGCCGTGAGTCTGAGGCTCGGAGACCTGGTGTGGTGAGTGGTGGCGCGGGCTGGGCGGCGGCCGCGGAGTATGGCGGGCCGGTCGCCTTTTAGCCGAATCGGGCTGTGGCTGCGGAGACGCAGGCGGGGCTGTACCCGGCCCTGGGAGCGACGTAGCGGGCGCCGAGTCGGGCTGGGCCGCGCTGGGCGCTGTCAGCCCGCGGTCGACTCCGGGGAGCGGCTGCGGACAGGGTGGGGCTTGGCAGGGCAGAGAAGTGGTGGGATGGCTGCCGGGTTGCGGCTATCGCCGCCGCCGTCTCTCGGGCAGTGTGGGAGGAACGGCGGGAGGCAGCCCAGAGCCAGGGCACCGGGCCGGCGGGAGGCGGGCTGGGCTGTGAGCCGGGCCGGCGCTGGAGGCTGGCGGGGGCGGTGCATGACGGAAGCTGTGTCAGATGGAAGGGATGAGGGAAGCGGGACGGAAAGACGAGCGCTGCGGGGTTTCCTTGTCAGCACGGGCTCACCTCCCGAGGGATGCGAGAAGGGCTAGAGACAGAAGGTATTTAGGGAGAGCTACGGCACCGTTTCTTGGCGTGATTTAATGAAGCAACACAACAATCCAGCGTTTCGTTGCAGGTTGGGGTGTCCTGTGGAAGCCCTCAGCAGCCATTTCCCCTTGTCACTGCGCTCTCACCCTCAGATAGTCAGAGTTACGATTTTGTGTTGCCCGGTCGGGAGAAGTGAGAGCATTCCATCGCGCCCTCTAAGCACCTAATAAGCGCATAGGTTCTGCTGTGCTGGATGGGCTAGGCTGTCCTGCCAGGGCTCACAGAAGTAGTTAATTCCCAACTCATAAATACATACATTTGTATTGATAACCCATATAAAAAGAAGCATGCGCTTCAGGCTGTGACCACTGCATCTCTCATCTGAAAAATTTGCAGTGCTGGAAAGTTGTTTAATTTATACAGCAAAACAAGTAACGATTAGTTACTTTTAGCATATTTCTTTCGGATGAGAATTTGGGGAGTGTTCTGCGCTCAGTGTTGGAATGCAGATTATCCTGCTTTAGTTTTGTATGTGACAGGCAGGTGCTGTCCCTAGAGCTGTCGTAGGGAACTTTAACAATCAGACAGCAGCAGCAGATAGGGTTTGCTGAATTTTTTTTCTCAGTTCAGGAATGAGACAGGGTTATCGTCACAGCTCTTGGCAGTGTTCCTGCCTGCCCCTGGTTTCTGAATCCTCTATGCAGCATTGCCATCTCAGGGGGCTGCAGTGCTACTTGCTGAGAAGTTTTGTGTCAGGAGCTGTTGAGCCCTATAGGTTCTTATTCCATCTCTTGCAAGACAGTTACTAATGGGGTTTTGTGAGTACTGCAGCATAAGCCAGTGACAAGAGTGAACGAAAGATAAAGTTTACTAAGAAAGCTGGTGAGGTGAGGGCTAAGACTAATGTTTCTTCCTCTTCTGTGATTATTTCTAGTATTGCTTAGTTTTCATAATGGAAACATTTGCAAGTGCAAAAAGTAAACTTTTCTGCCTTCCTTTTGTGGCTCTTCATATCTTCAGTTAGTGTGGTGGTGAACACCTGAAGAAAGTGATAGTGGAATACTTGTTGAGGGGATCCTATCATTAACGCTTTCCTGTGAGAATCAGAACCTCARCTTTCTGAGCTGGGAGTAGGTAGCTGCTCTGCTCACCAACTGCTCTAGACAGGTGGATAGAAGTTCTCAATCTGTACTTTGATCTGATCGCCTGCATCAGTTCTCTTTTTTCAGTTCCATGTGAAGAAATCTCCATGCTTAAGGTGCTACAGTGCCTATTGATGTTGCAAGCAGTGTAGCTGCTGCTCTTCTCTTCAGTTCTGACAGTTCAACGAGGTCAAACAGACTGTCCTGAGATCTGAGTTAGGTGGAGATGTCAGTCACAAAAATTGGCTTTTGTGTTCTGCCTTGCACAAAAGATTTTGACTGCGAATTGTAACTCTCTTAATATGAAAAGTGTGACATAATTTGAAAAAACAGACACTGGGATAGTTGTTTGTTTTTGTTTTTTTTTTCTGATTCCAGTGCCTAATTCTTTTTTCTCTAGGGGGAAGCTGGGCCGTTACCCTCCATGGCCAGGGAAGGTGAGGTTTGTTTGTATTTATTGTTGCTTTCTTTGTTTTTCATGGCTTGAGGTTTTTTGTTTGGGTGTGGGTTTTTTTGTGTTTTTATTCTGTGTAGGGAAAGCTTTGCCTGAAAGCATTTCAGTTGTAGATTAATACTAGTTTTCTTGTTTGTTTTTAAACACATATACTCCACAAATCTAAAGTGTCAACTAGCTTTGGGCTTTTTAAAATATATTATCTCAGTCTGTCAGTAACAGCTGGTAGTTCATGTGGAATGAAAAGCAAACAGAGAACCAGCTCTGGAACTTGATTGCATTTCCCAAATTTAGTTGTTTAATCCCTACAGTTTTCTGTGAGACATGTTTCTTTTCTTCCATTGTAAGTTGGTAAACAGTACTGTGTTAAATTATAGAAGTAAGGAGTCTGGCTTCTCAAGATACTGTTTTAGAGCTGTGGTTTTTGAGAATTATCTGGTAGTTTGATCCAACTTCTGGTTTGGTTGGGTTTTTTTCTGATGAACTGTTTTAAAAAATGAATTTTAAATGCCATTTTTATTATTTATCCTTCTCTGAAAGACCTTTCTTTTATCTTTTATGTTGTATGTGGGCTAAGCATTCTCAGGTAACAGCATGAGTCAGGGAAAAGAATTATCAATGTGGCTGTCAACTATAAGCATTTGGTTATTGGATCAAGTTAACACCAGGCTCCTCTACAGGTGTCACCTGTGTAACTGGATGATAGCTTTTCTCCTTACTAACATTTAAAACTTAAAAAGCAATCTATTCTGGGAGTAAAAAGTTTAAATTTTAAGGGTTACATAAGTGGAACAAATTTTTATTAATGCCAGTTATCTTCCTAATCAAAGTTTAAAAAAAATGTACAATAGCTGAACACTGGATGGTAAAATCACAAAACTTGTCACTGTGTGCTTTTTAATTTTGATTTCTAATCACCTTCAGATTGTTAACCCACCTAAAGACCTGAAGAAACCTCGAGGAAAAAAGTGCTTCTTCGTGAAGTTTTTTGGAACAGAAGATCAGTATGTAATTGCTTATTTTCATCTGGGGAAAATACTGTACCACATAAAATGGATCTTCTGTGGAAGAAATATTGACTAATTTCTTTTTGTGGAAGAAGTATTTACTAATATTACAGTGCAACGTAGTGTTGTAGAGGATTCTGTTTGAACCACACAATAAAATAAATTCAACTATTATTGCTTGCTATAGCTGCTTGCTGGGGTGTATGGAGACTGTAAAAACTTAGCTTAGGATCTGAGTTGCTACTGTGATGATAGCTTGCCACTTTTAGGTGTGTCATGACTGTGTTAGATTTTAGTGTGTAACCATGAATGAGAAAGGTACAGCTCAGAGTATTCTTTTATTTTGCTACCAGAGGAATAGAATTAACTATATAATTGGCTTTTGTGAAAGAATATATGTCCTACCTGCTGGCTGAAAACATTGCTGTGCTTTTGGAAGACATCACAGTATAAAAGAGCCAAAACTGTTTTAGACTAGTTTTTTGCAAGGCAGATTTTCATTATTTCAAATGTGAACAAATTCATAGTTGTCTTAGATTTAAATGATTACAGACTAGGGGGAAAACCCAACAAAAAAAGCCCCTGAGAACTTGGATATTTTCTAAAACTGAAAATGATTTTGTTAATTTTTCAGTTTTCCTCTTTACTTTTTTGCTCTTTCCTGTTAAGTCATGGAATAAAGAAGAAAATTGCAGATATCTGTGGAAGGCTAAAAAACCCTTTTTGGAAGAAAGGTGACAAGAACTGAGACCATTTGATGAATGTCTTAAGGAAATTATTTTTCACTGCTAAATTATTTTTGCTTAATACTTAAAAATGTTTTTCCTTTAAGAAATGAGGTCTGAACTTGATGGAGTAGTAGTGAATGCTGCAATGGGAATGTTTGGATCTCTAGTAACTTCAGGCAGGTGAGGGTTGATTTGAGGGCGGAGAACATTTTTTGGTGGTGTTATTAAATATGATTATTTGAGCTGAGTTGAAGCGGATTATTTCTGTCCCAGTTATTTGTTCTCAATTCTTGTATTTCACCTTATTGGATCAAATACAGATTTTTTTTGGTATTAAGACAGGCAGTCAAATGTCTTGGATACTGTAGCTGAGATTAATAACATGATTGCAAAGGAAGAGTTCAGAGCTGCAAAATAATTGGGATTTATTACAAGATTCTAGAGCTACTCTAGAATTTGCCAGGGCAAATTCAGTCATCTGGCACAGTAAAGTAGTGTGGTTTTTGTAGTGTAGCCCCCTCCCCTGATCTCCAGCTTGTGAAATTTAATTATATCATGCTAGATAATAATGAATTAGAAAGTTGCTTGCTTTGATTGACATACTCTACCTGAAAATTGAATAGAAATAAATACTATCACCTTTCTTTCAAATAATGTTGATAGAGGGGAGAGAGAAGCTTGTTTGCCTCTTCTGTCTTGACTTGAAACTTCAGAAGGCTATCCTGGTTAGAACTGTGCTGTTCTAACCAGTGTGTTGCTTGAGAAAGTTCTCACGTGTGAGCTGAATCAGGAAAAGTAGAAATGATTTCACTTAAAATGAGAAGATGAAGAGAAAATCCCTTTACTGATTTTGTACAAGTAAACCAGTGGGTTTTGCAAATACTTTTTTCAGGTGTGTGTATAAACAGGACTTGGAAATACATAACTTAAAAGAACAGCACCACCTTATGAACAGCCTGAGAAATAGCAGAGTGAAGAGCTGTCACTGTATGAGGGGTGAGGAGGGGCGTATTTGCCCATACTGATGGTCTAGTGCATGTAGCTTTTTTTTTAGCACTTTGCTTTTTCTGCCATGTTTGTGCTGTACGATGGCATTTCTGTACCTTGGATCCATTGCTGCAGTTGTTGTATTACTGCCTTAACCTTTGAGGTTGAACAGGAGAGGATCTGGTCATTGGCTGTTCACCTCTTGTCCACTGTGCATAAGGCAAAGGTGATGCTGTTTGCTGGGTACAGTCCCTCCCATGAACTTCTGAGGGTTGTTGCCAGCCAGTTTGTGGAGAGATAGGCAGTCTCGGGCCCTATTGTAGTCTTATTTCCTTCAGAGGATTCCTGGGTGCCTGCTGTCGGCAGAAATGCCCCTGTTACAGGCTGGGTGCAAATTGTTCCCTCCTGACTCATGTGGCTTTGGTTCATCATACTGAAGGTTAAAGACAGAGATGTTTAGAAGTAAAAATGGATGTGCATGAGTAGAGCAGAGGGGTAAATGAAAACATACTGATAAGTTTGGCAGTGGTTTTGGTGTAGTGTATAAGTTTTGGTTATTTGTGAAATTCTGGCTATCTTAGGATGCAGTATAGAGGAAATGCAAATTGAATATTACCATGTCCTGACCCTGTTCAATGCTGCAATGACTAAGGGAATAGAATAACTGGAAAGCTTTGAGTAGTTTTTATCCAAGACACACAGGTGAGAGCATGAGGTGCATTCAGACTGTTCTCTAGGTCCTGGCTTTTGATAAATTTTCTACTGAGCTCTGTGTGTTAATGGTGTTGGTGATGCTAGTTTCTCCTGTTAATTCTGTAGGAATGGGTTTTCTGGAAGATAAGGATTCTCTACCCATGAAAGCAAATTTTGCTTATGTTTAAACTGTGACACACATAAATGCTTTATTACCACAGTGAAAGCCACCTTGATGTTCATAGTAGTGATGTAATATCCATGTTCTAGTCTAAGTGATTGTGTGCATCACAATTTAGGCAATCATGTAATGTCTCTATTACCTTGTTCTCCAAATTGATAAGGAGGTTTTTCTAGTCTGCCTAGGAGTTGTTTTTCCAAGTGTCTCTTCTTATAGTAAGTAACAGTAAAGAATTCTTTATCTAAAATCAAGAACAGTTGATGTTTCCTGCCCACAGACCTGACAAGCATGTAACATCATCCATTACAGGAACCTAAACAGCAATTTTAATTTAGTTTAGAAGTGGAGCTTAGACCTTTTATCTGTATTTCTAACTGTGCTTCTCAGATAGTATTTAAAATACTCTTTTACTATTATTTCCATGCTACAGTCTTGTTGTAGAAAATCTCTGTAGATATTTCAGTAGTCAAGTAAGAACTTCTATTTTGCTGTATATGTACATTTATTGCTTTTAGTAGTTAAAACTTAAAGACTGGCTGGCCTGCACGTCTTTCTTGGTGTGTGTCATACAGTTCAAAATATTTTTACATTTTTTGGCCTGCTTACAAGTCCATTATGACTTTTGTCAAAACTAAAAATATCATTGCTTTGAAGGTATCTTTCTGCTATGATTCTACAGAAAAACTCGTGAGAGTCCTGCAGCCATTAGAGGTGTGTGTACAAACACAGCTATTCCCCTTCTTCCCCCTTTGGTGTTCCCTGACAGCCAAATGGATTTCCAAGTCGAGTATAACACAGTCTTAACAGGAAGCTGGGAGAGCCCATTCTTGCTTACAACCTTTTGAAGCATCAGTGTGAAACTAAATTGGATTGGGTTAAGGGGCACTTCCCGACATATTAAGGAAAAAATGGAGGAAGCTTACAATCTAAGATAAGTGTAATAATAAGCAACCTGTTACCATCAGGCACAATGATTTTAACACAGCACCTTTCCATTGTCCATGTCCTGTTGGGGTGAAATCACCTACCCTTTTCTTCTGCCTCTGTTTTCCCTGGTTTTCAAGGAGAGAGTAAATTCAGGATGGAGTTTTCCTGAAATGTTCTTTCAGGTCCTGACACCAGAAAACACTTGCTATAAATTTTCCAGCTGTTGGAAATACACCTTAGTAGTTTGAGGGGCTGGAGGGATAGGCTGAGCTGATGGAGGGGGTGAGCTTGTGGTACTTCTCCTGGTACTTCTCATGAGCRGAATATCCCATGCCGAGCTCCATGTTGCTGTAGCAGAGCCACCTGTTGTTCAGCATCCCTACAGGCACAGTACCATAGCTGAAAATCATTACAGATAAAACTCTTCTGCCTCATATTGAGGAGGTATTTTATTGCACAAATTTGTAAAACCTAATACTGACTTTCCTTCACTATTGCCCTGCTTCTGGGTTTCTTCTAAACATCCCTTCCTTTATTCTAGTATGATGTGGTAATATTTGTATTTTTTCAAGAAGTTTATGCACTAAGTTGCAGAGTTTGGTTATTTGCGTGATTTAACTGATGAGGGTTGGGATGTTTCCTTATAACAGAAGGAAATCCATCTTGATTTCTGTCGTATGTTCACGCACACTGGCCTTGTAAATAACTAAGCAATTTTCTTTCGACTTTTAGAACTGGTTGTGTTAGCATTTAGCGTGGGCATCTAAAGTGCTATAGTCTAAAGCAATGCAATTTTTCCCAGACTGTGGTAAATAGAAGTTTGGAGATACAGTGCCACTGTTTTCCATCCCTAGCCATATGGTTTGCAAAAAGCAAGGATTGGTGGATACTCTTCCATCTCATTTCTGTAGTTTATCATTAGCAGTTGGTATCTGTAGACAGGATGATGCCAACTGACTGGAATGGTGAAGGTTTGAAGATCTCCTTGCCTGTGCCATGCTTGTGCCAGGGATTTAAATCTGGCGTCTCTGCATCTCTGTGCCATTGCTTCCATGTGGCTGCGGGTCATGTTCATACTTGCCTCTGCTTATTCTAAATTTTGCTTATTGTTCAAGTTTATAATGTGGATTTGACATGAGCAGTGTCTTTTCTAAGAGGAGTATTTTGGACAGGATGAGGAACAGTGTGGAGAAATGAAAAGAGAAAGCCATTTCTAACAGGTATTTTTATTACATCTTTCACTTTCCATGTATCCCATTATTTTTGGATGCCTGGTGATTATGCAGCAGGATGAACACAGTTTCCTCTTAAATATGATGTCTTCAGTGTCATCGCTAATGCTTTTCTCATGCATTGATTCATTGCTGAATCAGGAGACAAACAGTAGTTCCTTCTATATGTTGTATCCTCGAGACTTGTGTAAATACTGGGCTTCACTGCCCTTGAAGGTATTGAGATCCTGTGTATAAACATGAATGATTTTGTTTGGTGAAAAGTTCTTTTGTTTTCAAGTGCTTGATACAGTGCATGTAATTGGTTGTCGACATTGGTGTCAAAAGACACTCATCTCTTACAGAAGGTTGTCCTGGTAGATGATGAATAAACAAACTGGAAAGAAAAAGACCCATTTAATTTTTTCCTGTTTTTTTAAAGTTTCTTTTTAACTAAGGCAGCATTTAGGATTGTTTTTCACTTACTGATTATTCTCTGAGATCTCTAAGTCTTTGTCCTGGTGGATCACAAGTGCCAAGATGCACTTGTGATCATCAGGTGAAGCCAGGAACCAAAAAGGTTTGTGCTTCGGGCTTTCTCCATACCAAAGGAAAAGGAATGAGGAAGGAAGCTAATGTGTAGTGAGGAGGGGGTAGGATGTGCAGAAACCTAAGAGAATTCCTTGAGAGAAAATAACTTGTTTTTATTTAGAAATTGCCCTGCAACAGGACAGCATTTAACTTACTTTTTTATACTGTGCTCCAAAATTTTGTTTCCTTTGTACATGTAATGAAAGGCTTCTCCTGAGCTGGTGCTCTGTGGTACCCAGGGATGTTTGTCACTCTTTGTCATACAGGCAGGCTTTACAGTGTAAGATAATTTTAAGGTGTGTTTCACAGTAATGTCTGGGCAGTTGGGAGAGGTTCCCCAAATAGCTGCTGGACTCAGACTCTAGTCTGAATGCAATAATTTGACTTGTTATATTAAGTCAGTTCTTACACAAGTGATGTAAACTAAGTGAAAGGATTCAGCTTTGCATGCAGGAGCACTGGGTTCTTTGGAAAGGATGCTTGCATTTTCCACAGTCAGTTTTAGCAGGAGGTCTTGTCTCTGCAAATGAGACCCAAAATGTTTCTGTCTACTTTCTTAAAGTTGATTACTGATTACAAACAATTGCTATTGCCAGCGAGGAGAAAGGTCTTAATGAAGTTATAGAGCTTATTTTGTGAAGAGAGGACAATCAAGATTCAGCAAAACATTACTATTATTTTCTGTTGTTTTAATCTTCATGTTTAGTTTAACTATATGACATGGTGCATACAGTGTCTGAAAATGCAGCTGTTAAATCACTTTATCTGCTTGCAGGAGCTAGACTGTACTGGGGAATATTTAAAACCTGTAATCGTGGATTATCTGTGTAACACAGAGATATCTGGGGACAAGAGAAAGTCTGATTGCCTCATTTTTGCTGTGTGCTAAGAAGTTCCATTGGTCATACTAACTGAGGGAAGGATTTTCTAAACTTACACAGTTCTGTTTTCAGTAGGGTGGAAGTAGTTTTGTAACAGTGTGCTTGATGAGCCTGAGCTTGAATTTGGGGAGGGAGAAAGGTGGTTTAATCTCTGAGAGCCATAAGGAATTCAGGCATCAAGGGAAGCAGAGGCATTCCTTTGAACCTCACTGAAGAAGTGGTAGAAGAGCTTGTTTACATAAAGGAAAATGAAGTTGTCACCCATACTTGATGATTTTACCGTTTGATAAATGTCAAGAAGTCTTATTTAGCAGGAGTGGAAACAGGGAAGTAACTTGATTTTCYTCAAAGTTCATTAAGACTGCAGTCTTAATAGGATTCTGCTACTGTACAAGTCAGGTTATCTTGTAATAGCAACAGTGAAGAGAATAGTTATTCTTCCTCAAAAACAAAATAGTTGTTTTCATGCAGAATACCTGGGTACATCAGAAATAAAGGCAGCAATGAGCTGTGGCTTTTGTATTCACTCTGTGTGGTCACCTCTATAGTGAGATACATAATTTTGAGGATTTTTTCCTTCAGTTTTTTTAGGCACTTGTGCTCAATATATTTGAACCGAGGATTGATAGCTGAGAATCGTTAGGTGAACTTTGCTTTCAACAACCTCTCGAGTGGATTCATGGTATTGGCTGCTTTACCTGGAGGTGTGGGACTGCAGGTGTTCCTCATGGTGAAACAAGTGCTGTCATTGGGCTGCCACTGTTTTAAAATGTGTCCTGTGATCACATCCAAAAGCCGTTTTGCCGATAAAGAGTAATGCTTAGAGGGAGATAGTGCTAGAATGAGAGGAGATAAAAACCCTAAGAAATAACAAAGTAAAAGTGCCAGAGGAAAATTCTCAGTGAATGCTGTAATGGCAGCCCTTCAGTTTCTAGATGGGAAGTGAGTTTGAGCTGTTGTTGTCAGTAGATCTGGGGGAGAAAGTGTAGCTTGTGTTTCTCAAAGTGGCGTGATTCAGAAAGCTGCAGTTTGGAGAATATAACTAGCTTCTTTTTTTTGTTTCAAGTGCTTGGATCAAAGTGGAGCAGCTGAAGCCTTATCACCCTCACAAAGAGGAAATGATAAAGATTAACAAGGGTAAGCGCTTCCAGCAAGCTGTGGATGCTGTAGAGGAGTTTCTTAGAAAAACCAAAGGCAAGGACCAGGTGAGTGGGTTCTTTTTCACTGTGTGCATCAAAACATGTCTTGGCATGAATGATGATTAGATGCCTTGTTATGTTAAAGGAGTTTGTTCTGACCAATTGAGGAGGATTTTGTTTTCTTTTCTTTGGTTTTGGGGGTTTATTTCCTATCCTCTCTTCTTCCCCATTTAATCTTGTTTGGTGGGGAAAAGTGATTATTGGATTATTAAATGGTGAGGAAACTGAAGAGGCTAATTGATCTGCTTGTGATGATTTTATAAATCAGTCTTAAGATTTTGGTATCTAGTAATCTTTTCTTTAGTATGTTGGAAGTGCACACAGTCCTGGCAAGTCTTCAGGTGGCCTGTTCTGTTATGTGCTTGCTTAAAGTGGTGTGTTTTTGCAGGAGAACTAACCAGGAACTTCACTCACCACCTCCAAAGGGCTAACAGATATGTAGCTTTCAAGTTACTGTGCTGTTGTTTTGCTTGATAGTAATCAGCACAGGGTCCTTCACATCCTTGGTTTTGCATAAAAATCATTCCATCTCTTCTCTTCTTTCCTTACCATCTTCTATTCTATAATCTCTCAGGCGTCTTCCCATAACTCCACTGAAGAGAAGAATCGGCGTAATTCCAGTGAAGAAAGAGGCAAGCAATCTGCTGGTGAAGAGAAACGCAAAGCCAGTTTATCTGAAGGAAAGGTGAAGAAGGGCACTGGGGAAGGAAAAAAGAGGGTCTCTTCTGTCTCGTCAGAGAGAGGATCAAAGTCACCCTTGAAAAGAGCCCAGGATCAAAGCCCCCGAAAGCGGGGGCGTCCACCCAAGGATGAGAAGGTTTGTGTTGTGCATGTCCGCCAGTGCCAGTGGACTTGGCAGCTGGACTTGAGGGCTGGCTGGCACCTTGGCTAACAGGCCAGCAGGAAGAATCAGTTCAGTATCCCTTTTTTTTAAGCTTTTCCATGTTGCTACGTCTAGACCATTTGGCTGCCTGATGCCCTTGGCAAGCATATTGTTGATTCTTCCTGTGATTTTTACCAGTTAGTTGCTGTGAGTGGCTCTCTTCATATCTTTTGAAAGCTTTGAAAGCTGTATAGGAGACCCCATTCTTTTGTCTTGCCATGCCTTGAGTTCGGTTTATATGGGAAGGATTAGGTAAGAGATACAGGTCTTCATCTGGCTCCTGACTTCTCCCATCTCATGATGGAAAGATCAGGTGATAAGTAGTCGCTCAACTTCCACCTCAGTACTCACAAAGAGTGGGATATTCTTAAGGGCTAGGGCTTAAAGAAGAAATATGTAGCCTGGGGAATCCACCAGAAGAGTTGTCTTCATTTCAGCTTCTGTGCTTTAGAACATGTTCCCATCCTCCGTTATAAAGGAGCCTTAGTATTTTATTCCGACTACTTCCCTGATATTTCTCAGTGTTGTGGCAGCACTTTGTCTACCCTCATTTAGAGTTCCAGCCTTTTTATTATGGAACTCACTGTTGTGGTCTAGATCATTCTGTTCCTAATGGATATTTATTTTGGTGGATTATTACAAGGCACATCCTCCATCAGAGACTACACATGAAGACAACTGGGAGACCTCTACTGAAACACCATAAGGCAACGTGCTTGCTCACCTGTGCTTCAAGGGGATCATGTTGTGCTTCACAGTCTTTTCTTTCAGTTAGGATGCAAGTCAAGATGGTGGTCTTTGCTCTCCAGAATTGTGAATGGATTGGCCTTCACTGGTTGAACTTTGCTCTCTTGATGTAACAAAATGAAGCTGATCAACTCAGATATTAGCTGTGGAGGCATCATAGAATAGAGTCACAGAATACCCTGATTTGGAAGGGACACACAAGGATCATCAAGTCCAGCTCCTAAAGGATTAAAGAAAATACTGGCTCTTTTTTGCACCAATGTCCGTGAAATTAGGCTGCGGAACAGATCCCATCAGTTTCTTCTTTTGAAGGAAGTTGGAGGAAGGGAGGAATGGATGCATATTTATGAATTATAACTAATAATTACAGAACTTGACTGATGCATAAAATGCTTCATTGACAACATAGTTTTCGCTTTTCTGAGTGTCTTCCTATGAGCATGTTGTGTCTCCACATATTTCTGTTAAAATAAGCCACAAGACTTTTTTTCATTTGCAAAATGATTCTGTGTCTTTGAGGTAGATTCATTCCAAAATCGATAAAAACTAATGTCTGGGAGAATTCTGATCATGCTGACATTGCACACATACTGTGTTAACTACCTCAGGAGATTGGAGTGCTTTGTGGTAGTAGACATTATTTTAGTGGCACATGACAAGCAGACTGGTTTTAAAGTTGCCATGGAGTGGTGGCCAGCTGTGTGATAACTGCCTGGCCACAAACCAGGAATTTAGGCAGGATAAGGTAGGAAAGTAAGCCTTATAGCTTCTGGAAAGTGACAAAATAATTGCCGTAAAAATACAACAATACTGCCTTAATACTGTTTTTCAGTCTRTGAAATAATTTTAAAATCTTGTCTTTTTGCCTGATTCTCATAAATTCATCAAGTTCTTAGCCTTAGAGTAGAAAGCATTCATGTTGCTGTCCTGAATTAATATGATGCTAGGGTCTGGGGCTTTTTTCTCCATCCCAGTCCAAATTCTGGCTTCCAAGCAATAAGGATGCATGAAAATCAAGAATCCAGTTGTTGCTGAGGTGTGCTTTGTTGAGAAAGGCCCTGTGGCCTTACATGATCATTTACACATACTCTTCTTTTTAAGCTTATATGAATATTTTCGAAGGAGCAACAGAACTTCATAGGTATCAAAGCAGGTTTTATCCATGCTTTACCAGCTGAAGTATGAAGGACTCTCCCTAGACACTACATTGTAGACTGATGTCTGCATTGTCCTGCTAATGCTTGGGCATTTGAATTGTTCTGGGTTACCTCCAGGAGTCTTGCTCTGGCTGTTTTTGCAAACAGTGTTCTTCTCTTGTGCTTTTGTGTGGATACTTAGGTATATTGTGGATAATCTGGAAGTAATATTGGAGGGGATATAATGTGACTTCATTTCTAAACCCTTATTTCAGAGGAAGACAGCACACATTATGCAGATGTCCTGTGCATTCTCTTCATGTGGCATAAAAACCTAGATGTCTGTAGCATATGTCGATGACCTACAGCATATTTTAACCTATATGTCTTTGGAAAATAAAAGATAAAGTTTAATTTGCTCAACAGTAAAAGCCCCAGTATGTTAAGTACTATAATGATATTACAAACCAGAGCCTGTGGAGCAGATGGGGCAGCCCACATACCAGTTTGTCGTATGGATTCTGCAAACTTGAGCAGATGTGGCTGTCAACCTCATGCTTTGAAGGTTCTCCTGATAACAGGTAGGCTATTCTGTTGTGACAGGTAGGATTAAAAGAGTTTAGACCCCTGCTTCTGATTATGTTCTTCACTCATTTGTTGAGCTTTTTGCATCCACCAGAGGAAAATACGGGATCAAGCATGTTTGTTTTCTGCTCATTGCATAAGTGCACAAGTGCAGTGRTTCCTCTTAGGTATGAAGAATGGACTCTCCAGAAGCCATAAATCTGGTTGAATTCCTTTGCTGGCAGTTGATGTTTTCCTCACCTCACCTGTGTTGCTAATACTCTGTGTTTAAACATGAATGCTCATGGAAAGGCCTGTGAAATGGAAGGCATTTGTAGTGCTTCCAGAGCTCTATGTATGCTCGAATGATGATCATACTGTGACCAGTGCTTGAGCCAGGTTTTAAGTTCTTTCTGATCCTCCTTCTGTCTCCTCAGGACCTCACAATTCCAGAGTCAAGTACAGTGAAAAGAGTGATGACTGGAACAGTGGCTGGATTTAAATGGCCACCGAGTGTGAGCGAGGTGAGAAGGTTTACAACATCTAGGATCTGAATTTGTGGTAGCAAGTCCAGAGCCTTTTGTCTGTCTGTAAAACATACTGCAGCACAACAAAGCTGAACAGTATCCCAGACAGTTCAGAAATATGCTGGGAAATGAGAGTTCTGTCTCTGTGGAACTATTTCCAGATTCACACTTAACTTGCTGTACTAATGTTCTTGTTACGCTTCCTGTTTCAAAAGCATTTCTGGGACTGACTTGCCAGAAGTGGAGGTGATGTGGATAATCTCTCCTTGTCTGAATACTATCACATGGGGTGCTTTAATTTGATTTCTTTCACAAGCAACTTTTGAAAATCTTTGAATTTGTTGAATAAATGAGTGATCAGTAAAGCAATTCCAATATGATGATCTCTGGGGAGATGAGATGGCCTGCAGTCCTTGTTGCTTTTAGGATGGGTTTGCATGACACGTGGCAATTTCCAGTCAATTCCCAGAATGCTGTTTTACGGAATTCCTTAGAAGCTGGAAAATATGTGTTTTCCTTTGCTTGGGAGAGGAAGAAGCAGAATATGAATTTTCTTCCTCTCATGTTCATCGTGCTTTTATACTTCTTTAATTTTTCTACAGGTGTACAGAAATGAGGAATTTGGTTTGAATGGCTTTGGTTTTGAGAATAAAACACAATGTAAACTACTTAATTTAAACAGGTTCCCTGTGACAGCTGATACATTTTATATTTCTCCCCTTATGCTATTGTTCTCATGCAGCTTAGGAGAGCAAGGGAATTGTCCTGTGGTCACTCAGTGACTCTCTGGATTTATTTCTGAGGCTGTACTTTCTCTCTTTGTAGCCTGTGAAGGACAGTGATCCACACTTTCATCACTTCCTGCTGAGCCAGACAGAGAAGGTAAGAATTTGGGCAGACAGAATCATGCTGCTCGGTAGCTTGAAATCCTGCACTTTGCTGGAACTGAACAGAAGACGTATGCATAAAGAGCTCCAGAATTCTGTTTTTTATGGGCTGGCAATAAGATTCGTTGAAGTATTTCCAAGCCTTAAGATTTAGAGGGATTTAGCATTAGGTACAGTGAATAGTTCTGAGTGATTCAAGATCATCTAGCACTAGTTTTTAACAGATCTGATGTAATAAATTGTGTAGAATGAACAGGATGGACAGGAAAAGCTTTTTTTGTATTCAAAAATTGCGTTGTTGATTGTTTTTTATGGTTGTCCTATCAGTTTCTTTATCTGGATAGACTTGCCAATTCACTGAATGTTGCAGGAAAACTTCCAGGACCAGAAAAGCTCCGTGTAATATACAGCCAGTTTATCTCCCGAGAGTCAGAAGCCTTGCAGGATTTTATATTCAGCAGTGAACCTCAGGAGGAAAAGGAAAGATAAACATAAAAGGATTTGTATCTTGTTGAGGATTGGGGCAGAGCCAGAAGGATTAAGAGCTGCTAACAGTTTTATCTAGACAAGCTCACAGTAAGCAGCCTTCCTGGGGAGGAACAGCCTTTACCTTARCATTTGTAGAAAGCCAGATGCCTTCTCATATTAACCAGAAGGTTTTGATTCCACAGCTGCAGGGACATAGTCAGTGTAGATATGAGGCTTCATGACAGGCTTCAGAGAGCTAAATGTAGGTGTAGGGATGGCCCAGGTTCTGGTGCATCCAGAGGAGCCCGCTGTAGGAACTACAGAAGGAAGTTTGCAGTGCCTTACAGGCTGAACTGCTGGGGCAGGGTGGGAAAGAATGATTTTAATATCTTGCAATGTATTTTAGGTTTTATTTTCTCCCCTTGAGGGAAGCCCCAGAGTTGTCCTGCTTTGAAGGTGGTGGTGGGTGGGTGAGCTGCCTGTTTCTGTGGAACAAAGATGCGGTCTGTTTGCTCGGCAGAGTAAATCAGTACTGTCCTTCCCCTGAATGCTTTGTCTTCTCCATACAGCCAGCTGTCTGCTATCAAGCCATCACAAAGAAGCTGAAGGTTTGTGAAGAGGTAAAGCAAATCTTCATTTTGATGGATTTTTATTGTTATGAAGCCTTGCAGTTTTTCCAGAAGTCATTATATGACTTTTATTATTATTTTTCCCTTCTCCCCCCTGCCTCGTCCCTCTGCTCCACTCCCTCAGGAGACAGGATCCACCTCCATCCAGGCAGCAGACAGCACAGCAATCAATGGCAGCATCACGCCTACAGACAAGAAGTAAGATCTCCAATACACTTCAGCCATTTCCTTCCCAGCTCACACATGCAGCCACTTTCTCCAGGCTGTCACTGAGGATTAATAAACCTAACATTTCCCTTTAATTGCACATTCCCTCTGTCCTTGTGTGAAACTGTTTTGGGGGGCAAGGTGGGAGGGAGACTAAAAACTGCTGGGGGTTGTACAATGCAAAATTCAAAGTTTTGTCTTGGATACATCTGCAATTCAGAGTGTTTCTGCAGTTGCCGTTTTCAATAGGTCCCACTTCAGGGTGTTAGCAGCAGTGTTCCTGAGTGTCCCATGAGGTAGGGAAGATGAAAGGGGATTTGTCTGCAGTAGTGCCTGGCAGTTGCCGGGGGTTGCTCGCTCTCCTGAGCATGCAGAAGATATGAGGAAAGAGGGAAGTGTGTTCCCCCATCACAAGAATTTTGCTGTGTAGCACATGAGCTTTCTGGTTTTTCCTAATACTCCTGTTCTCATTTTTAGATTGAGAGAAGCCTAACTTGAGCTTTCTGTTTTGCTCTGTAACTTCTGCTCTGTTCAAATTGAGTTCAGGCCACTCTTGCTGTTTGCTGTTGGGGCAGTTCGCATGTCAGTTCTCAGCCGTACTGAAGGGAAACAAAAATAACAATAAAACTGTTCAGGTAAAACAGTCTTAGGAAGGTGCGTCTCAGAGGTGGGTTGAGAAGGAAGGAATATGCTGGGTGAGAGACTTGAAAATAGGTAGACCTTATTTGGGCCATGTGAAGAGCCTCTAGTGATTTGCTCTGCCCTGTCTAAATTAGTTTGCTTGAAGAAAAGGCAGCATGGCTAGCTGGGAGAGGACAGGTGGCCCATGAAAGCCACAGTGTAGCTGTAGTGTGGCTAATTCTGCAGAATTAACTGTGGATTTGCCAGGTAGGTTTTGTTGTGAAGTTACCTTGGATGGAACAGAATGCTTCAGAATCTCTCTGAAAACTGTGGGGTTTGGGAAGCTGCATGATGGATAAAAAGGTTCTTTTATCAGCAATATCTGCAAAGGAATTCATGTTGCAGGTGATTATAGGGACTTGGTGGTATATTGTCTTTTTTTTTGAATGGAGGGARCAAAACTCTTTCTACCTTGTGCGAGTAGGGGAAGGCTGTTTTCTGGGACAGATGGTGACCTCTTCTGTCCTAATACTTCCTTTCTTCCTGTGTCTGAAATGGCAGCGTAGAGCAGGCACTAGGTCTGTGGTCTTGGCATGATGCTCAGCCAAGTAATCTTTGCTAGGCTTTATTAAAACTAAAATACTAATGTATCATTCAATTATACCAGCAAGCATTATATGTGTGACTTTAAGTCAGAAGATTACTTAGAGAAACACCTGCTTATTTCTAAATGGTCCCTTTAACTTCAGTAAGGCAATGACCATCAGCAGGAAGCACATGAGCAGCAATTTTAGTAATCAAAAAACCACACACAAACAAACAACCCCAGACAATCAAAAATAACCCAGACTATCCAAACCTTTAATCTTTAGGTGATCTTCTAAATAGGCTAAAGACTTCCTTCAGGAAACTGTTAGGGATGCCTGGTAAGCAAAATAAATTCCAGCTTGCTTTTAAAGTTCTGTGCTGTGGCTGCAGTGGAACATGTTAGTTTGGGTATTTTTTTGTGCTGGTGATGTTCCAGTTTGCTCTTCATCATTTCCAGCACCATGAGAAACTGACACTGATTCCTTTCTCCTGCATTAATGTTTGTCTGTACCCTCAGGATAGGATTTCTAGGCCTTGGTCTGATGGGAAGTGGCATTGTCTCCAACTTGCTGAAGATGGGTCACACTGTCACTGTCTGGAACCGGACTGCTGAGAAGGTAGGCATGTGCTTAAACCTCTCCTGAACATTCAGTTACCCCCTGTATGTCCTGGAATGATCTGTCAGTGGTGCCTGGGAGAGGATGCCAAAGAAACACAAGGATACGCTTGCCACCTTGTTCTGTCCTGTTTCCTAGGTACTTGTTGGTGGGCACATGTGACTAGGTGCAACTGTGGTCTGTTCTAGGTCACTCTTATGTCAGCAGTCCTGCCCCACTGCCTTTTTGTGTGAGAGGAGAGAATTGTTAGAAAAATTATACCCTTGTATATATATGTATTGAAGAATGGGGTGTAACATGCCTCTGAAAATACTGCTGATGTGAATAGCCATGCAGTGTATTGTGCCAAGAAGGCCAGGTGCAGGGAGTTATCCCTGGAGATTGAGGTATGGTAAGATGCAGTGCTCAGCTGCAGGTTAGTCTACATCTTTTGTGGTAGTCATAATAGTGGTAACAAGTGTTTTGTCAAAGACCTACTGTGTCATGAGACCAGGATGGAGAAGGGCTTTATAGGAATATTCAAAATGAAAATGGAGCTTATATTGTGTTGCATTTATATATTAGACAATGTTACTCTTCGTATTGGAGAAGGAAAAGTAGGTAGGTGGGGGAGATGAGGTACTTGTAAGATGCTGTGGAGTATCAAAGCAGGAAGGGCACTGTGGTTACTTTGTTAAAAGGGGATTAAAATACTTACTTTTTCAAGAGCAAAACGTGGCTGGTATGAGGAGATAGAGTAAGGAGCTAAGATTTTGAAGCAGCAGCCCTCTGAAACACATCAGTCTCAGCTGTGTATATTCCTGTTACTATCCAGTAACACATTTTGCTATGTCCTTTTACCACTGTTTTCCCTARATCTCCCTTTTTTCCCTTATTTCTTGTGAAACCCACAACATTTTTACAGTTTCACCTAAGAGTTTAGTTCCTTTTTGTCTATCTTTCAAAGTTCTTCGTCTGTTCTTCAGAAAAGCTGAAAAAGTGCCCCGTGTATGTAGACACAGCAACAGAAGACAAAGTTGCTGTGTAGTTAACATGCCTGACTCCTTTGGAGTTGTGTCCAGCAATGGAGTTTTTACAGCAAAATGCAAAGAATCCATTTGCTCTGTATTTAATTTGTCTTACCTTTGGACTTGTACTTTTTGCAGTGTGATTTGTTCATCCAGGAGGGTGCACGGCTGGGAAGAACCCCGGCTGAAGTAGTCTCCACCTGTGACATCACGTTCGCCTGTGTATCAGATCCAAAAGCAGCAAAGGATGTAAGGATTAACTCTTATTTTATCTCCACTGGTTAGACTACAAGATGGCAGTCACTTAATGCCAGTTCTGATTCCTGCTAACCACAGTAGCCTGGGTCCTTGTACGTCCTGAGCAGTGCAGCTGTGTAAAAATAAATGTCCCAACAAAAATTAAGCATTTAAAGTCTTTGAGGGCAGGTTCTGATAACCCTCTGGGGGTCTGCTACTGCAGTGCCAGGCTCAGCTGGATTCCTGCAGAACTGGGGTTACTCTGCAGACACCCTATTGCTTTACCGCTCTTCTGTTCTCCACAGCTGGTGCTTGGTCCAAGTGGAGTGTTGCAGGGGATTCGCCCAGGGAAGTGTTACGTAGATATGTCCACCGTGGATGCAGATACAGTCACAGAGCTGGCCCAGGTAATCACTGAACTGAGCCTCTTAACAGCATCAGCTGTTCATTCAGCAGCAGTTCTGCAGTTTGTGTTGCATGAGGCAATAAAACTGTTGGTAATAAAACTGCTTCTACAGGTCTTTGGGCTTTTGGGAGAGTCTCAAGTTCCAGGCAAGCAAGACAAAATAACGTGTCAAATCTTGACCAGCAAACAATATTGGATGAGGTGTTCCCTGGTGATACCAGCAAAGCCTTATAGATTTGACAGAGCTGTTACCTGGTACCAGGGCAAACAGATACCCAAATTTTGATCCCATAAGAAATATTTGTAACAGGTTGGTATTCTGTAGCAAATTGGGGGGGTAATACCCTGTCTGGATTAATGACTGATAAAATGCATAATCTGCCTAGTTTAAATGCTCTGGTTGGGAAAAATTAATGTCTTCACATTTCATTCTATAGTGATGTTATTATAGGATTTTTGTAGAAGTGCTCTGATTACTTCTGCTGTGGTATCTGTGATTTCTTTTTGGCATCTTGATTGTTCCCCACTGCCCTAAGCCAGTATGTGTGGTTTTACAAGAAAGGGGAGCTGGTTTTGATGAAGTTTTAAGTTGACATGTTGGTGTTGCACTGGTGTGTGACATCCATTTCGAGAATGCAAATCACGCATATTAGGAAACATCTGGCTGAAGAGATCTGTCAAAAGCCTTTCCTCTCTGGGAAAGAGGGGAAAATAAAATGATCAATCTTCTGGGATCYTTATGCCACATATACACCTATTCATCCCTCGGCCAGTGTAGGGTGCCATGACTAAAGCATGTCAGTTCAGCTGCTTAAAACGTGCACAGTAGTGATGGGTGCAGGAGGGCCTTGCCTGGAGTGTGAGGTCAACGTTTGATCTTAAGCACACTTTGCAGGATACTATGTGGTACATAACGTTAGTGATTTCCTCTCCTGTTTATATACTGGAGCTATCTGTTCTGCTTTAAAATTCTGTCCTTATGGGGAGGGTTGCCCTAAATCATGTTCCTACTGCTGTTTATGCACAGCTAACCAGAGATGCTCTTCTCCCAGGTAATAGTGTCCCGAGGTGGTCGCTTTCTGGAAGCACCAGTCTCAGGAAACCAGCAACTCTCTAATGATGGAATGCTTGTGATCCTGGCAGCTGGCGACAGGGGTTTATATGAGGACTGCAGCAGCTGTTTCCAAGCCATGGGGAAGACCTCTTTTTTCCTAGGTAATTGAAATATACAGAGGGCCTGATAGCAGCTTCTTAGTGCAAAGACTTGAAATTTCAGCAAGGAGTCTGAGATGTATATGTCATCTTTTTCCCTTCTCTTTGGGCAATGTGAGAAATTGGACTGCTCCTCTGGAACTTGGCCAGTTTCAGAGCCTGCAGGCTAAGGTTTCTTTTCTGAATGCTGGCTCATTTTGGATGATCTGTGATGCTTTTGATTTTAAATGATATTTTCTTATGATTTCTCCATTCCTTTGAGTGTTTGGAAAATGGGAATATTTTCTGAAGCCTTTCAGGGCAAGGGAGAGCTGCCAAGTGCTTGATGCCAGGAGTCTAGTAGTATTGCTGCTGTGTGGGCTGGGGAAGCAGGGCTGCTGTTTCTCTTCTGGAGGAATCCCAATGCTATGTCTTGCTCCCAGGTGAAGTAGGCAATGCTGCCAAGATGATGCTGATTGTGAACATGGTCCAAGGCAGCTTCATGGCAACTATAGCAGAAGGACTGACTTTGGCTCAAGTGACTGGCCAGTCCCAGCAGACCCTTCTGGATATCCTCAATCAGGGACAACTTGCCAGCATCTTCCTGGACCAGAAGTGCCAAAGTAAAGTTCTCTTACATTGTTTTCTTACAGGTCATTTTTTACAATCTAGTAGCTTTTCAGATAGTGGCAAAAGGTAGGCAATAACAGTCCCATCTTCATCAGCCTGGGATTATGGTTATTTTAAGCATTCTTGAAATGAAGAGCTGAGTTCCCATTCCTTCCTCTTCATAGCTAGGACTTCTGAGAATCTGAGTTAGGACTGCTTAGGGCTTAAGTTAAGATTCCACTGGGGCAGGATAACAAGTGAAATGGAAGGCAAGCTGCTTAGAAGTCTGAGCTCACTTTGTCAGTGGGCAGTAGTGACATCATCTGCTGTGGCCACATGAAGATAGAGAGTAGAGAAACAGGAGACCTAAAAGTAGTGATCAGCAATGGAAAGGGAGATTGGTGTTGAATTGCAGCCCTCTGGAGTGTGGGCTTGGCTTACTTCTGTCATGCTTACTTTTTGCATGGGTTGTTCTCCACAGATATCTTGCAAGGAAACTTTAAACCTGATTTCTACCTGAAATACATACAGAAGGATCTTAGATTAGCCATTGCCCTGGGCGATTCTGTCAACCACCCAACTCCCATGGCAGCTGCTGCCAATGAGGTAAGAGTTGTTCTGTGCTCAGATGTATTCAACATTTATTCAACAGAGCCATTTGTCAACCAGAGACACAGATCTAAGAATTACATCATGTCTACAACAAGGGAACAGTGATTGAAATGTACTTTAACTAGGGTTGCATTGGATTTGTTTTGATTGTAGAGACCCTTAGAATGTTACATTAGGAAACACAGAAAGAACTGGCATTTTCTGATCTGCATTTGGATTATGTGACATACTGTGCAGTTCTCTGGTTGCAGTGGTCAGCAAAGGAGTTTTTCTGCTGGGAAAAGGCTTCACACAAGTGCAGTCTCTGATCCATTTCTGATTTCCCTTTAGGTCTATAAACGAGCAAAAGCATTGGACCAATCTGACAACGACATGTCCGCAGTGTACAGGGCCTACATCCATTAGGCTGCACCCTTCTTACTGTTCATATGATGATTATTGATTAATATTATTATGATACTGGGTTTTAACTCTGGACCAGTCCATCTCTGTCTTTCCATTTCCTTTTATACACAAACTTTGAGACCTGCTGCAGTGAGCCTTCCACTGTGGCAGGAGGGGGGAGAAGGGGAAATTAGATTTTTGCAGTCTAATTAGAAAAATCCATGCCATGCACTGACAGTCATGAGACAGAACAGCGGCAATTGTTCAGAAGCTCGGAGGCAACTCCTGCCAGAAATCTGCTGCTTGGCTGCTTTGATTTTCCTCTTTCTTTGCTAGTCCAAGATGCTGTTTCTAACAATACTTTTTCTCCTTTGTTGTGAAATAATCAAGTGTTGGACTCTGCATCAAGGGGACAGGGTGACATACATCCCATCTGCCTGTGAATATCACTCAAGTCCTTGGTCCCAAGTAAGGTGAGGAGTATTCCTGCTAGTTAACCACTGTTAGAGAACAAAACACCTCCCATGGAGGAGAAGGGCAGTTCCAGAGGGTAAGGGGAGCTGAGTGCAACACTGTCTTGGTTCAGTTTCTTTTTAGACTTCCCCAGCACCTTCATGGAGGAATTCCTGTATTGTTAAAGACAACACATTGCATCCATGTCTTCCCCTGTACGGACAACTACAGCTTAGGGAACACAAACCATACTGAAAATGGGAGAATGCCAATGTCAATGAGGCTCCTGTAAGGTTTATCATGGCCCATCCAAAACATCATTGGAAAGGAACATACTTGCATTGAAAACTGCAAGAGAAATGGAGCCTATAAAACTGCGCTAGAGATTTTACTTGTTCCTGGCCTTAGCTTACATTACGTTACTACTTGTTTAGTTTTTTTAACCCTTGTAGTCAGTAATTACAAAGGTGTCTTGGATTACAGCAGTGTCACAAGCAGAGTGGTGAGTCTGAAAGGGGAAAGAATGATCCAAGATACTGAGATTCCCATGCTCCTTTCCACACTCTCTGGCCTTTGCATGGTTGTAACATCTCTCAGCCTGTTTGCCCATCTATAAAGGTGGGTGATGGTTACCTACCTCACAGGGATGCTTTTGTGTACTTTATATGTGTCAGATTTTCCATACATGTTCTTAGTGTTACTACTTTGGGTACAATATAGCACAGCATAATCCTTCTCCTTGTATCTGTGAACTCTGCTTGTGGCCAGACACCAACTTAGACCAATAACTGAAACTGGGGAGGCTAAGACCACTGCTGAGCTTTAATCTAGAGATGGGTGACATGAACTGCAGATGCAAAGGCTAGAGATCAGAGATGCTCTCAGTGTAGACAGCAGAATGACCCAGAGACCAAAGGATGCCCATCACTGAAAATGCACGGAGTGTGGCTTGGTTTTTGGTTTGTTTGGGGTTTTTTTCCCAATTCTCAGTATTAGCCTTTTAGGAGTGTTCTTGCATTTTAAATTTGAGTGTTAGAAAAATGCCAGTGAGAAACTTTGGCCAAAATAACTTCTCAGTGGTACAATCTCCTTCCTCCCTTGGGCTGGGATTCTGAAAGGAAAAAAGACAGATTCAAATTAGGCCGTGTTCCTGACATCTGCCCCTGCCACCTTATGTTTTTTCTAGGAACTTAATGGCTGTGTAAGAAAATTTTCCCTGGGTGGGGATTTCTTACCAGTCCTGCTTTGTACAGCATGTGTGTATGGTTCAGGGGTACCTTGTTAAGAAAGAGAGTGTCACATATTAATTTGGAATTACAACATCTAATGCCCCATGCTGTAAATGTTACTTTGAGTATTTCACTTCCTGTGATGGCTGTTCCTTGTGGGCTGATGCTGTATTCTGCATTACTTAAGTCCTGCGGTGAACATCTGGCAACAGAGTTGTCAGACCTCACTGCCTGTTGGCCACTGTGTGTGGGTGATGGTAGTTCTACACCCGTGTTCTTTTGGCAATGCCACTGCCATTCTGCATGTAGATATTCACATTAAATGTACATAAAATTGCCAGGATAGATAGCCATTGACCTGCTTTGGCACACTGTTCTTCTCCATCCAGAACTCCACAGTTAGCATCTAAAGTCCTTTGTTAAATATGCCACAGTAAAATAAATCTCTCATATGAATTACACATTGAGGGCATCTGAGGGAAGTTGTGGGGCAGGTTTGGAGGCAGGAGATGAGACTAAAGGAAAAAATCTTATGGGAGGAAGAAGGAGGTACTGTCCCATGTACAGTTGAGAGTGAACTGAGCACAGTGGCATCCCCCACTTGTCCCTGCCCTCTTGGGTCAGAGTGATGGTGAATGGGTGTGAGCAAAGGTAATGGAGGATCTTTATTAGTTTGTGGTGCCTCTGGATACAGAGAGAATGCCAAAGGAGATCTCAAGTCCTGTGACAGGTATTTCATAATGAATTCAAAGGAGCAGTCCCCTAGGCAGCTCACTGCTGCAGGGTTTGCTTGTAGAAATACTGTAGTTCCCAGAATAGAGATGGTTACTTCTGTGGGGGTGGCAGATGTGGACTAGGTCAACACTGTAATTTATCCTGGGAGGGTCTGACTTCAGCTTTCAGCCATTGTGGGTGGCTGCAGTGCTGCATGGACAGCTTTACAGTCACAGGTGTGCCCAGGAGGAGCAGGAGGAGACCAAGAGCTCTGATGTGGCTGTGAAGAGGAGGGATGAAGAGGAGGGATGGAAATGGGGGAATCCAGACTGTTCCAGATGCTGTTTGAGATTGCTGTCAGTCTCACTCAGATTCTTGTATTTATGTCTGTAGCCTCTGAACATGGATTTGAGTCTCTTCCTAGGCCTGAGATTTGGGGGAGGGAAGTGGGGGAAGCCGTGGATTAAGAGATGCTCTAATAAAACTGGCTAGTTAATGTTGTCCTAATATTGTTGACAATTCTGTGAAGTTTCTTTTTATGAAGATTTGTTTTAGCAGTTGGCTTTTTTTTGACTCCCTCCTTTTTAAAGAGAAAATGTGACACTTGTGAAAAGCTTGTAAGAAAAGCAGTTTCCTTTTTCCTCAATGATAGATCCCATAGTTCATTAAGGTTGTGAATTTTTATTTTCCTGCCTTGTTTTTAATTAACATTTGTCATTCAGAATAGGATGTGTGAAAATGTTTAAATGGCAAAGATTTTTTTTTTGTGCAATTAACAAAGCTACTGGCAAAAAGAATAAAACCTTTCTTGGTAACAGAATGTTCTTGTGGCATTTTCTAAAGCCTGTCAGAGCTGTCTTGGGGCATTAAGGAAAGATGTGTTCCTCAAAACATTAGAAACTCAGAGCTGCTGAAAAACAAAATAATCCAAAAACCAAGAAATCCTGAGAGTACTTCAGTCATTGCTGAAGCCTGGAACTGTCAGTGAGGCATTACAGAGGATGAGTTTGGATACGATACATTCCATGCTCTGTGCACAGAGGGCTACATGCATCTGGGATGAGAGGAGGCTGCTTGGGTTTAATGTCCTGGTACTGATGACAACTTGTGTTTAAGTTTTGGGCTGGGATAGCCATTCTTCTGGCATTTGGGCTGGTTTTTTTTTTTTTTTTTTTTTTGTTTTGGGGTGTTTTTTGGGGGGCTTTGTTTGTTTGTTTTTGGTTGGTTGGTTGGTTGGTTGGTTGGTTGGGTTTTTTTGAGTCCAGTGGAAGATTCCTGTCCATTGCATAAGGGTGGAAGAAAATGAGCATTAAAGATCCTCTCAACCCCAACCATCTCATGATTCTATGAACACTAACTCAGCAATCAGTTGGGTATTCTGAAGACACAATCCTTAACTGAAATGTTTACAAGCTCTGAATACTGCTTGTGGATAACGTGACAGTTGGACAGCAGTAGCTGGTCATGCCCTGAGGATGAAATGCAGATGAGAGTGGGTTTCAGGTGCAGTGAATTATAGATGCCCGAGGAAGGACTCCTTTTGCACACTGTGATTAAAAGAAACAGATCGGAAGTTGAGAGCTTGCAGCAGAACTGGGGCTGTTGAAAGCATTCCCTACCCTGCGCATGAAGGATCATTCCCATCTCCCACCCCCAGGGGCTGGTGTGGTGAAGGTGCTATGCCTTCACGTCTCGTTCGCAGTACAGCAGTCGAGAAAGGGAATTCACCGACTTCTCTGCAAAGACCTCACTGCCAGGATAAACGTGTTTATTTTAGGAAGTGATGAGACTTGTACATCTTCACTGATTTCTGAGTATTCTTACACGCAGCTCGGTTTGATCCCCGCCGATGTGCGCTCGGCTGGGGGCAGGCAGGTCAGACCCATCTTGCCGCAGCGACAGGCTCACAGGGTGTGCGCGACTACGGCCCCGCCGTGCCCGACGTCACGCACGGGGCTCCGCCCCTCGGACGACGGACGGAAGCGGCGCTGCCCAATCAAGCGGTATTGGGCTGTGCGGGCGGGGTGCCGGGGGCGGGACCGGCGGTGTCGGGATGGCGGCAGCGATGGCGAGCCAGGGGGAGCGGGCTGTGCTGGTGAGTCGGGCGGGCGCTCGGCGGGGCCAGGGCGAGCGGCAGCGGCGTYTGCCCGCGCATGACAGCATTGACGGGCCCCTGCAGGCTCGTTTTGTCTGGTCCTGCTCGAAGTGGCAAGGCCGTCCCCTGAACCCGGGTCCGGGGACGAGCGCTGTGCGGGGGCTGCACGGGCCGAGCCCTAGAGCAGCTGCCCTGACTGCAAGTCGCTGCCCAAGTTCCAGCTGTGCTGTCGGGCCAGGCTTTCGGACACTGTCGCCGCGTGGCTCGGAGGCCGCGGCCTCCTCCCGCCTCGCCCACCAGCGGCGCCCGGGTCTCTGCCAGCGGCGCCGCTCCTCCGATGGGCCGGGTGGGGTGGCAAGGCCGGGGCCGCCCTGCTCCCGGCACACCGTGAAAGTGTCCTTTGGCCTTGGTGTCCCGCTGAACCGCCCCGCACCTGGCGAGTGCCCGAACCGCCCTAGTGACCTGGTAGCACCGGGGACGGCGCAGAGCAGTCGTCACTGCGGCCTCCCCGGGACAGTATCTCTGGGGAATGAAATCTCCATTTCAGGGTCTGGAGAAGGCGCTCAGAGATCCGTGGGGTTGGGTGGAAAGCCACTTAGGAAAACGTGCTTTTCTAATGTCATATGGTTTAGAAGAGTATGACCAGCATTCCCCAAAAACACAACTGTGCAGCGCACAGATGTGCACGAACTTGACTTAGTCCATAATTAATGGGCAGGGGAAGGGAGATTTCTTGCTGTGACTAAAGGGAAGAAAGACACCAGTGGGCATTTTGAGTAGAAACATGTGCATGGTGCTGGTGGGTGTTGGAGGTACCAATGGCATCTGCTGCACCCATGGGATCACTGTTCCTTTGGGAACCTGGAGGAGGGCAAACATTACACAGTKAAAGAGCTGTAGATCCATCTTTCTGGTGATCAGTGACAGTATCTGAGGGAACAGCATGGAGCTCTGTCAGGGGAGGTTTAGGCTGAATATTTGGAGAAGTTTCTTCACCCAGAGGGTCGTCAGGCACTGGATTACGTTCCTCAGGGCAGTAATTATAGCACATTGCCTGACAAATTTCAGGGAGGGCTTTGACAACACTTTCAGGCACATGGTAGCATTCTTGGGGCTGACCTATGCAGAGCCCACACTTGGACTTCATGATACTTGTGGGTCCCTTCCAGTTAAGAACATTCTGTGATCAGTATAATTCCCAGAAACCCAAAACAGGGTTAAAGGGTCAAAGTCAGTGGTCCTGCACCCAAACTGCTTCGAAGGATAACAGGGAATCCTGCCTGGCCTTGTTGTGTGTGCTTGCCTTGGATAAATGTTTGCTGAAACAAGCCTGACTTTGTCCTGCTGGTTGTTGGGATAACTCTTGCATGAGAGTGGGGAGTTGTGTTCCTCATGGTGATTAGGAACCATTTAGCAGAGAAACTGCAAGCTTAAATCACAGAAATCACAGAAATTCTAGGTTGGAAGAGACCTTTAAGATCATCGAGTCCAACCCATGTTCTAACACCTCAACTAGATCATGGCACCAAGTGCCACATCCAGTCTTTTTTTAAACACATCCAGGGATGGTGCCTCCACCACCTCCCTGGGCAGATGATTCCAGTATTTGACTACTCTTTCAGTGAAAAACTGTTCTGAGTTGACCATAGCTTGCCTATTTTTCTGTGGGTAACCTGCTCAGAACTGTCCCCATGGAAATTTTTTCTTACAGGATGGCAAGTGGCAATCTTTTCTTTGTCCCATGTTTGCTTCCGTTCCCCACTGCTTTGATGACCTGCGTGGGGACTCATGGTTTAACAGGAACATTAGATGTGTTTTGAGGGTCTGCTTTATACAGGCTTCTCTGTGGCAGCAGCCGGTGGAGGCTCAAGGCAGTGAGTCAACAGATCCGAACTTGTTTGTTACTGAATTTGCCCCAGTGATTGTGAGTCTCTAGCCTGTGTCCCCCTGCCCCCCCCCCACTCCCTTTTCAGTTTAATTTGTTTTGGTTTTAGACTGCTATTGCTTGGGGAAATGCTGGGGATGGGGCAGGGGATGCTCATTTTAGTTTTTATCTTTGTTTCTCGCCACCTAGTTAGCAACAAATTGCCTGCAAGTTGATTCCGTTTTTCCTGTGCCAGGAGTTGGTAATGGATCTCCCTAGTTTTACCTTGGACCATGATTTTATTTCTTCCCCTGACTCATTGAGGTAGGGACAGTGAGGGAGGCTGGGTACATGTCTGGCAGCCAGGTGAGTCCATCCCAACAGCTTAAAAGGATGCCTCAGTTTCTGAAGCAGTAGTATTTTTACTTTCCTCTGAAAGTTGCATTCAATTCTAGGTTTTTTGGTACAGTGATTCATGTGAATGTTGCTTTCTTAAACAAAGTCAGGGCAAGATTGAGGACAGTTCATTGAACTGGAGTGGAGAAGTGGAGATGTAGACACTGAGATATTTCAACAAATCAGGAAGAAATATTTTGTTCTCCTTTATTTAAACAGCATGGAAACACCAGTACACTTAGAGCTTAAATAATTTTCGCATGTGTCTGAATGATTTGCTTCCAGTGTTTGATGTCTAATGATTCCACTGCCATCTTCCCACAACATAGGAAGAAGAATTTAAATGGCTTTTACAAGAAGAGGTCCATGCTGTTTTGAGACAGCTGCAGGATATTTTGAAGGTGAGGTTCATTTTGTCTGAGTTTTGTGTAGGGGCTTTGTTTGACCTTCTGTGTAAGGAATGGTGATCGGTTTCCTCTGCAGGAAAAAATTCTCGGTAGAGGTTGCACAGGAAGGTCATCCATSCATGTCCAGTTCTGTCCCTAGTGCTTGCTTGCCCTCTGCCCTTGAGTACTCCCAGTACAGCTGATTTCCCCAAGATTGCTCTGTTCTTGACCCTCTGCTGACAGCTGCTTTGAAAAGGCACATGGAGGCAGCCAGACCTATCTGCCAGGCATTTGCCTGAGATATGAATATTTTATGGAACAGAGAATCTGGATCTGTCTGTAACTCTGACATGTGCTGGTGGAAGCAAGTAACATGGCCTTTAGCTGACAATTGCTACTTGTGCAGTAGTTACTAGCATGCACTCTCCTTGTTCAAAATCATCCTTTCCTCAACATGCTCACTCCTCTGCTGGTACCTACCCCTTTCAGAGGCCTGATGTGTTCAGCTGAACCAGATGGGCAGCACTTTTCTCACCTTTCTCCAGCCTGAGCTTGCGCTGTGGGGCTGACTCTTTCCAGGCAGCCAGTGGGGAATGGCCCAAAGGGACTTGTGTGCACTGAGAGTGCACTGTGTGTCTGATTGGGTCAGTGTTCAACAGGCTCAGCCCCTTCACACTCTCTGGTTTTGGGAGATTATGGAGTGTTGGAAGAGCAGGGCCAAAAATGTGGAGGTGAGGGGCAAGTGCCAGAGCAGTTACGAGTGCTATAGTGCTGACTCAGAACCCCAGGACTGGACTCAGTAGCGGGTGACAATAGACTGCGATACCTGTATGTATAGTACCTGTTTTGAACAATTTATTGTAGTTTTGAGGGTGAAGTGTATAAAGGGCAGTCACCAACCTCTATAACGAGGTGGAGGGCTGGGGAGGGCTGGTTTTCACTCCAGACTTCAAGTGTAAAGACCAGCTGTGATAAGGGACAGCACCATGGTGCCTGAGGGTGTGCAGAGCTGAGCTGTTGGGTGCTGCTCCTTCTGCGGGCAGCTTGGGGATCGTGCTGGCACTGCCCAGCTCCGGGGTGTGGGATTTCCAAATGCCTTTTGCTGTGGATGATGCTTGCTGAGCCTTCTCCTGGGCTTCACCAGTCCTGCAGTAGGATGAAATCCAAGTGCTCTGCTTGGTGGACTTCAGGAGGCTGGCAGAGGTGACTGCTGCATACTCAGCCACTTGCTGATGTTTACATTATCTTTGTTCCTGGCTCATGGTGTGCTGAGCCCAGGCAGATGCTCCAGCACTCACTGTGTCCTCTCTTGGGCAGGAGGCCTCCCACCGCTTTGCCTTGCCCACCAGTGGCTCAGGAGGAGCTGTCAAGCAGGACAACTTTGTACTAAGCACATCAGGGTAAGTGGTGGTGTTGGTCAGCGGGTTWCTTCCCTCTGCAGCAAAGGGTGGAGAGCTTGAAGGATCTGTGGTGAAGGGCTGTGTAGAAGCCCTGGAGTAATGGGTTTTCTTTAACAGGAGATTTTGCCTTAAGGAAAACAAACTGACTCTCAGCAGGTGAAGGTAACAGTCTGTAGCTGTGCTCTAGGGCTACCTGAGCCAGCCTTGTGCCAATTCCTGCTGACACCTATAATGTAGTCACTGATTCCTGACCATGTGCTTGTGTGTTGCCTCAGTGCTGCGGGCAGTTTGCCAAAAGGCATTTTTCTGATTATGACACTTACAAGAACTGAATTTTGCTCTTGGCTCAGTTTCTGACTTGACTATGGAGTGATTTCAACCTTTGTCTTAATCTCCGTAAAATAGCAATAGTAAATCTCCTTCACACAGAGCAAACTGAGGCTTGTACAAAAGGTGCTATAGGTGTGCAGTTCTTCTGAAAGTGATATCCATTTTTTGATCCTCAGTGTGGCCTTTGGTCTCAATAGATGCTCTGGCAGAGTTCACAAGCTTGTCACAAAGCAGTTAACCTTAGTCATCAGGAATGTCACAGCATTGAAAGGAATCATGCAGTAATTCTATACTGAGTTTGAAGTTTGTCTTCTTTAGATCTTGGTTAAACTTAAGTTAGTTTTCAGTTGTTGTTGTAAGGTGGATCTTGCAGTCTCTAATATAGTAAAAAGTGAGGTATGGCCCAACCAGGTGCTTCAGTCTTCTCCTCACACTGTTCATTGTAGATGTGAGTCATCTTGCAGGACCTTTCCAAGGGTTTGGGATGTGGAGTTTTTATTTATTTAAGGTTGTGGGGTTTTACTTATTTAGGGTCTTTTTTTCTTGGAATGGGATGTAGTTTATAGCTTTCACCTCCTGTAGGAATCATTTAACACTCCAATGTCCAATTAATATATTGTCTTGTGCTTGTGCCTGCTAGAGCTGTTTGTAGCAGCAACCAAATTGTTGACACGTGATGAATGAAATAAGAGTGGGATCAGAAATGAAGGTCATGTAATGAATGCAGAGCAGTTAGGGTGAGGTGGCCCATAAAGAGTATGACTGGAATTTACCACAGGCCAAGAACTGGGGACTTGAAAGTGTGTGTGTGTCTGGGCAGGAGTAGTGTTCAGACCCTGGGCACGAGGAGCCCATGTTGGCTACACAGGACAAGGAGGGGAGGTGTTAGGCTGGCAGCTGGTTGGTGCCTCTTGTGACATGTGTTGCCCAGATGTTTCTTCTCATTCCAGCACAGACCAAGTGAAAGGTGTGATGACGCTGCAGGGAGATGCACTGTGTCAAGCTGTGAGTACTTGCCACACTTCTTGCTTTGTACTACAAGGGAGAGAGGTCACCCTGGTTATGTGTTAGCAGTGATCGGTGTTCTTTGTCACTAATTGGCCTAGATGTTTCAGMAACCATTGAAATTTGTCAAGATCCAGCATCTGACATCCCCTTCTAACACCACCATGTGGTGGTGAGTGCTGTAGTCAACTTCCATGGGGATTCCTTGCCTTTACCTCCTTTGTTGTGTAATAACAAGTTTCCTTGAGGACCTTCTGGGCTGAGGTCATGTGTCCTGCCTGGGTCTTGAGTCACTCAATGTCTTTCAACCTATTCTTTGTATTAATACCATCTTGTGGAAGCACAGAGGTTCTAGCCGTGCCAGGACTGGAGAAGGCAGTTTGCCAGGATGGTCTGGAAGAAGGAAATGCTAGTGCCAGGCCTCATGTTCTGCATACAGGTATTTCTTGCTCTCATGTGTTTGTTCCTTCTTTCAAGGATGTTAATCTGAAAATGCCCAGAAACAATCAGCTCCTGCATTTTGCATTCCGGGAAGACAAGCAGTGGAAATTGCAGCAGGTACCTGTTGGCTCTAGATGCCCATCCGTCCATAGCCTCAGTGCTCTCTGAGCAGTAACTTTGGTCTTTTGAGAGAGACTGTTACATCCATTCCACGAGTTACAATGGTCAAAGTTAAGGGAGGAAACAGGTGCAATTAAATCAGTTAAATTCAGTTGGGGTGCCTGAGTGGGCACCAGACACACCAGTTGATCTGAAGGCTGTCTGCATAGCAGTCACGATCCTTTAAATGAGTGCCTGAGGTGCCTGTGCAGGACTGTTCCATGTCACCCCAAGCTAGCAGGGCAAAGAGGGGCTTCGAGTAGCTTGCTCTCATTCTCTTACAGATGCACTTATTTACACTGAGAACAAATTACTGTGTTCCAGTAGCATGTCAGAGTTCCCTCAGGTAAGGAGTTAAAAGAATGCAGCTATCTAGAGCCAGAATCTCTTTTCCATCATTTTGCTGGGACATAGCTGATTTCAGGACCTGACCTAGTGTCTGAAGTTACAGTTTTCCTCAATTACTTTGTCACAGCTGAGTAGGTTGGAGGAGAATGGATTCAATGTATTTCCTTGTGCCCTAGCTTAGGTTTTTCTAGGTGATGAGTGCATTTGGCATTGAGTGCAATTCCCAAGGTCTGCTTTAGCAGTAAAAGCTCTACCTAGTAACTTTGTAGAAATCTAGAAAATTGTGTGCTTGGGATGTTAATACCAAACTTGACTGTTTATGCCTTGCAATAAAGCAAGGAAGTTTTTGTGACAACACTCAGCAGTTCCTCCTCTTTTGTGGCTATTTTGTACTGCTGCCTGGTTGATAGACTTCTAGCGGCTTTTATAGAAAACAACTTCCTTTATTTACTGGAATTATGTGTTCAAATGTTGTTCAGACATGGAGTGTGAGTGCCTAAAGGATTGAGTGCAGAAGCATTGAAAGTGGTTATATGGTGATCTTTGGCCTGTCTGAATTAAAAATTAGCACCTCAAAGGAGTGTCTTCTCTTAATGAGTGATGTCAGTTGGAGTTTTGTTTCTCTGTACAAAGTGAAGTCATTTGTAAGAAGTTGTAGTGTAGGCTACATTTTTAAGGAACACAAGTGCAGGCACATAAATTTTGCGAAAGTTGATTAGAAAACAAAGCAAAAATCAAGGGGGAATATGAATGAAACAAATCATAACAGCAGGGTTGACATTGCTTGGTTGGGTAGTGCTGCAAGGAAGAATTTAGCTTGCTCAGAAGCCTCCGGGAGATTTAAAGGCTGGAGGTGTACCAAGTACCTGCATTCTCTCTGCAGTCTGACAGTGGACTTACCATTTTCCTCTTCTCTCTGTGGCCTCCAGTGCAAKAGCTTTCTGAGAGCAGGGCTGTTCTGTGTTCCCTGAGCTGTGCATTAGAAGGAACCAGAGCCAGGTCTGTGCCAGGGAGGCTTCTGCAAGGATGTAGAGCTGGGAGCTGCAGTTTCTGGAGGGCATTGTAAATATATCAAACTACAAATACCCCAAGGTGTCTTGCCTGTCTCCTAGCAGACACTTGTACAAGCTTCTCTGCTTAGCTGTTCCATTTGCACCCTCTAATTTATTTGGCTTGTTTTTCAGTTTTCATCTGGCTACTGCCTGAAACTGAACACAAGTCAGCTTCTCCCAGGGCCGTTGTCTTCCTTTGGTTTGTCCTTGCTCCCATGAAAGCAAGAATACACCTATCAACCTTGATTTTATAACTGTGTTCATCTTGCTTGAGAGGAATTTGAGCCAGATATGTCCTGAGTCTGTTTCCGTCCCACACAATGGCACAGCTTCTTGGTGCTGGAGATAACTCTCAATCCCAACAATTTTACTTTAGAAGGACTCTGGTATACTGACAGAGATACTGTATTAGAAATGAGTGCTTGCTGCTCATTTATGTGGTTTGATAGGATGAAATAATTGTTCATGGTGCTAGAACTGACTGCTGTATGCCATTAGCAGTGAGAATTCCTACCAAGTGATCATGGTCAAAGCTCTCCCAGAATGAGAGTATCTGATGTTGTTTCAGGACAGGAGCAATATCCGTACTGACAATCCAGGTTGTAGCTGTCAGACTGTTCTGCATCTCCAGTCCATGAGTAGAGAACCCAGTAATGCTTCTGGGCAGCAGTGAGAGTGTGTTAGAGAGTGTCTGACATTTAGACATGGCATTATATTTGAGAAGACACCATTCTTAAGGTCAGTGAGATAACTGGGGAAACTTTTACTTCCCAGCGTGTGTTATTATAGAGCGTTTCTTTCATAGGGTTACATTTCTACCTTTGCAGATCCAGGATGCTAGAAACCATGTGAACCAAGCCATTTACCTGCTTATGAACAGAGATGTGAACTACCAGTTCAAAACAGGCTTGGAAGTGCTCAAGGTGAGGAGAAAGCCCCCACTGCTTGGGTAGGAACATGCATTTTTCTTCCCTCCATTTGTTGTTTTAAACATAGTTAATGAACATTGCTGGGTGTCTGTGTGTCTTAGTGGAAACAGACTTCATAGCTGTACCCATGTCAAGAAGTGTCCATGTGACCTCGTATTTTATATGAATCTGTACTAGTTTAGCATTAGTAACAGGGCTGTACATCCTATTGAGCAGTAATCTGAGCAGTCAGTGCCCTGTTACACACCAGTGATAATCTGGGAGGATATTCCTTGATCTTCTGTGGATGATGTTGTTACATAACATGCTCTCTTTGTTGATCAGTGCTGCTGGCAAGAGCAGCAGCAAGGCAGCCATTAGTAAAGAGAAGATGACAGTACTTGTGATTTACTGAAAGTCTGAAAGTGACTTCTCTCTTGCCAGTAGTATTTTCTGGGGTCTAATACAGAGCAGCTGCTACATGGCAGTGAAGCCCAATCTTCTGCTTGGAAATGCTCTCTGAAGGCACCAGAATTTTAGCTTGCTCATTAGAATTCATCACAACATCAAACATGAGAAAACGAAACCTTTTTCGTTTCCTATGGGCAAGGGCTGCTCATAGGAAGAAGCTAGGTAATAAAACTATTTCCTTTTACTTTCAAGTGGAAGTAAGGGGAGATGTTAGTCATGATACAAAGTACCTTCATCTTAGCAGTTATGAGCTCTGTAAAAGGCATGTTGCTTCCCCCTTTTTTTCTGGAAGATGAAGTCTGCCTGAATAGAGTCTTTGAACTGTGGTTTCTGGCAGGATTGGCCTCACAATGAGCTGGTTCTTTTTTCTACTGCCTTGCTCATAGCTGGCTATGAACAGAGGGAGCCCATGCAGCAGTTGTACCTGTGATGTGGGAGTGGGGAGACCAAGAACACAGCTTGTTTTTCCCTTAATGCCTATTCTTTTGAAGAGCTGATGATGAGTTTATTGGTGCCTCTGTGGCATCAGTAATCAATCTTATGTTGGCTTGTATTCTTGTCATGAATAGCTGTTCTCTTATCAGTCACTGGTAATTGAACATTCCTGACCTGTCTCATAAGTCTCTGATGGAGGTAACAGTTAAATTGAATTTATGTGGGAGCCACCCCTTCCCAAAAAGTTCCTGAATTCGTGGAAGGATGAGGGGTAGTGGTGGTTGTTGTTTTAACACTTGAAGAAGGCTGTAGGATTCTGCAGCACACTGTCCAGAGCTGTAAAGGAATCACACTTAGCAGTGGTTCTATACATTATCTTGTAGCTTATGGATGCTGTGATGTTGCAGCTCTCCAGAGCCCGAAATCGGCTAACCACTCCTGCCACTCTGACACTACCAGAAATTGCCTCCAGTGGTCTCACAGTAAGTATGTGGTAGTCTAGATCTCTATACACATCGAGCAGCATTGCAGCAGTTTGGATACTGGGCTGCATCCTGGTGGAAGTGTGTTTCTGAAGCCTCTCCTGAGGCAGAACTGAAGCAAGTGTAAATTTTGATTGGTTTTGGCTGCTCTGTGRGAATGAAGATGGCTTGGGCATGAGAACTCTGGTTCTCTGAGAGTATTCTCTGCCCAAGAATCTTGTCCAGGGATGATTTGCCCTTGTGAACACTGCTCCATCCTCTCTTGTCACTGTCATGCACATACCATTTGATCAAGGGCAGTGAGAGCAGCAATCGTTGCCTGCAGCTGCTCAGTTTTTGTTTCTCTCCTAATTTTTTTTTTGCCTTGTGGTAATTTTAGTATGGCTTGGGAAAAGGGAATGATTTCCCAGCATTAGAAATTATGGTCTTTTCACTGACAAAAAAAACCTAATTTTCTTGCCAGAAAATGTTCACCCCTGCGCTGCCTCCAGACATCCTTGTGAATTTCTATATTAACCTGAACAAGCTGTGCCTTACTGTCTACCAGCTCCATGTGCTGCAGCCCAGCACAACCAAGGTGATGCCTGCTACCTCTTGAGCCTTGTTTAGTTTCCTCTCCTTACGTCCCACTGTGAGGAGGAGATCTGCTACCTGCCACAATGTTATGTTCATAAGATAATGCAGAAGTAAGTTCAGCTGGTGCTACGTGCCGGTGCTATGTGTCTGTGTTTAGGTCTGCTGGACACAGAACACTGGCTCTAAATCTAGTTTGGGGCATGGCTGCTTAGCCCATGTGCTCTGGAATAAGCCATTTTTTACCAAATACTTTAAATATTATCTGATAATTTAGTGTAATTTTGGAAAGGCATAGCTACATTAATCCAGTTTACATCAGAGTAGCATCTTGGGTTTCCTAATGGAGTTTTGATGGATACTTTTCTGCTTCACCTGTTGCATGGGTCTTGGTGTCCTATAAAAACAGTGTTAAACTCTTAAGCTTTATGAAATGCAGTCCTTCCATAAGGAAGATTTTCCTAAAAATCAATATTTTGTTTTTCTTCTGGATCTTCTCATTTCTGTAGTGAGAGAATTTGTAGCTACATTGAACTCTGCCAATGTGTAGAATTTCTTTCATGAAGGAGCAGGAAGGGTTCTAACCAAAGGGATTCCATATTGATGGAGTGTCCAGGCAAATAGAGCACGGGTGTTTCTTGATGTCAGGCTACTGAAAATGTAAACCTTAAATGTCTTTCTTCTAAGTGGTTTGCTGACCACATCAAAATCTTAATGGCCTTCTCCTTCTCTAGAACTTCAAGCCTGCTGGAGGATCTGTTTTGCACAACCCTGGGGCCACGTTGTAAGTACAGTCACTACAAAGGTTGTGTGCCTGGATAACAGGTGTTAATATGACTTGAGGCTGAAATTCAAACAGCTGTGTGCAGTTTCAGTTGTAGCATCTTCGAAGTGGAGAAGCTGGACTGAGTCACTTGCTGTGGCTGTAAATGCTCTGTTGTGTCTCTTTAATGACTTGGTCCTAAAAGGCCAAAATATGTGAAGTTCCAGGATTCAGCCCATCTAGACAGTGCCATGAACATATCTAGAGATGAGAGTTTACAACAGAAGTGAATGTTTGGTTATTGGCATTGCCATCTGCATTCCCTGCCTCTGTGCCTGTCTGGAATGAAATGAAGTTCGTACCTTATCCTTTAGCTTAACTATAAATCTGGTCGGAGGTGGACTTGGGTAACTTTGCCAGGTGCTGATTTAAATGTGGTAGAAAGCATCATAATCTCTTCTATGGGAATGTAGGACAGTTGAGTTCTATGCTGTTGTGTGTGAAGCTGTGCTCTTTTCCCCCCTCCTCCAGTGAGTTTGGCAGCCAGCGATATGAAGTCAGCCATGTCCATAAAGTGGAATGTGTTGTCCCGTGGTTAAATGATGCCCTTGTCTTCTTCACAGTTTCACTGCAGCTTTGCCAGCAACTGAAGGACAAGGTAATGGCCTTGAAAAAAAAGGTTTTGTTTATAACTCTGGATTTTGAGAAGACCTCAAGTCTGATGTGATGTTATTCTGTTCAGCCTGCTGAAAGTAAGGGATGAGTCAGTGTTCTGGAGCCAGGGAGCTGGCTGGCACTGCCTAGCAAACAGCCATAGGATAAGTATAGTGGTGTGGCAGATGTCTGCTGAGCTGGTAATTAAATGGAAAGGAGCAAGTAGACAGTTCTGTGTTCTTAGTCATGAGGTGGATTAGAGGAAACAAGTAACCTAGATTCCAGTAAATCAGTGCTCAGTTCCAGCTCTGCAACTGCCACCTTGAGCCAGTAACTTAATGCTCCTTGAATGAAAGCAGCAGCAAACCTGCCTTTCAGTAGTGCAGTGGTGAAGTGTGTAATGCTGTGAAGCTAAGTCCTCCCTCACACATTATGTGCTCTTTTTTTTGTGGGCCAAAGGGTATGGGAACTTACCTACTTTTGTTCTTGCTTTCCAGATCTCCGTTTTCTCCAGTTACTGGAACTACAGGCCATATTAATTCTCTGTAGAATGGTCTAAGCATTTACAGGACTTCCAGTGTCTCTCTCTGTTCTCTCATGACAGCTGAGTCCAGGTCAGCCTGAGGAGTGCTGGGGTTCACTGCCAGATGCTCTGCACAGTGCAGGGTCAGTGCACCCAGAGACATAGTTTTAGTAGCCTTGTCTGGGATTGCTGCATAAGCAGGGCACTAAGTAGTGCTGGGTGATTGGCAGGAGCTTCCATTGGTCCCTCTTGTGCATTGTGTGGCTCACACTTCCCAAGCCCCTGATGAGTTACACAGGTCTGTTAAAAGGGATAGCTGCTCTGGACCACCCTCACTAACTAGATCTGTGCATTATGCTATAACTCTTTGACTGTGAAGTGGCTGAGAAGGGGGTAAAACAGACTAACTTAACACACCTCTTAAAAAGCAGGGCATGTTTCTCCATGTAGTGAAATCTGTTTCTTGTATCTGGTCCAGCTGTGCTTATAACTAACGGTGAGTGACTCCTTCCCCTGCCTGTTCTGCCCATCCCCATGTTACTGATTCCCCTTTGGGGATGCTCTTAGTTGCTGCTGTTTGAATTCTTTTCCCCCCTCATCCAGCATCAGAGTGATAATTATTTTTTCCTAAGCTCTAGTTGGGCCAATTGGTCTTTTCCAGGTTTAGTATCTTGTTTTCACTGCCAGCCTTTGGAGTTGCCTTGGTGTACCTTGTGCAGTCTTTCATCTTGTCATTAAATACAAAGTGAGTACCACATTGCTACTATGATTTGCTGCCTATGGATGCTACAATGTGTAACTCATCCCTTTAGCCACTGCTAACTGTGAAATAAAGACCCTCATACCTGCAGTGCTCATGTGGGCTGTGAAAGAATGACTATCTGAGATTCTGTGCTCTCTCACAAGTGAGTGTTTGTTCTTGGTTATGCATGCTGGGTTGTCTTTTGCTTTACTGGGGAGGACARTAGTGGAGGCACTACTAACTGGGCAGCTCTTCAAAGGCTGAGCCTGTTTGCATAGCCTCAGCCCAGTGCTGTCTGATACTTAAATACTACCTGAAGTGGTTTTCCAAACATGCCTTGACCGTCACGTTTGGAAGAGGCTGTAGACACTCAGATTGAGGTGGATTGGATCACAGAGTCATTCAGAACGTCTCTGGCAGAGTGAGAAGTCTCCAGGTCCCTGTTCAGGTTGTTCTCAGGAAACTGCCACTTGCCCACATGGCTCTGTTGCCCTTGCATGTCTTTTGCAACCTTCTCATACACCTTTTATGAACAGGTGTGTGTAAGTGCTTCTGAGTTTGACTTGGTTCTGAATAGCTTCAAGGAACAGTGAAAGGGACAGCTGCTTTCACAGGAAGGATGATGGAGAGCATGGGCAGCTAGGTTCCTCTCCCACATCTGTTACTCAAGAACTATGTGAAGTAAAGCAGAGGTAATGTGAAGTAAAAATTCCCAGGGATGAGATCCCAATCACAGGCAAAGCTGGGGCTCAGAAGACCTGGTTTTGCTAACGAGGGTTCGGTAAGGGATTGGCTGGGAAGAGCTGTTCCAAATACATAGCTGGTGGGGTTAACAAAAAGCTCCACACAGAACCCTAATAGTGGCAGGCAGCATATCATGTGTGCCAGGCATGCTGCAGCCTAGTACAGCCAAGCTCCTGTGGCAAGGGAAGGTCAAGAAAGGTAGTGTAAGGGGGTAGAAAGCAGTAGTGGGTGGGGACAACAGAGGCCCTGCTGATCTGACCGGTGGGGAGCAGGGAGGAGGGTACAGGGAGTGTTCCCTGCTGCTCCCAGGGCTGGTTCTAGGGCTGCTGTGTCTGAGGATCCCTCTGCTTCATGCACTAAAGCTACCTCATTCGCTCTGCAGGGACACAGGGCAGAGCCCCTGAACTGCTCTGGGACCTAGTTCCTGCCAGGCAGGCCTGTGTTGTGCTCGGCCTGGGCAGCTCGAGCACTGCTTTGTCTCATGGCGGGAACAGATGTAGGGTGTTGGGTCTTCTTTCCTGCCTGCCTTCTGCCTTCCCCGAGGCTCCTCCAGCACTGACCAGGCTCCCTGGGGAATGCTCATGGCCTTGAAGCTGCCACAGCTCCAGGAGCCTTTAGACACAGCTCCCAGGGATGCACAAGCTGGGGTTCTTGGGGCTGTCGGTGCAGGGACAGGGACTGGACTCAATGATTCCGCTGGTTTGATTCAGCCTTTGTGTCCCCACTAGGTGCTGTCAGAGCTGTTGGGGGCGGGGCAGGAGTGGGGGCAGCCCCAGCCTTCCCCTCTCTGCGACACCAGAGTGGTGGCAGCGCAGTGTTCCCTCCCTGGAGAGGCTCCAAGGAAAGCGTTCTGAGCCATGTCCAGTCAACAAAACTACCAGCCACTGGCCAGCCCCAGCCTAGGCTGATGTGCATTCCTCTGCAGACAACTCGGCGAAGATCCCCTTGGCCACCGCCACAGTGCCACAGGCAAGTTTCATATAGAGCTACAGAGCTCTGCCAAGAGCTAACAGGGGGCATTGACTAAAACACTAAAAAAAACCAAAAAAACAAAAAAAAACAAAAAACAAAAACCCAAGAGAACTCCCTCAGCAGACCTGTTCAATCCTTCAGTCATTACACCTGCTCGCACATAAAACATGAGACTGCAAAAACTGAGGAGTCACTGAGCAAATTTGCAGGAAGAGCAGATTTAGGACAGGTACTTGCTAGAACTGTTCTCAGCTGAAAAAAAAATGGCATCTTTGGCAGCTGCAGGATCCTTGGAAAGGGCAGGGGCTGGTACCTCAGCACACAAGGGAGAAAAGGGTTCTGAATTGCCTACCTGTCTTCCAGGCTGCTTCACACACAGGATTCTTCTGGAGGACTGCAGAAAGCTGAGGGTCAGCTCTGGCTTCCCCACCTTCTGGGTCCTAAAGCTGTCTGGGAGAAGAAATGCAGGGCCAGTTCCTGTGCCACAATCCCTCCTGGCCAGGCCACAGCACCAGCAAGGTCTTTGTGCACTCAGGCTTTGGTGCAGCTAAGGAAATCTGGCTAAGGGTCACTTTTCCTGTTCAGCCAGATCCCTGAGTGTCCCAGCAGCAGGAAATTGCTGGACCTGTGTGGTACTGGTGCTGACAGACGCATCACCTCAGCAGTGCGGGTGCTGGGATTTGGTGGATCTGGACTCCTGACAACAGCAAATTGCCAGATCTGGGCAGTGCCGGTGCCAGCACCAGAAAATTGCCAGATTTTGGCTTTCTCTGCCAGCAAATTCATGGACTTGGGCCTTTACCTCCAAACTCACTGCCACTTTACCACAGCTCTGCACCTTGACCTCAGCCATGCCAATTTCACATCAACCTCACACAAGACACTTCTAGGCCCCAGCATTCCTACAAACAGCAGGAGCCTGCCAAAAGTACCTCTTGCTTTCCCTACCTCTAGTGTCGCACTCCAAAAGCCCAATCTACCCCATTCCAATCCCTAGCCCTGCCAAACTTCAGACCACCCCTACACCGCAATCTCCACACTACCCCATGCAACCCCACAACACGCCATGCCATGCCATGCCATGCCATGCCATCCCATCCCATGCCATCCCATGCCATCCCATCCCATCCCATCCCATCCCATCCCATCCCATCCCTGCTAGGCAGGAATCCCCATCCAACCCAGCCACAGCTTCTCGGGCCAGCCTGTGCCAGGGCCCCAGTGCCCTGCCAGGGATCAGTTCCATCCCCACATGCCATCTCAGCCTGCCCTCAGGCAGCATCAAACCATTGCCTGTGTCCTGTGGCTGCAGGCCCTTGGCAAGAGTCTCTCCTAGGCAGCAATTGCTGCTCTTCCCTGCTGCGGGCCAGAGGCTGCAAGCTGATTTTCTGCCTGTGCCACTGAGCCTGCCACCAAGCAGGGTCAGCCCCTTTCCCCAGAGCTCTGTGGGCATGGGCTGCCTTTGGCCACAGCCCAGCAGACAGATCTCACAGCTGCCTGGGTGTTAGAACCCGCCACTTCTCTCCCACCCGCGCCTGCGGTCCTGGCTCGGTGTGTGTGGGACGTGCCGTGTTCCTCCTCTGCGGGGAAGACACAGGCAGTCCCGTGCGTACATGCAAGCCTGCGGGGTAGAATGGGTGAGTTTCTAACAGCAGTAAAGGGTTTCTAGGAGATAAGGATAAGGGACACTGACTTCCAGCAACCAGCACTTTATTGTGGACCGGAAGCTAAAAGCTCTGAACAAAGAGTTACAGGGATTCTTAAAACTTTCCCCAAGGGCGGGGATAACTTGGAACCGTCCAATAAGGTACAGAGAACTGGGGAGAGACATAGGGACGACAACCAATAACTTTTAGGCTTCTATGCATACAGAAATCCCCATTTATTTCTTGCTCGTGCCAGGGGAACAGAGCCCAAGGTACCAGCACCCTGGGCGCCCACACCTGGGGGCTGCCACTCCTCCCGAGGGCCAGCGCAGGGGCACCTCTGACTTGTGGCCCAGGGCCAGCAGGCACTGCAGCCCAGAGAATGGCTGGGGCTGGACCAGGCCAGCTCTGGGCTGCACAGCAGCAAAAGCTTCTTCTCCTCCAGGGGCCTCAGCCACTGAGCAGGCTCCCTAGGCAATGCTCATGGTCCTCAAGGCTGCCGCGGCTCCTGGAGCCTTTGCACCCTGCTGCCAGAGATGCCTAAGCTGCTATTGCTGGGCTGCCTGTGCAGGGCCGGGGCCTGCCCTCCATGATCCCGCTGCCTCCCTCCCAGCTCAGCCCCTTCAGCAATTCTCAGCCCTCAGCTCCTTGGTGTCTCCTAGAGGTGCTGGCACAGCTCTAGGGGCCAGGCCAGCAGTGGCACAGGCCCAGCCTTGCGCTCTCTGTGACACCACAGCCCTGGAAGCCTGAACATTCCCTCCCTGGAGATGCTCCAAGGCAAACATCCACAGCCTCGTCAAGTCAACACAACTGACCTGCCACTGAGCACCCCTAGCCTGGCATTCGTCTACAGACAGCTTGGGGAAGGTGCCCCTGTCCACCTGCCCAGTGCCACAGGCAAATTGCAGAGAGAGCTACAGAGCTCTGCCCAGAGCTGACAGGGAAAGTTAAAAAAAAAGAACAGAAAAAAAACCCCAAGAAAAAGACAACTCTGGCCCCAGCACAGCTGCTCCCTGAAGTACTTTCAGCTGCACACACACAGCACCTGAGACTGCAAGCAGGGACCATTCCTCAGGCACATCTGCTGCAAAAGCAGCTTGAGGACAGCCTTGCTGCAGGACTCTTCTGATGCCAGTGAAAAAGGCCCCTGGGTAGGCAGCTCTTGTAAAGGCCAAAGGCCAGAGCCTCAGGCCACAGGGGACAAAAGGGCTCTCCGTTTCCTGTCCCTGGCACACAAAGCCTGCTCCCAGGCTGCTTGCTGCACAGGAGTCCTCTGCAGGAGTGCAGCAAGCTGAAAGTCAGCTCTGGCTTCTCCATCTTCCATGCCTTAAAGCTGYCTGGCAGAAGCACTGCAGGCGCAGCTCCTGTGCCGCAACCCCTCCTGCCCCAGGCTACAGCACCAGGAAAGCACTCCAGGCTTTGCTGCAGCCAAGGAAAGCTCCTGTCTCAGGATTAGCTTTCCTGCTCAGGCAGACCACCCCACCCCCAACCCCCCTCCACTGCCCCAGCAGCAGCAAATTGCTGCATCTGGCTACTACTGCTGATGGCCAGCTGCTGGATAGGGAGTCCTGGCACTGGCAGTGGACCAGATCTGGCTGCTGCCGGCACTGGGAAATTGCCACCTATTGGCTTTGTGTACCAGCGTATTGCTGCACTTGGGCTGTGCAGGCACCAGGACATTTCCAGATCAGGGCTCTGGTGGTGCCAGCACACACCAGATTTCAGGCTCCAGGTGCTGGAAAGAATGTGATCTGGACTTTTTACCTTACCTTACCCTTACCCTTACCCTTACCCTTACCCTTACCCTTACCCTTACCCTTACCCTTACCCTTACCTTAACCTTAACCTTAACCTTAACCTTACCTTACCTTAACCTTAACCTTAACCTTAACCTTACCTTACCACCTTCCCTTTTACCTTACCTTTACCCTTACCTTACCCTTACCCTTACCCTTACCCTTACCCTTACCCTTACCCTTACCCCTATTGCTACCACTTCATCTAAATTCTCCACAGCTGGGGACCTTGACCTCAGCCTTTCAAATTTCACTGCAACCTCCAAAAAGACACTTCTATGCTCCAAAATTCCTGAAAGCAGCAGGAGCCTGACAAAAATGCCTCTTGCTTGCCTTCCCTCTAGTTCCCTACTCCAAGTACCCAAAGCACCGTAACAGCCCATTCCAATCCCCAGCCCTGCCTAACTTCATACCACCTCCACACGGCAATCCCCACACTAGCCACAAACTGACACCAGGAACTCTGTGTAGCGAACATTCTTTCCCATGGAAAGAGGCCTCTGTACATGGCAACTAGGCCCTGGCTGGGAGTGGGCTTCAGCTGGCTAAATTTCCGAACAGCGGAGGATTTCTTCAGCTGCTATGTGCCTCAAGTTGGAACCCTAGCTTCCCTCAAAGGCCCAAGTGCCTGCCATTAACTAGAAACAGTAACTCAGGTTGGCGACCTTTCTTTCCCATGGAAAAGGGCCTCCGTTTGYGGCCACTTGGCCCCTGCCAGGAGCCAATCTGAGTGGGCTTTGTCCTGCAAAAATTCCAAACAGCGAAGGCTTTCTCCCAGATACAAGCTGCCACAAGTTGTTACCCTTGCTGCCCTGAAAGGCCAAAACACCTGCCACAAACTGACTCCAGGAGCCCTGGGTGGTGAGCTTTCTTTCACATGGGAAAGGGCCTCTGTTCATGGCTACTTGGACCTGGCCAGCATTGGCCTTTTGGCCTTTAATTTCCAAATGGCGGAGGATTTCTCCCACCTGCAAGCTGCCTCATGTTGGAACCCTGGCTGCCCTCAAAGGCCCAAATGCCTGCCACAAACTGACACCAGGAACCCTGGGTGGTGAGCTTTCTTTCCCATAGAAAAGTGCCTCTATTCGTAGCCACTCAGCCCCAGCTGGGAGTGGGCATTGGCCCGCTGTAAGTCTGAACAGTGGAGGATTTCTCCCACCTGCAAGCTGCCTCATGTTGGAACCCTGGCTGCCCTCAAAGGCCCAAATGCCTGCCACTAGCAGATGCCAGGAACCCTGAGTGGTAGGCTTTCTTTCCCATTGAAAAGGGCCTCTGTTTGTGGCCACTTGGCCCTGGATGGGAGTGGCCTTTCGCCCGTTAAATTTCCAAATGGTGGAGGATTTTTCCCAGCTGCAAGCCACCTAAAGTTTTTACCCTGGCTGCTCTGAAATGCCCAATTCATGCAACAAACTGACAGCAGAAACCATCGGTGGTGAGCTTTCTTTCCAGTGGAAAAGAGTCTGCCTCTGTTAGTAGTCACTCCGCAGCGGGTGGGAGTGGCCTTTGGCCCACTAAAAATGCGAGCAGCGGAGGATTTCTCTCAGCTGCAAGCTGCCTCAAGCTGGAACCCTGGCTGCCCTCAAAGGCCCAAATGCCTGCCAGTAWCTGGCAACAGTAACTCAGGTTGGTGAGCTTTCCTTCCCATGGAAAAGGGCCTCCGTTTGTCGAAAGCAGGGTCCTTATTAATATATGGAAGTTGGACAAACCAATATGGTTACATCATAAGTTCTCCCCTTTATTCTCTGAAATTACTGGTTAAATACAGTTTCAAATAGTTTACATTTACAGGTGCATTCTAATTGGTATTCAGCATGACAAAGAATGCAAGCAATTCTGTTTTAAGGTAGCTACCATCATCTCACTAACAACTATCCTATCTGATACATAACACACCTAAATTCTAAGTGCTCCACAGGCTTATCAACTTTTACACAGACCCAAACTATCCCAGTTTGTGATAGCTCAACCTTCATCCCAAAAAACCTCATGTTCGTGTTCTCTAAGAAATTCTGTTATRTATCCCCCTTTTTCTTTTTGAGCTACCCAAACTGACTCTTAGGTATAGCTGGTTAATTCTTGCATGCACTGTAGGAAACAAGGCACAAGAACTAAAATAACGATAATAACAATAAAAATCACAACACTAAAACAGATTAAATCTTTGATCCACCCAGTGAGACCCCATGAATCGAGCCATTTGTTGCGTTTGGCTCATCGGTTCTCCTGAGATGACCCAAAAACTTCATGAATGTTGGGGGCAAACAATGTCAATTTGCTAAAATAACATGGACCTCCTACAGCTTCTCAAAGAATTGCAGACTAGGCTCTATCTCCACAAATGAGAAAGATCCCTGGTGGTAATTTCTTTGCAACACCTTTTAACAGTGTCACAAATTCAGTCTAATTGTTACAGTATTCAATATAATTATAATACAATGTGGACCTGGGAGACAGCTAAGTGTTGCTATTTTTCAGTTGCTTTCCATTCACAATCAACAAACTTGAATTCATGACAAAATGTCCAAAAATTAAACAATAGTTGCTTGGCACAGAACCTAAGAGGTCAAGTTCTTGGGGCTTAGTACTACCAATTCTAAGATTTTGTGCAAGGGCAACAGCTTGTGTTCCTGAAACACTCTTTGGATTAATTTTGACTTGAGACYAAGTTCTGAACTCTGTCATGGAGCCTACTGGGACTCCAATCAAACAAGTCCAAAAAGGATTGGACGGTGTAGTCAAGGACAAACAAAAAGAATCTTGTCTAATTTGGTTGACCCAAGTGATCCACATATTTTTTTCTTGGGTCAATCTCAAGCACTCTTAATCCTCTTTTTATTAAAACACTAACTAAAACAAACATTCTAATTCCCAACATTCTGTTCATCTTTTTGGTTGTTTCTTTCAGTTCTACCGCACAATAAAGAGGAAAAAACAAAAAATAACTGGTTATTACTAAAAACAACTTATCATTAAACTTAATCTTATAACGATATAACTATTTTTCTGATTTAAAAAGTCAATTTTCAACAGTTTCAGGGTTGTCACAAGGTGCTCCAGGAAAGTCGCTGCTGTTACCGTTGCTATCACTGTTAGCTGTTATCTCTGATTGGGGACATGCACAAGTAAATCACTCGGCACCCAAACTGGTCTTGCTTCTCCTGAAATAAACAGCACGGGACTTGGTCCCTGCCATTCACCCATTCGCATGTTTTTGTGATAAAACATAAAGTCCTGGAATCGCCTGTGGTCTTCCCTCTTCCATTGCATGTTGATGTATCACAACTGCAGGCTCTTCTCTTCTTTCTGATAAACACAAATAGTTTAAAGTGAACAATACTTTAGATAATTGACTAACTACATCAGTTTCATCATTCTGTTTTTGCTTTGCTAAATATTTTTTCAATTTCTAAAGCTTTCATTCCTCTTGGATTTGTGCCCAGGCCAAGACCAGGCCCATGATGACTACATTGAGGACAGGCACACACAATCCCRTATGTATGATACAAAAAGCATACTGATGCTGTTTCAACACACTTTGCTAAAAACAGTTCTCCAAAGCGTTGATTCTGGGTTTTCCTGAATCTTCAGTGAATCTTCAATTCTTTGCACCACTCCAACTACATATAGAGAGTCTGAAACAACATTGAGTGGTTCTTTTTGTTTCTCTGCTCTTGAAGATGTCAAAGTGTTTCTGTGCTTGATATGACTTCACATCTTTTGCTAGAATCAACCTGGGCTCTGTATCTGCAAATACACAAACATATCTTTTTCCCAGGTTAGCAAAAGAATTGTATCTTTGATGAAAAAATACGTAACTCTCATTAAAAACTTGACAACAAACAGGAAAAAATTCTTGACAAAACAATTAAGAATATTTAAGATGACAATAACAATTARTGACTTAATAATAACATATGTAAAATTGGATAATTATTAATTACTAAATCACTGTATCATCATCCCAGAGTCTGCAAACAGCTGTTAAATTTTGAATCCCAGTGAGAAATTGGATAAATCATTTCCGGATATGACTTCCAAGCTCACTCTAAAATTCAGTTCATCTGCTATATTTATAAAGTCAAATTGTCAAGTCCAAATGACTTGAATGTAGTTTTTGGTGCAAAAAGCATCTGGGCTTGTTGACAACATCTGTCCAGACAGAGTTAAAAGTCTGGCCAGGACTCAAAGCTCTGAACTGGAGTGATGTCCCTTACTATATTTTTTAAAACAAGGCTCTTAACAATAACTGCTATGAGATGCTTAAGCAATTAAAAGATAAAAAGAAGAATCCTAAAATGATGTATGTATTTTAGATAACTATAAAATGAGATATTAAAACATATAAGAAGAGAAGCCGGCTATAAATACACCAATAATAACTTACAAACAGTACTTATCATAAAGACTTGTAAATTGACATAATGTAATCAATATATCACTACCAATCATTTAAAAAACGTCACGTCTTTCTGAATTATCATATAACTTTTAGATAAAACACTAAAACATCTTACAACTAATAATTGCCACAATATTCTCACCGATTCTTCTGATTTTTCCATCCACAAAATTGTGTTTATCAATGTTCCATCAAGTTCTTTCTGTCAAACTGTCTTATTTCTAAGAAAAAATAACTGTACTTTGCAAGTTAGACAAGCATATTTTTGACAAAATTTAGGATTATTTTTAAATCAAATTTTAAATAAAATTCAAACTTTATATGAATAAAGTTTTTCAGAAATAAATCTTAAACTCAATATAAATAAATTTTGATAAAATACTACATTTAACTTAATAAAACTTACATATAACAAAATTTGAAATCAAGACATAGATCTAATATCATTCAAACTTTAAAATCCAACTCATCAAAACTCAAAAATAACTTAAATTTAACAAAACTTTAAATTAATCCAAACTCAAGAGTTTGGATTAATTAAAAGATTCATTAAACTTAATGAATCTTAAAATAATGTAATTTAAACTTAATAAAACCCAAGCTTGATTCCAAGCTTGATAAAACTTAAATTAGTGTTCCCCCTTTTTCTTTTGCCATTGAAAAACAATGGCAGGTGGACCAGCATCAGCGTTGGAAATGTTGGTATGTGAAGTGATTTTCTGTGAGCGAATCTGTGCATCTGTGATCAGTCAACTTAAATATTTCCAAGGAGTTGAATGCTGGGATTTTTTCTGCGGTTGCTCTCCTCACTATCCTCACACCCCCAGTGGGACCAGAAATCCGAATCTGGCTCCAGCAGCTCTGCGTCTGCAAGGTTGGTCCGGGAGTGGATGGGGACCAACCCTATCCTGAGGGGCCCATGGGGCCATAGGGGGCCCCCGTTGTGCTGCCAGCACCCAGCACTGGGGCTCTCCTCCTGCTTCTCGGGGCAGAAGGGGTTGCTGACAACGTGCAGGATGTTGGCTCTGCAGTGCCCGTCCCAGGGTGCCCCAGGGAAGGCAGCGTGGAGCTGCACAGCCGGCAGGACATCGGGGACAAAGACCACCAGGCAGGGCTGGGGGGGCAGGTGGAGCAGGTGGGGCACAGAGCTGGGGGCCTCGGAGCCCCCAGGCAGCGCTTGGGGTCAGGGCTGTCGCTATCTGATTCTGATAGAGCCGGTGTGGCGGGCACCAAGCAGCTGCAAGCTGCCGTGGGTGGGCGGCTGGCTGCCCTGCCGCTGACTGGGCTGCAGCAGCCCCTGACTACCATGTCCTGGGTACCTGCCACGGCCATGGAGGCTGCCAYTGTTGTCCTGGTCACGTAAGCCAGGCACCTGTACGTCTCTGCTCTGTCCTGCCAGCTAGGGGGAGGCTTGGGCCGCTCCGCTCTCGTAACCACTCTGATCTCCGCTCCTCTGTTTCATCTCCTGAGTCAGCACCCCTCTACCTTCAGCCCCGCCTGTCTCCTTATCTCTCACCATGCCCCCAGAGTCTGGCGTTTGCTCTCAGTTTCTCTGAAAGCCGGCAGGAGAACTTCTGGTGTTCGACCCGTGAGTTCTGCCACAGAGTCCATGACTTCTATCTAGCAGCATGGAACAAACCGGAGTTACTTTTCGCTCGGCTGAAAGCATTTGGAAGGTATTTACGACCTTCCTCCAAACCGCGCCCAGCTCTGTCACCTTCTTACTTTCTTTTTGCCACGGAATGGCTAAATCCCATAGCATTTTGCCTATTTCTCTCCATTCTGCTTCACTAAAAACAAGGGACGGTTGGCTTAATTTCCCTCTCTTTCTAGCCCATGAGGCTAATTGTTCTAAGTCTGTTTCTTTTATTCTTTCGTCTCTTTTAGAGACAATGCTTGTAAGAAGCCACATGGCTGCATGGAATTTTTTCTCCATTTTTAACTTTCTATTCTTTTGTTTCATAGTACGGCCACTTACCTCTCCTTTCAGCGTGGGCTGCTGTTTCTCTCCAAATAAAACCAGACCGGCCACGCACCAGCTTCCAGCTGTGTTATCTTGTCCTGGGCTCTGCTGCGGCATTCTGGGGAAACTCCGTCCTGAGCTGAATTCGCAGTTTGGAGACAAGCGCAGAGACTTTTCACCGCATATAAGCAAAACAGATATTTAAACAAAATCTGCATTTAAGCAAAAAACTGCATTTAAGCAAAAAACCCGTATTCAAATGAAACCACATTTAAGCAAGGGGAAAAAAAAGAAAAAGAGAAAAGAAAGAAGGGTCCCTGTTCATGTGCCAGATGAAAGCAGGGTCCTTATTAATATCCTTATTAATAAATGGAAGTTGGACAAAGCAACGAAAGCTTACAACCAATATGATTACATCATATGTTCTCCCCTTTATTCTCTGAAATGGCTGGTTAAATACAGTTTCAAATAGTTTACATTTACAGGTGTATTCTAATTGGTATTCAGCATAAAAAAGAATGCAAGCAATTTCAATTTAAGGCAGCTACCATAATATCTCACCTAATACATAACACACCTTAACCTAAATTCTAACTGCGTCACACGCTTATCAACTTCTACACAGGCCCAAACTATCCCAGTTTGGGATAGCTCAAACTTCATCCCAAAAAACCTCATGTCCATGTTTTCTAAGAAATTCGGTTACAGTTCGTGGCCACTCAGCCCCAGCCGGGATTGGGTTTTCGCCTGTTAAATTTCCAAACAGTGGGGATTTCTCCCACCTTCAAGCTGCCTCAAGTTGAAACCCTGGCTGCCCCCAAAGGTCAAAACTCCTGCCACAAATTGACACCAGGAACCCTGTGTGGCGAGCTTTCTTTCCCATGGAAAAGGGCCTCCATTCGTGGCTAGGAGCCCCAGAAGGGCTTGCTGCTATTGGCAGTAGCATGTTGGAAGTGCTTAACATACACTGATTGAGACACCACAAGGCTCTTGCCTCACCAGACCAGCGGCTTGTTGGAGGTTGCAGAGAAATTGGGAAAGCTGAGGTCAAGGTGGCCAGCTGTGCAGGGCTGAGATGAAGTGGCAGTGAGTTTGGGAGGCTAAGAGAGCCCCATTGCAGGGAAGGTAAGGCATAAGGTAAAGTGGATGGGAAGGGAAGGGAAGCCCCAGTGTACGGGGAGGTTTGGTTGTTGGCAAAGGAGAAGTTGAAAACTGACGTCCCCGTCCCCTGGATTTCTGGATATATTCGAGAGTGCACTTAGAAAACCTCTGTGTTTTCTGTTATAGTAAAAAACCTGAACAGAGAAAGCTGTGAACAGCACAGTGCCATTTTCCCCTTTTAACCTCCTAAGAGTTCTCATTCTACCCATTGAGAGTAACACCTGCAGTAACTTGATGTATTTCAGAGGTTGCAGTAAAACTAAGTAGACATTTTATTTTGTAGATCTCTGAACCTCATTACCTATTAAAAAAAAATCAAACCAAAACAAAAAACCCCCCCAAACCATAAAAAAAGTCCAAAAAAAACATACCAAGAGAAAATATACCAATATTTTAAAATAAAATTAAATCATTAACTCTAAGCAAAAGAGGCTAATTCAATACCAATTATTTTGGTTCTGATGTGTTAGGTCAATGAATTAATATAGTATAAATGTCATTTAAAAAACAAATAAACAAAAATTTTAAATGCATAAAAAAATAAAAATATTCAATGAAAAATATCTCTTTAAAGATTAAACTTAAAATAAAAATAATTTAGAAATAAATACTAATTATTTCATATATTGTTAGATTATATAAAATATACATAGATATGATTATAAAAGAAAAATTGTAATGATGAATATCCATATAGGAATAACAAATATAAAAAATAATGAGCTTAAAAGAAAGGCTTTTTTTGGATTCATTTGGGTTAGGAGTAGGGTTCTCTTAGTTGTGATTGGGGATGTTTTGGGGCATGTGTTTTAGAGGATTTTTGGCAGGGGGTTGGACATGTTGTTTTTGGCCTCCTTTCTGTGCCTGTGAGCTGAGCTGGGGAGAGAGTGCTGCTGCCTTGTGGGGAGAGCTCGAAACTGCAGCTCCGCCCTGTGCCTGTCAAAAGGCGTGTGACAGCCTGATCTGGGGGGGCAGCGCTGCTGCCTGACATTCAAAAGATGGTGACTAAAAGGGCAGGGAAAAGGCAAGGACTCCAGGTTTGACCTTTCAAAGATGGCGGCGAAAACGGTGGGAAAAGACAAGGACCCCGAGGGCATCTCCCCAACTGCCAGCACCAAACACTGGCAACTGTGCCGTCCCAGAGCAATTTTCCGTGGCATTTCCAGGGCTCTGTAATACAGCTGCGGTCTCGGCGGAGCCACAGGTGGGGCCAGGCAGTTGTTTTATTCAGGCGCCTGGAGCAAACAGCACCGGGGGCCTTTGACTGAGGTAGTGCCACAACCAAGATGGCGACGCAGCCCGAGAGGCTCGACCTTCCAAAGATTGCGGCAAGAAAGGCGGGAAAAGACAAGGACCCTGAGGGCGTTTTCTTGACTGCCTGTCCAAAAAACCGCACACACCACTGCCCGGGTGCAATTTTCCACCACCTTTCCAGCGGTGCAGACACGGGCTATGTGCTCAGAAACACCGTTGGTGGGCGGGAGCCGGGAGGGTGTGGACAGGGGACACCTCTCTCTGCCGAGGTCCTGCCACGGCCGCCATCTTGGGAGGGGACGCTGTGCCCTGCCCTGCCATGCCAGGCGCCTGTGCCATCCCCGCTGTGTCCCCCCTGTCCCCACTCCCTCCCCRCTCCCCTCCGGGCGGCAGCCGGCAGCCGGCAGGATGAGGCAGCTGCTCTTGGCAGAAATCCGGACGGTACGTAAAAAAGGGGGGGTGTGGGGTGTGTGTGCCAATCAGTAGCGAGGTGAGACCTCCCTCATGCCCCCCAGCCTAGAAACGTGCAAGCTGCTTTGGGACCTTCTCTTTGGCTTTCCCTGGCTGTTGAAGGTCAGGCAGAAGGTGTGTGTGGGAATGGCACCCAGGGAAGGGTGCTGGGAAGGGCAGGATGGGAAGGAAATGCTCAGAAATCCAAAAGTAGCAGTGGATTGGCAGCCGGTGAGCCAGCCTCAGTCACACCCTGAGGGACAGGCTGTGGAATGAGAATATTCCCCAAATCCCCCCCAGGACCCTCCAAATTCCCCCCCCCTCATTTGGGGACCCCAAATCCTGTCTTGACACTCCTAAAGCCTCCCCAAATTCCCCGAATCCCCTCTAGGGACCCTTTTGGGGACACCAAACCCTCCCCAGGACCCCCCAGAGACCCCAGATCCCCCCCAGTGTGCACACAGTTTGCTGCTGCTTTGGTTCTTGTTTGTTCTCCAGCTTAACTCCCCCTTCCTAAAGAAGTCAGCAGGCAGAAGAGATTTCCAAGTCATCGTGCCATTGGTGTGGCCTGCCTCTGCTCCCTGCCTCTGCTCAGCTCCCACCCTTGCCAAATCCCAGAGCATTTCCCCTCCTGACTCGKCAGCTCAGCTTTCCCCTGCTCTCCCTGCTCTGGAGCCTGCCCTCAGCACTCCTCTTTGCCACTTGTGTTCCATTTTCAGCTGAGCTGGCCATTGGAAGGTGACACTGGGCAGCCGTGGCTCCATGCAGCCTGGATTGAATGCTCTGCAGCTCCCACAAGGCTTTTTTTCATGTCCTCCTGGGAAGGGAGAGCAGGGATCAGCCTGGGGTGGGGGGTTGGGGGTTTGTGTATGGAATCAAGAGTTTCCTGTGGGAAGGGGGGATGGGATGGACAGGAGTGGCTGGGGGGTGGGGCGGGGCTGAGATGCTGAAATGTGCATCTCCAAATCCATCTCCATCTGCTGGGTTTTCCAGAGAATACACGTGGGCCACTTGTCCCTCTCTGCCTCTGAGTGGTCTAGACTATTTCTCTTGATATTCCATGCTTGCTAACACGTCATCCTTCATGCTGCAACTCTGYTTTTCCTTTTTGCCATCAGTTCTTTGCCTAATGTGTGGGAAGTCTGTTTGGAATCACAGCAGGAAGAAACAAATTCACAGGAATGCCAAATGGAAGTGTGGCAGTGGGCTTGAAGTCTGCTTCTCCTAGCAGCTCCTMATGAYTYYGTRGGCTGGAGAAGTCAGCTGGCCGGTGAGAATTGCTGCCTGCTGCAGCCTGAAGACAGGTAAGGAGCAGAAGAATGCTTGCAGCAGGTGCAGGAGGTTCAGGGCTGGGAGGGCTTGGGGCTTTGCTTGGTCATAGCTGGAAATGCAGGGATTTCTGGATGGTTTCCATAGGTTCTCCTGTTTTGGAGGAGCTGCACGGGGAGGTCAGGAAGGGAGCATCTCCCCCCTGAGTTTCTCCTGGCTGTAGTGCTGGATGTTGAAGCTGGCTTTGGGCTCTTGTCCCAGCTCTCTCCAGTTAGTGGCAGCTCTAACCCTGAGCTGAGGCCTTGCTATGTCCCAGTACTAAAGCTGGGGCCACTTTTGCAGCCCTGGAATCCCACGGGCAATCCCCGATTCCAGAGCTGCCCAGCTGGACTCAAGGCCTGGCAGTTGCCCTTCAATCTGCCTGAGCCAAGGACATCCTGCCCAGCTTTGGAACTTGATTGCTGTTTTTCTTTTTTTCCCCTCTTTTCCAGGTAGTTGGCAAAAAAGGAGAGAGCCACTAAGAAGAGAAGCCTTCTCCCAGTCCAAGATTCCCACTTGGACTCCTGCAGAATTGCCTGAGCAGAACCAGAGACTGTCGGGGGGATTTCCTGCCATGTGCAAGAAATCCACGCTTCCAGCTGGAGCGTCTTCCTGGTGCCCTCCTCCTCTTCCTCCTGCTCCTCCTTGTCATCGGTGGCTTTGTAAATAAAAATGCTGACTTTTTGTCAAGTGTCATTTTGTTCTTGCAGGAATTGTGGCTCTTTTGCTCGACTGCAACTTCCCAAGTGTGCTGAGAGTTTTAGGTGTCCAACACAATTGGGATTGGAGTTGTTACTGCCCCAAAGGAGAGCGAATTTTTGGAGAGGGGTAACTTGAGCTGTTGAATTCCCACTTGCCCTGAAAATCAGAGCAGAGGCAGCAGCTTTGAAATCAGCCTTGCATGARCTTSCAGCAAATTCCTGACTGTCCCAAACATTTTTTACCGTGAGAAATTCCTGAGCTTGTTTTCCAGGCAAGGGTTTATATGTTATTCCTTCCCTTTTTTTCCTGTTTTTCCTCTCTCTGATTTTATATTCCAAGGGAATATTTCTTGCCAATGCCAATTTTCCATCCTAGTTGGGATTTTTGTACTGCTTAGGGCACATTTCTGAGGATGTTTACCAAGTTGCTGTTGGTGACTCGGGCATTGTTCAGCACCGTGTCCACCAGAAATTGCCAGATCAACTCGCTAAGTGGTGAATTGCTGTAATCAATCTCTCTGTGAAGTTAAATTTAGAGCATTTTTAATTCCATAAATCCCATTAAAACTTAAATACTGGCCTAATTGCTGTTCTTTTGGACACAATGGGGTGGTTCTTTGCTGCCTTGTCACATTTGGATGTCCATCCCAAATGAGATTCCCCCTAAAACAGAATTTGTTTCCAGGCAAACCTGGAAATTGTCTAGAAAACCTTATTTTTTGGGAGGCACTGGTTTTGTGTTCCCTGTCCCTGCATAAGCCAGGATACCCGGGAGCTGTGTCAGCCAACGGCACGAGGTGAGACCTGCATTTATCTAATATGGTATTTAATTTATTATTTGCTTACAATTTTTAATTTTAA
>CADDXX010000575.1:7331-18145 GCA_902810485.1 Alauda arvensis
CCMWKGSMRGGRAWKGRAWKGGRWWARSYTYMAAAWYCCYTYCMRSCCAAATCAYCCTGGGATTCTGTGAGCACAGGCCCTGCACAGACTCCWGATAKGAATTTGTTTTCCCAGCTCTTTGATCTCCCCCAGGAGTGTTTTGAAGGAATTATGGCTGTTGTAGAGCAGCGTGGCTGGAGACCCCCATGGAGAGGCTTTGTGTGGCTCTTGGCTGAACATCAAAGCATCACCTCCAGCCTCCTGGGCAGCCCCTGGGCCCCACAGCTCATGCACACACACGGGATTAGAGAACCATGGAATGGGGTGGGTGGGGCTGGAAAGCTCTTGCCATCCCTCCCCCTGCCATGGGCAGGGACATCTTCTGCTGTCCCAGGTTGCTCCTGCTGGCCTGGAGGTGGAGACCTCAGAGCCCCTTCCAGTGCCTAAAGGGGCTCCAGGAGGGCTGGAGAGGGRCTTTGGACAAGGGATGGAGGGACAGGACAAGGGGAATGGCTTCCCATTGCTAGAGGGCAGGGTTAGATGGGATAGTGGGAAGGAATTCTTCCCTGGAAGGGTGGGGAGGCCTTGGCACCCAGAGCAGCTGTAGCTGCCCCATCCCAGGAAGTGTCCAAGGCCAGGTTGGACAGAGCTTGGAGCAGCCTGGGACAGTGGAAGTGTCCCTGCCCATGGAATGGGATGATCCTTGATGTCTCTTCCAACTCACTCCATTTCAGGATTTCATGATAAATGGATGTGCTTGGAGTTATGGGATAAAAAGGCCAAGTTTGGTGTCTCTGGATCCAAGTCTGGRYRGTGACAGCAGAGAAACAGCCAAGCAAAGCCTGAAAAGGGAGTTGGATGATAAAGCAAGAGGTAACTTGGAAAGAGAGGGAACAGTGGGAAGACCTGGGCTTGGAAAAGATATTCCAAAGTCTTCCTGATTAACAAGCATCATCTTATGCTGGGCATGCTTTCAAAAGTCAAACATCCAGTGAATTTCCTGCAGGGACAACAATCCTGAGCTGTTCCAAACATGCAGCCGGGCTCTCCCTGCCCAGCAGCCCCTGCTGAGGGATGAGCTCATCCCCAAACACTGGCAGCTCGCAGGGATGGAGACCCCAGAGCACCCAGCCCCAGGAGGCCCAGGCTGTGTCCCAGCACTGGCAGTGTTTGTTTCTAAAGCTCAGCCAGGCAGCACCACCCCCGTAACCAGAGAAGGTTAAAGGAGGCACTGAAGTGACCAAACACCAACTGGGAAAACATGAAACAAGAGCCAGGCATCGGATCCCCAGCAACAAAGGAGACAGCACAGGGATCACCACAAAGAGCCTGCTGGAAAAAGAACTGGCATCTGTCCCTCAGTTCAGCTCCAACCCCCTTTAAGTCATGAAAAGACCACTTTTCAATCCCACTTCTGCAGGGAGCAAGTGGCTGCTGCATCCCAGGAGGTGTGGGCACAGCTCTGCTCACTCCAAACTTCCAGAAGATTAGAGCCATGATCTGATTACAAAATTCCTCTTTACAGCTCCCTCTCTCTTCCAAGAGAAGTTATTTCAATGCTCTGCTTTATAATTTAATGAGACTTGAACCATATCCAGAGGGCTCYTGGAGCAGAGATGGAATCCCAATTCCTCGACCAAGCTGTCTGCTGGAACTTGGCCATCCCCAAATCCCAGTGCTGCCCACGGACACCTGCCTGTGTGTCCTGACACAGGCACCTGATGGACACATGACACAGGGCACAGAATTCCCACCCCACAGCTGGAAAATGGCATTGTGCAGAAAACAGGGCACCTGACCCTGCTGGAACAAAATCTCCTTTCCAGGAGATTAAATAAATCATGGCTGGTTCCTGAAAAACTCAAGGGGTTCAGGCACTCTGGAGTAAGGAGCATTTTGCCTGCCCTGCATCTGGTTTTGGTGGGAAAAGGGCAGAACAGAACAAGGGGAAGGTACACAGAGAGCCAAAGGAAAGGGGGAGAACATGGCTGGAAGCTGCAGCTCCCACACCTGAGGACAGGGCAATTCCAGCCTCCAGTGCAGCTGTGGAAAGAACTCCACAGAGCTGAAAGCCCGGAGAAGAGCTGTGTCTTCAAAGAGATCTGACCTGCTATCAAATGAATTATAATCATGGAATTRTTGAGGTAGGAACAGCCCTCTGAGATCAAGTCACACTGTATCCCAGCACTGCCATGTCCACCCCTAATCCATGCCCCAGGTGCCACATCCACGTGTTTTTTGAGCATTTCCAGGGATGGAGACTCCACCACTGCCCTGGGCAGCCTGTGCTGGGGCTGGACAACCTTTGCCATGAAGAGTTTTTCCCTGATATCCAACCTTAACCTCCCCTGGTGCAATCTGGCCTGAGGCAGGTCCAGGTGAACTGTGTGAGGAGAATCCTCCCATGGCCAGGAACCTCCAGCAGACCCAGATACCTTCAAGATCAGAGGAACAGCAGCTCCTTGCAGCTTCCCCAGCAGGATTCCTACAGAAGGACACTTGGAGCAGCAGCCACTGCTGGGACAACATCAGGAGACCAACATCACAGAGCTTCACATCACCATTCCAAGGGCATCCAGTAGCTSCAGAGCTGAGGAGCAGCCTGGTCTAACCCCCAGATGGATCAATAGGGACCCAAGGCACAGCTGCTGTGCTCCGAGAAAAGCCACTTCAATTAACAACATCATTAACTGCAGCACCAGCTCTGCCTGGATCTGCATGCCCAGAAAACACTTTSCTGCCTTAAACCAAAACACAACTGAAACAGTGCTGAGGAAGCTTTGGGGAATTCAGGAAAGAAAAAAGGTTGGAAAAATCAGTGTTGGGAAAAAGCTGAGGGCTCCTGGAGTAGTGGAGGAGGGTGAATTATGCAAATTGAGGTTATTTTAAAACAAACTTGTGCTTTTAATTGTTTTTGCATTAATTAGCAGCACCACTTCAACGTAATTACACAGCACATCCAAACTCAGGGAAGCTGTCCAGGCTGGATRAAAGGGTGTTTGGGGCAAAACCAGGCCAACATCAGTGCACAGGAATTTGGGAATGGGACAGCTCTGGAACCCAAGTTTAGCACTCAGGGTCACACAGACCCCTGAGACACAGCCCAGAACAACGTGCCAGCCCTTTGGGAAGGCACTGCAAGCAGAGTSCAGGATCTGGGTTAGCTCCTACCCAACCAGGAAGAGCTCCTGCACCTTCCTCCATTTGGCTGCCAGGTTTCCCCATCAGCAGAAACATCCTGTGTGTGTGCCTGCCCAGGAGCCTYTTCCTGGGGGCAAAWGGGARGAGAAAAATGGGAGTGAGGGCAATTCCCAGCTTGTTCCCAGCCTCTCAGGAGCTTTGGCTGCTGTTCCAGAGAGTGAATCCACTGTTGCCATCACTCCAACCATGGCAGTGCCAATGCCAGCAGAGCTGCTGGTGGCATTCCAACAYGGAACAATAATTACATCCCACAGGGTCATAACAACCAGGGTCAGTCGTTATTCAATRCTCAGTTTCCATTTGTTTTAGAAAATATCCCCAGAATTGCTCAACAAACTTTGGAGTTGTGAAAGGGAAACACAACAGAGGGACTAGAAATCCTTGAGGAGAAGCTGCCAGGAASAGGATTGACTTTATCCCAGCAATCCTGCAGTTATCCAGGTGCTGGGACCACTTCCTGCAGCATCTGGAGGTGCTGAAAAAGYCAAGSCAAAGCTCCAAGAAGGGAGCACAACTGGAATTCTCTCTCCTTCCTCCCCTGCTCAGGAGAAGATAAGGGTTATAGAGGAGAGAAAGGAAAACACACCCAAACCCTGATTTGGGGATTTCTGACTTCCTGTCCTTTCCCAGATCTCCTGATTTTTAGGGTGTTTGACTTCCTTTCCTCTTCTCAGATTTTCCAATTTTGGCTGGATTTTACTTCCTCTTTTCTCCCCAAATCTCCCAATTTTTAGTGTCTTCACTTGACTCTCTCTCTTATCTTCCCAAACCTCCTGATTTCAGGTTTTCTTCCTCTCCTCTCCCACATAACTCCTGATTATCAGGAGTATTTGATTCCTCTTCCACATCTCCCGATCTGGGCTGCATTTCACTTCTCCTCTCCCAAATTTCACTGAATTTGCCTTCTTCTCCCTCTCCTCTTCCAATCCTCCAGATTCTGGGTCCATCCCTGCCTCCCCAGCCTCCTCACAGCCCAGCTGGGAAGGATCCAGCTCCCTCTCCACAGGCACAGCCCTTTCCTTGCTCATCACAACTCTGCAGATCTCAAACTGGGGCAGCTCTTTTCATGGAGCTGGGAAGGATGTGTGGACTCAAAACTTCAGAAAAAAAACCATTCTTTTTTTCACCAACCCTCTCTGAGAGGGGCAAAAACCACTCAGGGAATGAGACAAGACCCTGCAGATCCAGACAGTTTTATRTGGCATAAAAAACCCTTCCTCAAACAATGGAAAAATCCTCCTGGACTTTTCCATCAGCTTCATTGAAAGGATGTTCCCACTGCAGATAACTTCTGGGAATCCCCTGTTCTGCTTTACCTGCACATCAAGAAGGATGTGTGGGGGAGATTCCAACATTCCCTGGTATTCCCAGGAACCACCACACTCAGTTTTAAAACCAGGAAATACCCCAGAGAGATYTGCCAGTGACAACCAGGTGCAAACCTGTCCTGGGATCAGGTAGATCCAGAGGTAGGTCCAGATAAAAATCCCAATTACTCCTAAAAAGCTCCTCACTTGCAGACACACCAGGAAATGCAGGAATTTTCCTGTCACCCAAAGCCAACAGTGACCCAAAATCAGCTGCAGCTCTGAGTTCTGCAGCCTCACCTGGTTTTTAACACATTCCAACTGAKGACTGGATGATTTTTGGGATACTCCCCCCCTCATTCCATGTTTGCTCAGTCTCGAAGCCTTCGGTGCTTTGSAAAAAATGTCATGCAAAAATATGAGGAAAGAATAATTCCATTCCAGGGAATGTGCAAGTGTTGCTTATTAACACCAAAACAAACACCTGGAGAACAAAGGATTCTCCTGACACACAGCCAAGAGCTTTTCCACAGACACACCAAGCACAAAGCTCCTGCAGGGAGTGAACAAAACGGGCTAAATGGGAAAGGAAAAGGATTCCTGAGCAGGATGGTTCCTTCACACATGCTGCTGTAACAGGACCCACTCAGCACTGCTGTTCAGATCCTCACAGACTCCATCTGTCTCTTCCGAGACAGAAAAATCAGGATAACCAAAAATATATATCCAGACCTTGGAAAGAGGGACCAGCACAAGCAGATGGTTCATCAGCCCCGAGTGGTGCTTATAAAATGTGGGGATTTGAAAACAATTCCAGAGTCCTACACTGGTTTGGGTTAGAAGCTCATCCCAGTCCATCCCCTGGCATGGGCAGGGRTATTTTCCACTGTCCCAGGTTGCTCTAAGCCCCATCCAAGCTGGCCTTGGACACTYCCAGGGATGGGGCAGTCACAGCAGCACTGGGCACCCTGTGCCAGGRCCTSMCCACCCTCACAAGGAGGSATTTCTCCCCAGTATCCGATTTGTCCCCCATATCTCATCCCAATCTGCTCCCCCAGCCTTCAGGAAGGGCACTTGGTGCCTCCTCTGAGCTCCCACCATCACTTCCAAGARCTCCAAAACACAGATCAAACACAGCAAAACTCCACTAAAGGGAATCTGCCACCCCTCCTAAAGGGAAATCCTCCAGCCAGCTCTCCCCAGATCCTGGGGAAAAGCCAAAAATTGACCCCCTGTTCCCTGTTCATGCACTTAATCCCCCCAGGATCTCCCACCTCCACTGGTCCTACACGCACGGACACCCGGAGCCGTTTYACCCCCGCTCCCTGAGCGGGAATTCAATCCCAGCCCCAGCGCTCCCTCCCTTCCCAGCCCGGACCCGCGGAKGAGCCGGGCCTCTCCCAGTCTTGGCCCGGTCCCACCCGGGAGGGACCGCCCTCCCCTCGAGCAGCCCGGAGGGAGCACGGGGAAATTCCATGGGGACACGGAGGAGACATTSCATGGGAAAAGCCCATGGGCCGCATCCCAGGACAGCCCCCCGCGAGATCAGCCATGCCCTCTCCCTCGGAAGGGGACGTGGGGACACTCAGGATCCTCCCCAGTGCCCGAGGATCCCTGGGGACCCTCCTCATCCCCAGGAATCCCTCGGAACCCTCCTCATCCCCAGGGATGCCTCGGGAACCACCTCAAGTCCCCAAGGGATCCCTCAGGAACCACCTCAAGTCCCCAAGGGATCCCTCAGGAGCCACCTCAGCCCCCCCAGGGATCCCTCGGGAACCACCTCAGCCCCCCCAAGGATCCCTGGTGACCCTCTTCAGCCCCTCCAGGGATCCCTCGGGACCACTTCAACCCCTACAAGGACCCCTCGGGAACCATCTCAACCCCCCCCCACCCAGGGATCCCTCAGGAACCTCCTCAGCCCCTCCAGGGACCCCACTCCTCCATTCCCAAACTCCTTCCTAAGAGCGGAGGTCTCCCCTTTCCCCTCAAAATCCCTCCGAGACCGGAGACCCCCATTCCGCTCAGCCCCCCGGCCCCTCCTCACCGAGCAGCAGCAGCTTCACCTCCTTGGCCGCCTTTTCGCCGTCTTCCCGCAGGTTGCGGTCGATCATTTTACTCCTCTCCACCGCCGCCTTATCCTCGGCGCTCAGCGTGCACCCCATGGCGGCGGCGGGGGCGGCCGGGCGGCCGGGGGCGGGGTGGCCGGGACGGGGACCGGGACCGGGACCGGGACCGGGATCGGGGCCGGGATCGGAATCGGGATCGGGGCCGCAGTTGCCTCGGCCCGGGCGGCTCCTGAGGCGGCGCCGGATTTCCGGTCCTGCGCCGCGGGGCGCGCCGGGAAATGAAGTCCCGCGGGCTGAGAGCGTGAGTACTTCCGCCCCGGTAGAGCGGGGCATGATGGGAGGACACCTTGCTTTCCGCCTCGTTAGAGCGGAGTATGATGGGGGGAAGCGCTTTACTTCCGCCTCGGTAGAGCGAGACATGATGGGAAATCTCTACTTCCGGCTCTGTTTGGCAGGCATGATGGGAGTTGTAGTCCTCGCGGGGGTCGGTAGAGTCCGTGGCGACCCCAGACCCCCAGCCCCGCCTGCCCTCCCCAGCCCACCCTTATGAAGGAGGTCCAGGCCCCGCACCCCACAGGACTCGCTCCACGGCCGCAGGGCGGGCTCGGGGCAATGGGAGCTGATCTCCGGGCCTGAGCAGGGGTGTCAGGGCCATGGGGGGATGGAGGGACCCCCTCCGCAGGCAGCCCCCCTCCCCGGCTGTAGAGGGGCCMCCCCTCCTAGAGAGACCCCAAACACGAGCCCCCCACTCTTAACCCTGGCCCATCATTGGCCTGTGCGCCCCAACTGCTGCCCTCCAATTGCGGTGGTGCCACGGGACCCCCGATCCCCGCGGGGGCAGCAGTGCTGGCCCTCCACCTCATCAACCCACCGAGGGTCGTGGGACCTCCCGCAGTCACCTGCGATGGCAGCAAGGAGGACCCTCCCACACCCCGATGAGCCCGGTGGGATCCGCAATTCCCCACGGCAGTRAGGACCCCACACACATCAGCAAGAGTCACAGGGCCCCCAATCCCCCACTGTGGTGACAGAGACCCACCCAAACCCCAACAAGTGCTGYGGGACCCCCAATCCCCCACAGCAGTGAGAATCACTCCCACTCCAGCAATTGCCATGGAACCCCCAGCTCTCCATGGCTGCAGCAAGGAGCCCCCACCCCATCACCCCAGTGGGCGTTGTGGGACCCCCAGTTCCCCGTGGCTGCGGTGAGGATCCCCCACCCTCCATGGCAATGGGGTACTCCCAGCCCAATAAGCACTGTGGGACCTCCAACCCTCCATGGTGGTGACGAAGCCCCCCCTTCAACAAGTCACTATGAGCATCTCTCCCCTCACAGCCACATTTACCCTGGACCCCCCAAACGCTACAGCCCCGCTTTGGCCGAGCCCGCCACAGGCACGAAGACCCCGCTGCCCCCAGCCCACTCCATCCCCTCCGCCGCCTCCTCCTCGATCTGCCCCGGGATGCGGAAATCCACCGGGGGCAGGCTCCGCTGCGGGCTGGGGGGCTCTGGTGGATGCCCAGTGCTCTGGAGGAACTGTAGAAAGTTCTCCTCGATGGAGCCCTCACGGCTGGGCAGCCGCAGGTCCTCCTCGGGGGGCTGCTTGAAGAAGCAGGTGAGGAGCCGGCCGAGCTCCCCGCGGATCTGCCGGTTGAGGCAGCCGTAGAAGAAGGGGTTGGAGGTGAAGCAGCAGAACCCCAGCCAGGTGACCACAGTCTCAGCTGCCGGCCCGGCCAAGGGCCGAGTGCTCAGCGCTGTGTACAGCTGGAAGGAGAAGTAGGGCAACCAGCAGAAGAGGAACTGGCCGCCCACGGCCAGCAGCACGGCAGCCGCCTTGCCCCCGCCAAACATCCTCTGCGGGGTGGTCCGTGGAGCCCCCGAGGAGGTGACCATGGTGGAGCGGCTGCTGAGGGACGCCGAGCGCCGGCGCGGCGTCTCCATCCAGGTGGGCGGCGGGCCGTGGTGCATGGCCGCCACCCGTGCCACCTTGAACATGCCGCAGTAGACCACGACGATGATGAGGAGGGGCAGGACGAAGTAGAAGGCGGCGAAGAAGACCACGAAGACCTTGCAGGACGGCCCACGGCTCCACTGCAAGGAGCAGCCGTGAGCGCCAGGCGCTGGCGGATGGTCGGGGGACAACCAGCCCAGCACAGGCACCAGCGAGGTGGCCACGGCCTTGAGCCACACGCCAGCCAGCACCCCGGCCACCAGCCCCGCCGTCATCCGCACCTCGTAGCGCAGCGGGTGCACCACGTAGTAGTAGCGCTCCACGTTGACGGTGGAGATGGAGAGGATGCACATGGAGGTGAGGCACACGCTGAGGAACAGGTACACGCGGCACACGGCCTCGCCCAGCCCCGGGCTCTCGAACACGGCCGAGCCYGACAGCATCTCCAGCGGCATCAGCGTGAGGGCGGCCAGGAAATCCACCAGGCACAGGTGGAACACAAAGACGAACTTGCGCAGCGCCGGCGTCTTGGCGATGACCGTCATGACGGCGGCGTTGCCCACAATGGCCGTGAGGTCCAGCAGCACCATGAAGAAGAGCCCCACAGACTTGGAGGCCACGTCCTTGGGCTTGGCCTCGGTGCTGTTGGGGGGCCGGGACCCCCCTCTAGAGCCATTCCAGCCCCACGGGGAGGGCAGGAAGGGCTCCATCCTGTGCCGCCGGCCTGGCGGCGAGCGCAGCACGGCCGGGCATCGCCAGGGGGTCACATCCTCGGTGCTCCAGGGGTGGGGGGGCCGCGGTGGGGGTGGCACTCAGAGTGCCCAAAGGTGYCCCCCAGCCCCACTCATGTCCCYGCTGCTCAGCGAGGGGGTACCTGGGGGAGGTGGAGCTGTCACTGGAGGGGGCCGGACCCTGGAGGATCCCTGAGCGCTGAGCAGGACCCCCAGTTGCAGCCCCCCCAGTACCTGGGGTGAAGGTGGAGCTGTCACAGGGGGAAGACCCTGGGAGGAACCCTGAGAGCCCGGGGGAGCTCACAGGTGACCTCTGACAGCCATGGCAGGGGGCACAGCTGTGCTGGRGGGAAGGTGGAGTTGTCATGAAGGGACACATCCCTGGCGGGACCCCCGAGAGCTGAGCTGGACCCCCACCTCCCACAGGTACCTGGGGGCAGGTGGAGCTGTCAGAAGAGGGGGGAGACCCTGAGGGGACCCCTGAGGGCCATGGTGGCATCACAGCCGACCCTTGAGAGACACAGGGTGGGTCTCAGCCCCGTTGTGACCCCCATCCACACCCCCCAGGCACCTGGGAGAAGGTAGAGCTGCCAAAGGGGACAGAGAGCTCTGGAGGACACCTGAGACCCCAGGAAGGGTTCAGCACAGCTGTGACCCCCCCCACATCATCCCCTATCCATCTCCACAAACCCCTACATCAAATCCCTTCCACAACCAAAAGCCTTGTTCCCCCMAAAAATGAGCAGTTCTGGGGTAAACCCCCCAAATTCCAACGTTTCAGCCCAAAGCACCCCAGTGAAGCCCTTTGTCCAGAGTGTGGGGACCACAACGGGGGGGCCGGGAGGGGTGGGGGGTCCTGAGAATGAGAAGATGGGAGGGCCCAGCACCCCCAAGTCCTGGGTTCACCCCTTGTGCTTGGAGGCCTTGTGTGACCCCCCCACCCCAACCCGAGCTCGCACCCCCTCCATGGGGATATGAGCGGAATGTGGGGGCTGCCCAAACCCCCCGGGTGTTCCCCACGGAGGTGGGGGTCCCCACCCCTGCACCCCCTGCACCGGGAGGGAGGGATGCTGACGGGAATAGGGGCGCAGCCGCGGGTCCCCCCTCCCCTCCTCACTRCCCATTATCCCGGCCCAGAGCCCCGGAGCGATGTCACCGGTTGGGGACCCCCCTCCCACTGCCGGGGGAGTCTCCCCCACCTCCCCGGCATCTCCCCACCTGCCCAGGCCCCGGCCCCGCGGGGCTGCTCGGCCGCGGCACCTACCCTGGGGGTCTGCATGGAGCCGGCCGGAGGGCGTGGGTCCCCGCTCCGCCTGGGGGAGGGCTCGGGGCCGGGGGGTGTCCCCGGGGTGGCGGGGGATGCTCGGGGCTGGAGCCACTGCGGCGAGTGCCGCTCCGCACCGCCCGGCTGCCGGGTCCTAGCGCCGCCCGCCTCGCCTCGGTACCCCGGGAACGGCGCCCGGAGCCCCCGGAACGGGCTGGTCGCTGCCGTGTGAAGCCTGGCTTGGCCCCCGCTGTGGGGAGCGCAGGGTGGGATACCCCGGGTGCTGCCCCGCGTGTTGCTCCGTGCCTCAGTTT
>CADDXX010000575.1:42052-63242 GCA_902810485.1 Alauda arvensis
CCGGCATCCCCGCACCGGGCACCCGGTGTCACCGGGGCGAGCGGCGGGCGGCCGCTGTCCCGCACTGCCCTGCGGTGCCAGGTGATCCCCACACCGGGCTGGGGTCTGCTGTTATCGCTAACGGGGATGGGGGGACCCGGTATGCCTGGAACGGGTTAGGGGCACTCGGTATCCCTATAGCCGGTTGGGGTTCCCCGTTATCCCCACRCCGGCCCGAGAAGCGCAGTTATTRCCATAACGGGCTGGGGTGTGGTGTAGTTATTTCTATACTGGGCTGTGAGCCCAGGGTATTGCCTTACATGGCTGAGGTTCCAGGTTATTCCTGTACGGGGCTGGGGACCCCCGTTACACCTACACCAGCCTGGGATTCCCCATTATCCTTCTGCTGCTCTGGGGTTCCCTATTAGCCCCATATGCAGCTGGGACTCCCTGCCATTATCCCCACACCAGGCAGGGTCCCGGTGATCCCCATACTGGAGTGGTGCTACCAATGTTATCCCAGTACTGCACTGGGGTTCCTGATTACCCTTTTGCTGCTCTGGGGTCCCCTGTTCCCTGTCTGAGTCCCTCCAACAGCCCAATACTGCTCTGAGGTCCGCAGTTAACCCTATACCAGAGCTGGGGACCGGTTTATCCCTATACGGACCAGGGGTGTGCGTGCCCCGCGCAGGGRTGTGCACATCTCCGCACCCAGGCAGACACCGGGAGCCCCAATCCAGAGCTGGTACCCAGGACTTTATGCGCCCCATACAGACATGGACCCCTCGGGGTGACACACAGAGCCCCCGACAAGAAGCGGGACCCTCGGGGTTCCGTGTCCCCCTCCAGCATCCGAACCCCCGGCGGCTCCGAGCCCCGGGACAGCCACACCCCGTCCCCGGGCTGGCGGCCGGCGCGAGGTCCCGGGGGCCGGGCGGGGTCCCCGGGCTGGCTCGGTCCCCGGGCTGGCTCGGTCCCCGGGGGTCACTGCTTGTCGATGGCGCCTTGCTCGGCCGCGCTGTCGCGGGGCTCGGGCGGCCGCAGCCACGGCGTCTCCCGCAGCACGAACCAGCAGTTCCCGGCCCACAGCAGGAAGTTGAGAAACCCRAAGAGCTGCAGGAGAGGGAAAGGGGAGAGGGGAGAGGACAGAGAAGAAAGGAGAGGRTTCCACAGGGCACCCTTGGGCACCAGCACCCCATGCACCAGCACCCCACGAGCTCCAAGCACTCCATGTACCCTGTACATGGTGTGTGCCCTATGCACCCCATACATTTCCTACACCCCATGTACCCTGTACATCGTGTGCCCCCTGTGCACCCCATGCACTCCATACACCCCATGCACCCCATACATGCCATAATTCCTGTACATCCCATGCACCCCAATGCACTCCAGGCACCCCATGTGCCCCATGTTACCCATGTATAACCCACATCCTGCGCCCCACACATCCCATGCTCTCTGTACACCCCATGTGCCCCATGCACCCCATGGAACCCGTGCACCCCATGGGCCCTGYATGCCCCATGTGCCTCATGCACCTCATATCACTGTGCAGCCCACRTGCTGAATGCACCTCATGCACCCCACTTCACCCCATGCACCGCTGAGCCCCAAATACCTCATGCACCCCACATCCCCCATGCACATCAGGCACCCCACACATCCAAAACACCAATGCCAGGGACTGCATCACCACCACCCACCCCATCCTGGGAGTCCCTGATGGCTGGGGGGGTGCAGGGTGGATCCCACATCCCAYGGGRCCAAGGCAGGTGGCTGGGGAATGTTTTCAGCCMCATTTCCATGCCTGTGCCCCTGTTTTTCATCTGTGCGTCCACATTCCCACTGCCCTCTCCTGGCTGAGCTCAGCAATCTGGCACAYGTGTGCACACACAAGGACACGAGTGTGTGAGCGTACACCTGTGTGCAGCTGTATGTGATGTGYGTGCTCACACGCGTGCTGTCCCGTGAACACGCGTGTGCACCGCTGTGCCTTCACACAGGTTTGCAGCCCGTGTGTGCTGCTCAGCTCTGCTTGAACCCCCGAAACTGTGCTCCCAATGAAGAAATGGCACACATCTGGCCATGTGTGCCCATGTGTGTACCCACGTGCGTGCCCACGCGTGTGCCCACGTGTGTGCCCATGTGTGTGCCCACGTGTGTGCCCTCACCACCGAGATGTTGGCCAGCCCCATGGCCGGCGTGGTGCCGGCGTTGCAGACCACCCCGTCGCCCTGGCAGACCCCCATGGCAGAGATGAGGGTGGAGGGGCGCGTGGCTGCCTTCACGTCGCTCAGCCCCTTGCCCCACGCCGCCGCTGCCACCAGCCAGAAGAAGGCAAAGCAGACGGTGACGCAGAAATCCTGCCAGGACGAGAGGCTGGCATCAGCTGCCATCCTGGCASGGCGCTGGAGCCGCGGGCCCCGGGGGGGTGAGCCTGCCTTACTGTGAAGGGGAGCTTCGTGTTCTCGGTGTACAGGGAATGGAAGCGGAGGTAGAGCACCAGAGCCGCCATGGAGTAGAGGAAGGAGAAGACCCCCAGGGTCACGAAAAACTCGGCGGGAGCGGAGAAATCGCCAACGAGGTACAGGGTGCGGGCTTCTGATTCATCCTCACAGTTGGGCATCCCAAAGGGGATCTGGTATAACCTGGGACAGAGGGACGGGGGTGTCAGGGGGCTGGGAAGGGGGAGGGTGGTGGGGGTAGGTGGTGTAACCACGCTGGGTTGGTCCCCTCAGAATGGAGATGATGACAGGGATGGCTGGAATTACCAGGCTGGGCTGGTCCCCCTGGAATGGGAGGGATGGATGGAATAAGTGCTGGGGTGGTCCCTTGGGAAGGGAAGGTTTAAATGGGGATGGCTCGAATAACCAGGCTGGGGTTGTCCCCGGGGATGGAGGGCACAGATCCACTGCCATAACCTGGATTCTTTTCCAGGGTCTGGTGCCCTGGCATKGGGCCGGTGGCAGAGGAAAGGGGTGAGGACTGTGACTCTCATCTGGCCCAGCTCCATCATTGCCTTCCCAGATAAATCAGGATTCCCATGATCTTCCTTGAGTACTGAGAATTCTCCTCCTTCCCCACCCCCATCTTCCTTGATTAACAAAAATYCCCCTGGATTATGTCAGGAACTGAAGCCAGGGGATGTCCCATGGTGTCAGCATGTGGATGGTCCCCAGCTGAACACCCCAGAGACCACGGCTGCGGTCCCATGGTGGTCCTGCCAGCAGGAAGGGAGTCTAACCCCAACCCAGCATCCCCCAGCTTGTCTGGGGGCAGTCCTGGGGGTGTCAGGGTTAGGGTTAGGGCGCAGCACCCCCTCACCTGAAGGGGTACCCGAACTGGATGCTGATGGCTGTCATGGCTCCGCTCTCACACTTCACTGTGGCTCCRGTCTCGCCGCTGAAGGAGCCGCAGGAGCCGAAGGCGAAGATGGCAAAGAGCTACAGGAGAGGGCAATGGGTGCGGGGGGTGTTGAGGCCCTGGGGGAATCCCTTTAATCCTTGGGGGGCGGGTTGTATCCCCACCATTGCACTGAGTTATGGGCAAGCTGCCACCCCCCAGCTGCTGGCCTAAGGTGCCTCCCTCCACCACTGGGATTCCACTGGCCCCGGGATTTGAGGATGGGGGTCATGTTTGGGGGGGTGGGGACACCAAGGCCAAACCCCCCCCCCCCTTAATTTTGGGCAGGGTACTGAGTGCCAGAGTGGATTTCCAGACAGCTGGGAGCATCCCCATGGTGGSATCCCYGGAGYTGTCCCCTCCCCAGGAGCCAGCACTGCCCTCCCTCGCTGTTGGAGTCACACTGCCCTCATCTCTTGGRTGAGGGTGCTGGGAAAACACCATCCTCAATGTGCAAGTCCTGCTGGCTGTGCTCCCAGCTKCCCGGGTGAAATGGGSAATCTGAGCTRCCGGGCCTGACGCTGCAGGGATGGGCAGCCCCACGTGTGGCACTCGGGGTTTAAGCAGGAGTGTCAGTGGATCCTCCAGGGATTTTCTCCTGATTTTTGTTTTTGGGCTGTCTTTGCACGTGAGGTCTGATCCCCCATGGCCTCAATGGCAGGGGAGCCCAGAGCCCCCGTGGGGGGGATTATGCAAACCAAAGAGCTGTAGGATTGAGGGAAAGCCCCTCAGTCTGCCTCCTCCTGGTGGGAGATGCCCAAAGAGGGCTGAGACCCCCCTGTACCTCAGTTTCCCCAGGGAGCCCCCCGGCCCTGGCAAGGCTGAGCTGCAGAAATGCCACCCTGAAATCCAATCTCACAGGGAGCCATTCATGGCATGGCCAGGCCAGGACAGAGCCACGGGCGCTTGGCTCCCCCCCGTCCCCGGGGTCCCCCTTCCCGGGGCTCACTGACCCTCAGTCCCTCTCCCCACCCACCCACCCGGTGCCCCCTGAGCCCGTGGGAACGGCGGGGACCTGACACCCCGATGTCACTGTCCCCTTTGGCACGGCTGGCCAGAGCCACCTGCTCAAGGTCACTGGGGAGGGGCTGGTGGCCTGAACCCAGGCGTCCGTGTGGCCCTGCTCCCCTCCTGCCCCGGAGCCCCCAAAATGAATCTCCAGTCCCGCTGCTGATGGGGTGCAAGGAGCTCCGGAGGGGCAGGGGGGGCTCTGGGATTGCTTCGTTCTGGGGGGGCTTCAGGAAAGCAATGGAACACCCCAAATCTGGGGGGACCCAGCTCCTCGGGGAGCAGCACCAGCAGTGCTGGAGAGGAGGCTGTGACGGGGGGTCCGGGATCAGGGTGGGATAGGGGCACACACCGGGGGTCACTCACCCATTCCAGCACCTTGATAAAGCCCAGCGGCTCCTGGAGGCGGCCCCAGCGCAGCCCACGAAGGACACGGTCCTGCGGGAGAGAGTGACGGGAGCCAGGGAGCATCGGCACGGCACCGGGACGGCACGGGGAGGGCACCGGGACTCGCCCCGGGGAACCAGAGCGGCCGCACCGGGGGAGCGGGGGGCGGCGGAGCGGGGACTGCACCGTGGGCTACCCCGGGTTGCCACAACGGGATTGYCCCAGACAGGGGCTGCAACGGGAGATCGGGGGCTGCAAAGGGGYCTGCTCCGGGCTGGGGGTTACCTCGGTGGAGAGGGGTCTGCTCCGGGAAACCCGGGTGGCTGCACCGAGGGCTGCCCCGGGGAATCGGAGGGGCCGCACCGGGGAACTGGGGATCTGCCCCGGGGGAACGGGGGGACTGCAACGGGATTGCCCCGGACTGGGGGCTGCCCTGGAGGACCGGGGAACGGCATCGGCCACGGCACCAGAAGAGCGGAGAGCTGCCCCGCGGCACCGGGACGCTGCACCGGAGGTCGCCCGGGCGGCTGCAACGGGACACTGTGGGCTTCTCCGGAGCTCGGCACTGGAACACCACGGACTCCTCCGGCGATCGGCTCCGGGACACCGGGGGGACATTGGGAGGGATTTGCCCCGGGCAGTKGTGCCGGGACACCAAGGGGCTGCACCGGGAGCTGCCGCGGTCACCGGGAGGGGGACGCACCGGAGCCCTACCTGGAGCCGGGGCGCTTTATCACCGGCCGCGGGGGCGCCGGGCTCTGACATGGCCGGGCCGGGGGCGGTCGGTGCTGCCTCCGCCGCCCGCAGGGACGGCTCCGCTGGCGGAGCCGCCACCAGACACCCCACCGCCCCCGGGGCGGGCAGCWCCGCCCCGCCCCCGGCAGCGCCCCTGGGCCGGCCCCGGGCCCCCCGGGACAGCCCCCCGCCCCGGTCCGCCCCCCGGCCCTCCGCCAGCGCGGGATGCGCAGCGCCCCCCGGGGGGGTCCCTCCGTCCATCGGCTCCTCCGAGCCCCCGGGAGTCGGGAGCGCTGGAACGGGGCGGGCAGCCCGCCGGGGGCCGCTAACGGGGCCGGCAAGGAGGCTGACGGCGTCGCACCGTGTACTGGGCGTTGAGCTGCCGGTATGGCCCCGGGGGGCCCAGGGACTTACACCCCCTCCCGGTATCTTCTCCAGGTATTCCCTTCCCTGCATCCCGTCCCGGAGCCCCTTCCCGAGATCGCCTCCCGTAGCTTCCTCCCGGTGCCCCCTTCTCGGTCTCTCATCCCTGGTACCGCCTCCCCGATCCCCGTTCCCGGTAGCCCTTTCCCGGTACCCCCTTCCCGAGTCCCCGTTCCTGGGAGCCCCTCCCGGAACCGCTCCGTGCCCGCTCACAGGCCCCGCCCCCTGCCGGCCTGGCCCCGCCCCCGCACCGAAACCACGCCCCCTCCTCGGCCATGCCATGTTCCGCTCTGGCCACGCCCCCGCTGTTCAGACCACGCCCTCCTCCACCACGCCAGAGCCATGACCACGCCCCCGCTACTCCGGCCACGCCCCTCACGAATAGGCCACGCCCACCACCTCTCCCTCCAATCCCCGCCCCGCCCCTCTCCTGTGCGAGATCCCGCCCTCCCCGCGCTCCCATTGGCCGGGCCGCAGGGCCGCTGTCCAATGGGAGGGCGGCGCGGGCGGAAGTGCTGCTCGGGGCCGGAAGCGGCGTTGCAGCCCCCGGTGAGGCCGCGGCGCTCCCGGTGCCCCTGAACCCCCGAGCGCCCCCGGCACCTCCGGAGTCCCCGGGATCCCCCGGAACCGCCCGGCCCCGCCGCCGCCATGTTCCTCACGCGYTCCGAGTACGACCGGTGAGTGCCCGCCACGCCGGCGGCTGAGTCACGGGCCTGCTCCCGGCGCGGCCCGAGCGGTCCCGGACACCGCGAGCGGCGGCCCCGGCACTGGGACCGCACCGGGAGCTGCCAGGAGCCCGCAGCAGGGCTGGGCCCTGCCGTGGGACCGGGGGCTGCCGGGATGGGCCGGTGCCGGGGCGGGGGGAGGCGGTGAGGCCATGGCTGGTGTGAGGGGATGGGGTGGGGTGGGATGGGATGGGATCCATGGGATATCCAGGGAAAGGAGCGTGTCCAGTGGGGATCAACGGAGATGCGAAGAGCGGGTCTGGATCACCAGGAGCGGCTGAGGGAGCTGGGAAAGGGGCTCAGGCTGGAGCAAAGGAGGCTCAGGGGGGCCCTTGTGGCTCTGCACAACTCCCTGACAGGAGGGGACAGCCGGGAGGGATTTGGGCTCTGCTGCCAGGGAACAGGGACAGGAGGGGAGGGAATGGCCTCGAGTTGTGCCACGGATATTCAGTTTGGGTATTGGGAATTCTTTTCCTGGGAAGGACTAACCAGCCCTGGCACAGGCTGCCCAAGGCAGTGCTGGAGTCCTCATCCCTGGAAGGGCTCARAAGCCACGTGGCTGTGGCACCTGGGGACAGGGACAGGGGTTAGTGACGGCCTTGGCAGTGCTGGGGGAAAGGTTGCACTCCATGATCTCAAAGGACTTTTCCAACCTCAGGGATTTCATGGTAAAACAAGCCTTTCCTGGCTCCTGGTGCACCCTTTGGATTCTGAAAAGATCTGGGACATCCCATCAGCTTCTCACCTGTCCCTTGGTGGCTTTCCTTGTGTTCCTGCCCATGAACACCCTGAATCCAGACCYGTGGCTGTCCTGTGCTGAGGGACCACATCCCTGCTGCCCCACCTGKGTTACCTGTGCCCAGGTGCCTTCAGCCTTGAGCAAGAACTTGCACTCCTTGCTTTCCTGCCCCTCTCACTCTGTGTTGTCCTTGCAGGGGTGTGAACACGTTCTCTCCAGAGGGGAGGCTCTTCCAGGTGGAATATGCCATCGAGGCCATAAAGGTACTTTTTAAAAGTTTCCAAACTTTGACATCTGGGGCTCCTTCAAACCCCAGGTRTGGATTGCTCAGGTCTAATCCAGGCTGTGTGTTTCCTCCAGCCACAGCACTCATCTTTTGTGGGTCATTAARAACCAAAACACATCAATTYTCCCCAAAGTTCAGCAGGATGTCCCCTCCCCTGTCCYACCAAGTGATTTATCCCCAACCACAATGCAATSCAAAGCWGTTYATCCCCAAATCAAACCTAAAACACTTCTTGGGTGGACTTAAATGTGAAGGTTGTGATGAGCAAACCCACCTTTGCAGGGTCAAATGGCCTTTGGGGATTAAATGTCCTTAACTGACAAATTGAGAAATATTCCTGTTTCTTATATTGATAGAATGTGRGTGTTGACTGGAAATAAGATTAAATTTGGAAGAAACAGGTCAAATGATGAAGGGAAAAAGAAAAAGCTCTGAGGTGTTTGGATTGAGGAGAAGGGTCCTGACTTTATCTTCTCCGTGTTGCTTTAGCTCCTTGGAGCACTAAAAATTGGAATAAAGTAATAATAATAATATATATATATATATATATAATAATAACAGAAAAAGCAATAAAGTTATCAAGGACTTGGGAATTGAAGCTCCCAGGAGGATGTTTGGGACTGTGCTTGATAAATTAAAATAGATCTTTTGCCATACCTGTGGCTCTAGGTGCAGCTTTCCAGGGAATCCTGGGGTTAAAATGAAAGCATTGAAGTGGATGTTGGGAATGAGCATTCCACACTGCAGCTGAGACAGGGAATKCTGTGGTGTGGAAGAGCTGGGAGTGCTGGGAGCAAGGTGGGATCAAGGTGGGATGAAGGGAATTGGTGGGATCAAGGCTGGATCAAGTTTAGGAGCTGATGGGATTAAAGTAGGACCAGTGTGGGGTTGGTGGGATTAAATAGGATCAATGTAGGGGCTGTGGGATCCAGATTAGGCCTGGTAAGAGCCAGAAAAGCTTTGGCAGGATCATGGTGGGATCAAGATAGGATCAGAGTAGGGGCTTTTGGGATCAAGGCAGGGATTTGTGGGATCAAGTCAGAATCAAGGTGAGAGTTGGTGTGATTGAGGTGGGATCTAGGCAGGGGCTGTGGGATCAAGGCAGGGATTTGTGGGATCAAGGCAGAATCAAGGTGAGAGTTGGTGTGATTGAGGTGGGATCAGGGTGAAATCCCAGTGGGATCCAGGCAGGGGCTGTGGGATCAAGACAGGATCCAGACAAGGGCTGCCAGGAGCCCCTGAGATCTGTCCCTGTGCTTGTCCTGGTGACAGTGAGGTGTCCTRCAATCCCAGGGTGGAACTTGCTGCCTGGGACTCTGGGGAGAACAGGAGCTTGTGGAAAACCAAGTGCCCAGAGCTGCAGTGGGTTTGTAGTGATGTGGGAAATTCTCTCACCCTTTAAACTCTTCTTTCCCTSTGGCAGAGGAGAATTCCCAGGGCCTTTGATGCTCACCAGGCTCCACAAACTGCTGGTGCTTGAAGGATGAAGGATGAGCAGCAGCCCCACTGGGAATCACATGGATTTTTCACCTTCCCCATTCCCTACTTCAGGGAATAAGCTTTAAAATCCCCCATGCAAAGCCAGAGTGGGTTTGTGTGTGGGTGATGCAATKGAATTCAAACCAACACACCTGCAAAGAAATCAGAATTAGCCTTGCTGTTTGTGTCAGCTGCAGCCTGTGCTGGTGTTTTGCAGCTTGGCTCCACRGCCATTGGGATCCAGACCTCAGAGGGAGTTTGCCTGGCTGTGGAAAAGAGGATCACATCCCCCCTCATGGAGCCCAGCAGCATTGAGAAGATTGTGGAGATTGACTCCCACATTGGTATGGAGGAGGGATCCCTGGGGGTCAGATCTGGGAGCACCCCTTAAATTGGGAATTTTCGGTGATCAGAGTCCATCCCCTGACAATTTGGGAGGTTGTGTTTTGGGATGAGTTGTGCCTGGAGCAGGAGCACTCATCCCTCCAGTGCACACCAGCTCCTGGCACTGCTTCTCCAGGCTCCCAGCCAGCAGAATGCAGCTCCAGGAAGCAGAAGGAGGCAGCTGAAGCACTGCCCCTGCCTCAGTGACCTCCCTCATGAAAGCTCATCCCAAATGTAGCTCTGGGAGGGCAGGGAATTATGGTTGGTTTGAGCCTGGGGTCATTTCTCCAGGRTCACTGATGCCACCCTGGAGCCACCCACGCCCTGAGTGGCCCACAGTGGGCTCATGACCAAATATGTCACCCTGAAAGGCAGGAAAACCTCCAAAATTTCCATGTTGCTGCTCCATGGGCATGGGAAGAGCTCCAAGAGTCCAATTTCCTCCTCCCAAGAGCTTGTGRTGCAGCTCCCTCTTCCCAGRGCAGAGCCTGTGCTGGCTGTGGGGCACCAGGGCCCCTCCCCAGCAGGTTGTTCTGGAGCAAATCTGTTTTAATCCCATGGAATCCTGGAGGCTGGAAAAGCCCCCCAACATCACTGAGTCCAGCCATACCAAGGCCACCACTCACCCATGTCCCAAAGTGCCACATCCCCACTTTTTGAACCCTTCCAGGGGTGGGGGGCCCAGCACTGTTCACAGGGGCAGCCTGTGCCATGCTTTCCATGAAAAAAATGTACATAATATCTGACCTGAACCTCCCCTGGTGCACCTTGAGGCTGTTCCCTCTCCTGTCCCTGTTCCCTGGGAGCAGAGCCTGACCTTCCCTGGGTGCCCCCTCCTGGCAGGGAGTTGTGCAGAGCCACAAGGTCCCCCCGAGCCTCCTTTTCTCCAGCCTGAGCCCCTTTCCCAGCTCCCTCAGCCCCTCCTGGGGCTCCAGACCCTTCCCAGCTCTGTTCCCCTCCAGTTCCTCATTGTCCTTGTGAGAAGCCCAAAGCTGACCCCAGGGTTGGAGGTGTGGCCTGGCCAGTGCCCAGCACAGTGGGACAAATCCCTTCCCCACCTTCCCACTCAGGCACCAGCTTCTCCCTGCAGCCCTTTGTGTTTCACAGGGGCTTTGGGCAGTCTGGGGTGCCCAATAATGGATGGAATGACTCCTTTTTCCTCTTTCCCATTGCAGGGTGTGCCATGAGTGGCCTAATAGCTGATGCAAAGACTTTAATCGACAAGGCCAGAGTGGAGACTCAGGTAAGATCTGACATCTCTGTTCTTAAATGTGCAGCACAAATCCCAGGAACTCCTTGAAAGTCTTGGGAAAGAGAAGATCATCCCATCAAAGAAGCTGGTGGGAAGATGGAGGCTTGCTTGGAGCACAGGGGCTGTCTGACTGTTCTGGCAAAGTGCTGGATAAATTTGTTTTATTTTGATTCTCTTAAATTTCCTGGATGCCTCGGGTGCTTGGAGGTCCCAGGTACAAATCTGTGCTGCTGCAAAGGGTTTTCTCCTGCAAATCAGCAYTTTTTCCCCCTCTGGAGAGCTGGGTAACACAGAACTTCCAAAGCAGATCTTGGGATAAAGATCTCTTCAGCCTTGCATTTCCCTGTTGGCATCCCAAGCCTTGGTACCCAATTTTCTGTGTGTTTCTGTACCTCCCACTCTTCCCTGATGCTTCCATGGGAGAACTGGCTGTGCCCTGRGTTCCACAGGGAGGTTATCCTTGTGTCCACACTGCTCTCACATGCAGGGGTGTCCCATTTTGGGAGCAGGGGGATAATGGGGATCTCTGTTTGGCTTTTCCTGCAGAATCACTGGTTCACCTACAACGAGACCATGACGGTGGAGAGTGTGACACAGGCTGTGTCCAACCTGGCCCTGCAGTTTGGGGAGGAAGATGCAGATCCAGGAGCTATGGTGGGAGCTGGGGGGGATTGGGGGGTGCTGGGGAACCCCYCTTTGCTCACCCTTGTCTGACCCATCCCCTCCTCTCCCCCACAGTCCCGCCCCTTCGGTGTCGCTCTGCTCTTCGGAGGAGTGGATGAGAAGGGACCCCAGCTGTGAGTTCTGCTCTCTTAATCCAGGGGAAACACCAAACCTCCACTGCAAAATTCCCAGGCTGTGTTAGTGACTCGATTCTGGGATTTTCCTTAAGCCAAACCCTCRGGGTTTATCTCATTATGTCCCTGATGTGTTTGTTAATCCTGTTAAACCCTTCCCAGAGCCCCCACCTGCCTGTTAGGCATAGAGAAAACATCCTATCTTCCTCAAACCCTTGCTTTTTTTTTTATTAAAAATGTGGTTTCCCGGGGAGGRGGGAAGCATTAAAGCTCTTCTTGTCCTGGGTGTGTTCTCACCTTTCCCTAAAGGACCGGCAGGGCCACCAGTAACATAATCCATGTGACATTCCTTGGGGAGGTGTTGGAGCAGCTGTAACCTGAACTCAGGGCTCCAAATGGCCCCACTGGAAGTGGGAAAGGCTTGGCAGAGCCAGACCACTCAGCTCTGCCTTCCAGCAGGGAAAACTTGCTGAATTTATTTCAAAAACTTCGGATAAGCTGGGCAATCCAAAGGAAAATGGTTCTGTGAGGAGAGAGGGCAGTGTCAGTGTGTAAGCTCCTGGAGCTCCTGGGGATGGATCCCAGCTGCAGCTGTGCAGGGAGCTCTGGGGGGGTGGGAGAGAGCTCTGGGGGTGTCCCAGGGTGGGATGGGTGCMGGCAGTGAGCTCTGTCCCCTCTGCAGGTTCCACATGGACCCCTCGGGGACGTTYGTGCAGTGCGATGCCAGAGCCATCGGCTCCGCCTCCGAGGGGGCTCAGAGCTCCCTGCAGGAGGTTTACCACAAGGTAAGGGCTGCATTTGGGACTGGGGGCCACACCTCGTGGCTCTGGGGGGCTTCACCACCTGCCTGGTCCCCTCATTCCCTCCCCCAGTGAGGATTTAGGGTTGGGCTGGAGGGGAGGTGCCTGAGCTGCTCAGGGCAGGGTCCCTCCTTGGCAGTGCATCCTGTGAGTAGGTGCTGAGGATCTCTAGGAGCAGAGCTGCTCCCAGCAGCTGCTCTCTGCCTGTGAGATAATTGAGGCCATGTCAGGAAGTTGTGGATGAATGAAAACTGAGCTCTGAGTGCTGCTGTCAGCATGGGGCTCAGTGTGGATGCAGCTGGGAGCATCCWGAGCTCACAGCAGCACCTTCACCTCCCCAGGGAAGGGAGCAGCTTTTGTGCTGCAAGTTCTGCTCATGTTTGATGTTGAACAGGAATTTTTTTCCCCCATGAGGAGGGAGTTGCCCATTTTGGGTGGTAAGAAASCAAACCCCAATAAAAAGCACAGTGATGGTGGCTGGAAAGACTCATTTGTTCAGTAGAATTCTCCAAATTACCCAAATTCTGGACTTCCTGGGTTTCAAGCCTTTTTCAAGTGCAAAGTTAGTGAAACAGCTGTGCTGCACATCCCTCTGGCTCTAGGGATGCAGGGATTTATTGGATTAAATGCAGCACAGAGGCTTCTGCCTAGAGGGAATCTGGCTTTTTGGGAGGAAATTGGTGAAGAGAATCAGCCCCTCCTGTCCCAATCCCAGCAGATTTATGCCCAAATGAAGCATTTTTAAATCTCAGAAAGGCAGGATTTCACTGTCCCTGTGAAATCTGCTGTGTCCTGCTCCAGTCTCCCAGGATGCTGCAGATCCCTTGCTGAGCTGCTCCCTTGGCTGCCTGGCTCCAGGGATTTGGGAAAGGGGAGGGAGAGGGATCACATCCTGAGCCTCCAGCCTGCAATCCATGAGCCATTTGTTTTCCAGTCCATGACGCTAAAGGAAGCCATCAAATCTTCCCTGGTCATCCTGAAACAGGTCATGGAGGAGAAGCTGAATGCCACCAACATTGAGGTGAGTCCTTCTGGAGTCAGGATTGCTCCTGGAGCAAGGAGTGGAGCAGCTCAAGGCTTCCTGAGCCAGCTGCTGCAGATGTTCCTGCCCTTGCCATCARTCCCTGTGGGGCATTTTGGAAAAGTTGGAGCTTTTCCCTTGCAGAGCTTCAGAGCCTGGTCTGTTTTCATGGCTGATCTGTGAGGAGAGGGATTCTCTGACCTTCCYCAGTCAGCAGAACCCAACACACCACTGCTTGTTCTTCCCCTGGATCTCACCATTCTCTCCTGCCTTGCTGCTTGTAATATTAGAAGGAATGAAAATTGCCCAGCTCCTGGGCTGCTATATTAGTCCTGGGGCAGTGCCAAAAMTCCCTGGGACAGTGGGAGCAGCAAGGATCCCCCAGGAATGGCTGTGCCCCTGGGACCCTGGGGGCAGGCAGTCCCCACAGAGCTGGGGATGCCCCAGACCTGCTCCACAGGCTCCTTTTTGGGTGGAAAAGGTACAAACCCTCTGCACTGGCTGGGGAAACTGGGAGATGAGAAGTCAGGCTGGTGGATAGAGTTTGCTTCTATTTTGGGTGGGTTATGAGACACCAGACCTTTCCAAAGTGTGGCATTCCAGCTCCTGAGCTGCTCTCTCCTCCCATTCCTTCCCTCTGAGTGCTGGGAAACCTTTGCCCAAACAGCCCCAAGGTTTTCACCCCGTGTTTGTGTTCAGTGTTGCTGCAGGGGGACCATTCCTGGTGGCATTAACCAACTTCCTTTGCAGGGGAAGGCCACCAGCACATGAAAACTTGGATACTCTGTCCCAAAACCRTGCCMTGRGCCTGGAATCTCCTTCCCAGGTGCTCTTGCAGCCCTAAGCCATCCATTTCTTGCTGGTACAGTGCAGGCAGAGGAATGTGTACAGTATCCTGATGTCATGTCCCTGTTTAACAGGGCTTAACTGTGCTTGGCACGGCCCTGGAGTGGGGTGGAATCGTGCAGGGGGGAAGGACAGCAGGAATGTGCTGAGGATTAAAAGGTTTCTATTGACTCAAGTCACCCCCTGGCTGAAAATCTGCCACCTGAAGAGCTCTTTGCTTCCTAGAAGTATGTGCCTCTCCCATTTCGTGGCTCCAGCCATGCTGCTGGGGCTCTTTCCATCTAGGAACAAAGAGAAAAGTGTGGTTGTGGAAGAGTTAAATCCATTGGTGGCAAAGGTCAGGAGCCTGAAAGAGCTTCACARTTTTAGATTAATGACTTCCCTGCAAAGTCTGTCAGGGAGTGGTGGAGTGAAGAAGGTGAGGGACAGGTTGGAGGAAGTGTGGAAAGGCAGAGGAATTGGTGTCTCTGCTGGTTTTGGCTGTTCATGAAGGTTTTTTTGGGATTTGGAGTTGGTTTTGGTGCATAAATCTGGGTCTTGTTGAGTCCCAGGATCAGTGCAGTCCCTGGGTTTGGTGCCCAGAGCAGCTGTGGCTGCCCCAGCCCTGGAAGTGTCCAAGGCTTGGAGCAATTTGGGACAGTGGAAGGTGTCCCTGCCATGACAGGGGTGGGGCAGGATGGGCTTTAAGATCCCTTCCAACCCAAACCACTCCATGATTTGAGGGGCCTAAAGTGGCATCTCCAAGTGTCTCCACCTTGTCTGAGAGTTCTGGGTGGAACCTGGGCTGGCAGGAGCTCTCAGCCTGAGTGCTGGGACATTTCCACTTGGAGAAACACCTCCTGGAACCTCCCAGCCCCTGGGTCAGGCTTCCCCTTGTGCTGGAGAAGGGGGGGTTTGGGAGAAGTCGCCTTGGAGGAGCTCTGGGATCTGCTGGGATGCTCCAGAGCTTTCCTCCAGCTCACTGCCTGCATCCATAACCTCTGATCCCTAGAGATAAACCATGTGTGTGAGTTCAGGAGCATCCCAGCCCCATCCCAGGCTGTCACAGGACACCCCAGCTCATTCCAGGCCATCCCARCTCTCTCTGGAGCCTTGGCATTTCCACTGGCACAGCTGTGCCTGCTTTGGGCTGCCATCCCTGGGCCAGGTGGGAATATTTCTGCTCACGTTCCTCTTCCAGCCTTGYCACTCAAGTGCTGAATCACCTCATCCTTGGAGCTGCCTCTGGAATGTTTCAGCTGGCTGCCCTCTCACTCTGCTGTCCCTGCTTTCCTTGGAGATTCCCTGAGCCAACCCTGAGTCCCCTCAGCTCCCAGACAGAGCAGGATTTGTCCCCTTGGTTCCTGGGGGTGAAGAATCCTTTGGAGAGGCAGGAATTCTCTCCTGGGAGCTTTTGATGCCTTTTCCCACCATCAAGTGGGAGCAGTGCCTGCCCTGTTCCCACTGAAATTCCCTGCTGCTGCTCCTCTGAGGAGACTGAGTCAATTGAAAGCTATTTGTGCAGCAGGCAGCTATTTTGGGGAGTCATGGAGCRTGTTCCAGGCTGGAATGATCCTGCTGCCCTGGCAGATCAGAGGCAACAGCTGCTCCCTGCTCTCCTCAGCCACACTTAACCCCTTGTTCCTTCTCTTCCAGCTTGCCACGGTGGAGCCTGGCATGAAATTCCACATGTACACAAAAGAGGAGCTTGAGGAGGTCATCAAGGATATTTGAAAAGGAGGGAGAGACCCCCAAAAGCTCAAACCCCTGCCCTGACCAAAGGAACTGGCCCAGTTCACCCAGCTCCTGGGACTTCCCTCCCCACAGCACCTCTGGCTGCTGCTCCTGCCAACTCCTGAGGTTTTTTATCTGGTTTGTGGACAGAACTGAGCTTTGCCCCAGGAGGGAATGAAATAAATCATTTTGTTACTCTCCTTGGGCTCTTCAGCAGGGGGGGAAGGTGGGAAGGCAGGGATTTGGAGCTAAACTGGGGGTGGATTGGGACAGCAGCTGTGCCAGGGGCACTGCCAGCTCTGCTGTCTCCCTCTCGTGGTGCTGTCCATGGGGAAATCCAGGTGTCATTCCACACTGCTTCTTAAAAACTGGGAGCTTTTAATCTGCTCAGTGCACTCCTCCTTCCTTCTCCAGTGTTTTTAATCTGTAAAAATGTCCCTGGAGCTCCATCTCCTTCCCTGCAAAGAAATCTGCAATCAGCTTTGTGTTTCCTTCTGGCAGGGCTTGGAAAAAAATTCATAAAACTGAGATATCAGAGCCCAGCAAGCAGGAACAGGGATAATGGGCTGGGACAGCCCCTCACCACTGAAATCCTGCAGGTACCACTGGGTTTTGACAGTTATTTGTACCAGAAAAACCCTTCTTGTCCCACTTAGATTTTTGTTCTCCAGCAGAAATCTCTGTGTCCTCAAAACAGTGTCTGGGTCTGATGGGACTGATCAGGGAATAAATTAGGAAGAAGAGAGTATTTTCCTATAAAATCATGGTTGTGAGAGGCAGCTCTGCCTCACTCTGGTGACTGGCTCTGGGCTGCCCTTGGCAGGGCAAAGGCCTGGGAATCAAATTCCAGGATAAATCACAATTTTAAATGACAATTTCAGGATAAATKATGACATCACCCTGAACCAAGCAGCACTGGCTGGTGTGGAACAGCTGGATACAGCTGGGCCAGGGGTTATCCTGGGAAATAGGGACATTTCCCCCCTATGCTGCAAAGGAGGAAATGTGTTTCATCTCCCCCACCTCCAGCCTSTGCCTTCTCCAGAAGGGAGAATGTCTGTCCTGTTGGTTTTCCCCTCTCTTGGCGTTGCCAGATGGATTCAGGAGGGGGARCAARGTCTGGAAAATCCTTGGATAACCTSAATTTCAGCATAGCCCAGCGCCCTCTTGGGATTGCTGTGAGCATCTCCTCTTCCAGAGCTGTTTGAATTGGATCATCAGGTGCTGCCTGAGGCCCTGGTAGGAGCTGGATCAACACCTGTCCCTGCAGGTAGAAGCCAATTGTTGCTTGCTGGACTTTTTCCCTTTGGGAAGACATTCCTTGGAGCCTGGCTGTGGGCACTCGGCCTGGCTCCGGCTCGGTTTTGGGGTGCTGTGCCCCTCCTCATCCCACAGCCGCTTTGGGGTGCTCTGGAATGGGACCCGGCCCATGGGGAGCGGCAGGCGGGGCATGAGCACAGGAAATTGGGGCCTGGCCCTCCCTTTGTGGCAGTGCAGCAGCGCAGAGCGCCTTTCCCCGGGTCCGCCGGGGGCTCCGCGCTGGAGCGCTGGGCGTTGTTGGTGTTCCAGGCACACAGACCCCGCTGCTSCCCACGGGGGCACCGGCCCCCTGTGCCCTGTCCGGTCCCGGCCGGACCCAGCGCTGTCCCCGGCCCGGGACCCCCGGCACCGCCCGCACTTCGGGAATGGGTCCGGATCCCTGCGGCTTCGGCCAATCAAAAAATCGCTCCGGCCCTCCCCGCCAATCAGCGCCTGTCGCTGGGTAGATTACAGACCGGTGTGGGAGGGGGCGGGATTACACGCGTCGTGCAAGCACTACCGGCCAATCACAGGGAGAGGTAGGCGGTGATTGACAAGGAGCGAACCAATCAGCTGGCGAGGCCGTGCCTGAGAGAGGAGGCGTGGCCTCGTTCTGAGCGACAGCTCCTCCAGCCAATCGCCGCCGCCCTGGCTGGGCCAGGGACACGCCTCCTGACAGCCGGGCGGCGTTGGGCGGACGGACGGACAGACAGCGGGACAGACAGATGGACAGACAGATGGACAGACAGATCCCTGCCCTGCCAGCGCACCGGAGTGGTCCCATAGAAGATTGCAGACGGAAGAGGCCGTGCTGGAATTGCCTTTTCCTTTGCAGCCCATGAACCGCCCAGCCCCCAGTGCCCGCTCTCCCTTCCCCGCTCTGTGCCCCCTCACGTCCTGCGGGTCCCCAGGGTGCACGGCCGGGCTCTTCCCCAGCTGCTCCCGCACGGACGGGGCCGGCCCAGGAGCGTTCCTGGCTGTTCCCCGGGCACTGCCGGCAGAACAACCGCACGGTGCCGCTGCCGACCGGCAACAGCAGGGTCCGCACCCGGCCCAGCCCGGAATAACCCCCGAGGGCAGAGCCGGGTTACAAACGTCCCTGTTCTCAAATCTGCGGTGCCAGTGCAAAGAGATTTAGCTGATCTTCCCTTCCACGTGCAAACCGTTCCTTTGCACCACGTTCCAATGGCGACACAAACTGATTTCCGCTGTTACAGTGTTTAATTTTTGCGGAGTGATGCTACAAACTTGAAAACATTCGTCAAAAACCTGGCTCACTAAAGTGCCAGCTGAGAAAGCTGCATCCCTCGAACTGCACCACTGCTATCTGCACCTGCCTTCTCAGCCTTACCATCATAAACCTCCTGTCTCCCAGGATCCAAAACTGATCCCTTCCCTTCCCTTCCCTTCCCTTCCCTTCCCTTCCCTTCCCTTCCCTTCCCTTCCCTTCCCTTCCCTTCCCTTCCCTTCCCTTCCCTTCCCTTCCCTTCCCTTCCCTTGAAGCTGAAGTAGCCAGGGCAGGTAATGCCCAGGAACAGAATTCTGGCACCTTTGAATGGCATCAGTTCCTGGGTTTTCTGTTATTTCCATTTCTTTTGAGATGGGCTCACAGTTCCTCTCTGTGTGGGGCAGTTCARTGGGTGCAGCTGAAGTTGTCAGCAGCAACAGCTTTTCTCAACCAGCACTTCTTTGAGCTCGGTTTTTACCCAGTATTTTCAACTTTGAAAACAGATTCAGTGAGAGCTGAAAACATTTACCAGCACCAAGGAGTCCTCGCTGCCGTTTGCGTGGTGCCAATGAGAGTTTGTACCTGGGAGGGGAAGATCAGCACAGCAATTTTGTCCGGACAGAGCTGATTTGAGAGCAGGGGCGTTCCCAGCTCGGCTCTGCCCTCGGGGGTTGTTTCAAGCTGKGYYGGGTGCGGTTCCTKCTTTTGCCGGTCGGCAGCGGCATCGTGCGGTTCTGCCGAGCGCTGGCAAAGCCGGGAACGCTCCTGGKCCKGCCCCGTCCGGGTGGGAGGGAAAGAGCCCGGCTGTGATCCTGGCTCTGGGACACTGAGAATTGATGGGGCACGGAGCTGGGAAGGAARAKAAATGRTTWAAYTGTTGGCTGTGCAGTTTATAGGCTKYAMAMCCCCCCYGAATTCCAACRCAGCCTCTGCATTTCAGAACCTTTTCTATGGGACCTGCTCAAAGTGTCATTCACATCCTTGGGATTGCAATSCTGAATAATTGCAATTTCCCCTCAAACTCTGTGCACCATCTGTCACTTCTTGTAGATCCCAAACCCCTTCAAACCCTCCTGCAACTGCTCTGATACAGAACAAACCCCAGTGTTTGTGTTCCCTTGCAGTCTGTAGGCTGGACTGGCCACTCTGGTGATCCCCACTCTCTTCCTCAGTTATTTAGAGCATCCCTTTCTCTCGAGGTGGATGAGTCCATCACTAAAGAGAAGCATTTCCAGCTCGGTTCAGACTGAGAGATGTGCCAAGGCACAAAGCATTTGATATCCTTCTGTTAAAGCTGAGATAATACTGGAATCATCTGCCCAGGGAGGTGGTGGAGTCACCATCCCTGGATGTGTTTAAAAAAAGCCTGGATGTGGCACTCGGTGCCATGATCTGGTTGAGATGTTGGTACATGGGTTGGACTCCATGATCTTGAAGGTCTCTTCCAACCAAAAAATTCTGTGATTCTGTGATCTGAGATGGTCAAGACACACAAAAAACTCCTTTAAAAACCTTTTCAGGATGGTGGGAGCCTTCCCTTGCCACACCAATCATGTCAGGGAAGTAATCAAAATACTATTAAAGGAAACARTCCCCAGACTTGGAATTCCTGAATGATTGTCCTCAGTCAATGGGCCCCTTTTTATTTCAGAAGGAAAWTTTTTATTGTCCAAGGAGTATCACAATTCTTCCTGTTTAAACGGGATTGACATAACTCCCTGGAAAGCACAGGCTGGTAAAAAGGTGGAAAGAATTAATCAAGGTTCTTTAAAAAATATTAATTTTTGCCAGGGAACAGCTCAAATAGTTGGATATCTCATCTGCTGCCTTGGTGAGGYAAGGATCACTCCATGGGTCACAGAAGGAGGGATTTCTTTTGAAATMTCCTATGGGAAATCATATCTAACAAATGGYRTGGCCAATGGAAGTGATCAGGGGATGCTGAAGGGAAGGCAATGACAAAAGATTATTTGCATTCTCTTCCTTTTGTTTTCTCCTCTTTTCACATGGAGTCAGGGAGCACATTTGTCCCTGGAGCTGTCACTGCACACCTTTCAACCTGGGAACTTGGTTTCTATTCCCAGGTGAAGAGCTGGGCTGAGAAAGGGAGGTGCAAAGAGCCCTGCATTGTCCTGGCTCAGTTCTGTTCACAGCTCCAGTGATACCATTTGCTGCTGTAGGATTTGTGAGGGGAGGAAAATCCAATCTTAGATTATTTTTCAAAAGTTTAATGATGGAATAAAAAGCCAATGTATTGGCCAAGAACACATTGCTACATTAAGTCAGTGTTATTTATAAACTGTTACTTTACTCAGGTSCATACATATTAATAAGCTTCATGCATTATTCAAACRTTCCTGGGAGCTTTTGATGTTATAGAAATTTTCTTTGTTTTGTTTTCCCACTCTGACTTATCTACATGACATCCTGCAGATCTGATCAATGGATTTTATTCCTTCYTGTGCCTTCATCCTGCTGTCTCACRCTTCCCTGATAACGAGYAGTCAACAAATCCTTCTCTAATTCTCCCCCAGTGCTCTGCTTTGTGCCRCTCTCATCACCTGGAGAGCTCAGTCAGCAGATGTGGGAAGCAACTTCATGGCTTTATCCAGTTTTATATTTTATATACATTTTCTATTTTGCTCAGGCCTGCAGTGCAACACATTCATAATATTTTTAGTTCT
>CADDXX010000575.1:72566-83468 GCA_902810485.1 Alauda arvensis
AKGAWRMAAMAAMRACWACTASTAGWWRAWAWRWASSTAWATTACAGCTAGTGAAGAAATAGTATAGATTAGGAGTCAATGTAAYTTAGCATCAAATTGATGMTGGAGTGCACACAAGGTTCTTTCACTCAATTCCCAGGAAAACATCTGAGGAATTTGCATCCAAACTCTGGGGAGAAGTCCTACACATTTCCAAGGTGTGCATAGCAGACTTCTGCGTCCATGAAAGTTTGTGCAGCTTTTATAGCTTGTAAAGTSAARKGTCTGTCAGCCAGAAATTCCAGCTGATATCTCCACAACTTGTTCTCAAGGCTGGTTGTTTATTGTCAACTGGGAGTTGACAATAAACAACCAGAGAGAGAGAAAGAACTCACTTGGCCAGAGAGAACTCATTCAGGCCAGCCTGGGTTATCTCATCAGTTCCTGTGGTGGGGGACAATGCCCGGAGCTGGCACCAGCTGATGGACAGACCAGATCAGCTCTTTGGTGGGRGATGTCCTGCCACACTGGTTTCCATGGAGTTACTAAGCAGATAGGCAGAAGTGACAGCTCTTATCAGCTTTAGGCAAAGGACTTGGCTTCCCACCTGGCTTTTTGGTCCTGTCTCCAGTTCCATATGACTGTGGTGCACACATGAGCATGTTTTGTTGTACACCCCATCAGAAATGCCAGATGGGTCAGTTCCAGCTGCTGTGGTTGCAAAGCCTGGTCCTCTCACATTCCCACCACAGCTTTATCAGTAGGAGGCCTGAAGCTGGGTGGACGGAGCTCCTCTCTTGCCTGTTTGCCTTCCTGCACCTCTCCTTTGCTTGCACACCAGGCATTTTTGGCTCCCCTTGCAGCAGCAGCTCCATGTGAGCCATCAGTCAGTGCTGAGGGTACTGGGGGCTGTCTTTGCCCTCCATCAACACAATCCCTTTTGGAGCAGCTTACAGGAACTTGCAAGGCAAAAGGAGGCAATAGAAGCCTCAGGGTCTTTGTTGTTCCCTTTTCTTGGAGAACAAATGGGATCTTGCATGCAATGCCAGGTCTGAGCAGGGTGGTACTGCCCAGGCTACAAAGCAGAAGGGAAAAACCACTCAGAGCAACTGAGGGTAAGGTGGGAGGAGGAAAAGGAGAAGAAATGAGATGTTAAGGGTGTTTTATTGTGACAGGAAACAAGATGAATGCATTGGCACGATTTGTGCATCCTCTCTCTCACAGTTAATTTGGCATTATGATCAGACCCAGTTTGACAGATGTTAGAAGTCCTGGAGATGATAAATTTCCCACAACCTGGGAGCGTAGTGGGAACAACTGGGTAGAGGAAACAAGCTCAAGTTAATACTTCTGTCCAGCAAAGACAACAGCAATAAACTTTTAGAGATAACAGAAACTGATAGGAAAGGTGTGATTGCTCTAACAAGAGAATCACCTCAGAGTCAGCCACTCAGAGGCACCAAAAGTCTGACTTTCACAAACAAAGCTGTGCAGGCAGTGGCTTCACTGGGCTTCACACACTCCAGGCTGTGTGGTTCCATTACTGTGAGGTGAACAGGCCCCAGCTCATGGCCAGGGACAGCCTCCCTCTGTGTGCCAGCCCAGGGAACAAGTGCCCAGCCACACTGGTGRCAYTGAGGCTGAAYTGTGACAACCCCCAGAGCTCAGATGTGTATCCCTGCAGCATCCTTCCAGTCCAAACCATCCCATAACTGCAYGATGATGCTGTGATTCCTGGTCCTCTGCAAGCATCCTTTTCTTGTTTATATATCACTTACCAGTTAGGTGGTGGGATGAACCCTCTAACCTTSAGGCAGAGCTCCCAGCTCTGCCTTTTGCAAACCAAAGTGGGGATGTGCAGAAGCACAGTTGCTGTGTGGCTGTCACCCTGGGCACCCCAGTTGTGAAAGCAGAGCCAGCACGGCTGTGAGGTCAGAGCCACTGCCTGCACAGCCCTGTGGCACRGGGACAGAACCCAGAGTGGCTGTGTGGCTGTCACACTGGGCAGACATCACCTCCTGCTGCAGCTGGGCAGGTAGAGCTGAGCGTGGAGGGATTGGGAGGATAAAGGCTCACCACACAAACCATTACAGGTCTTCCAAACCACTGGCAGAGGTGACTGAGGAGCTCAGCCACRASCCAGTGAGCTGGTAGGAATTGGGCTGCTCCTGCCCGGGGTGTCAGGTTGGAACATAGGATGGATGTGGCCTCACGAGGTCAGTGGGGTTGGAGCAGCATGGGGAAGCTGACAGCTTTTCTGAAGACCAGCCCTGTGATGTGTGAAGTCCCCTTCCTGTGGGGATGGTCCCAGMTGAAGAAGAGAAGACACTTGAGGGACAGGCATAACTTTTCTCTGGTTTCTTTTCCAAGGGATGTTCTTCAGGCTTATTTGGCAACTGGCASGTGCCTTTGTCTCCCCAGGGAGAAATTTTCTGAGCCCATGTYGTCCTCACAGAGTACACACTATATATTTCTACTGTGGACATGGGGCAGGATGGGAATGTCTGAGGGCCAGGGAGAGCAGAGGGTGTTCCCTAACCAGCAGCCCGGGGTTCTCACTTGGATGACAAAGCTTGAGCACTGCTTGTGCTTTGGCCAATCTCAGGCAGAGCCAGGAGCAAGGGCCCTTGGCAGTGTCACTGGCACACCAGAGCCAGAGGCTTCAGCTTTGGCTGCAGGAGGACAAACTGCTGCTTAGCCAAGCACTCAGGGGAGAGCCAAGCATCTGCAGGGGAAGCTCTGGCAAGAGACCTTGCAGGTGTAGGAGAGCTCTGGGAACAAAGTCAGGCAAAGCTCCTGTGCTCCCTTGATGTGAAGGGGTTTGTCTAAAGTTTGGGTAATGGACAGCCCCAGGACTCCCTCTCTTTCAGGCAAAAGATGGCCCTGCTGAAGAAGAGCTTTAAAGTCTTCATCTTGTTGCTCTCAGTGGCTCTTGGTGAGTTTTCATGAGCAAACAGCTGAGACTCACAGCCTGGCTGTGCTGGATAGCAGCTTTTCTTTGGGCCCATTGTGAGTGGAAACTTCTGTGGCCCCAGTTCTCCCTTAGTGTGCCCTTGGCTGGGCTGGGTTTTGGACCACCAGTGAGACTTCCAGGCAGTCTCACAGCCCTGCTGCTGCTCTGGCTGAATGGCTTGCTGTGAGGTTGAGAGAGAAGGGCACAGGTATTTCCAAAGCTGACCTGGGGATGCCCAGAGGGGAGGGGCTGTGCAAGGGGCAGGATGGGGAGTGACCTCTCCTAGCCCATACAGCCTGGTCCTGGTGCTGATTGAAGTGAGGGAAAACAGAGTAGAACTGGGGCAACGAGCACAACTGCAGACCATGCTGTGATGCTCTTTGAAGCCTGGGCTGGTGGCCCTCAGTCAGAGGCACATCCTATCTCTGCAGCCACATTGCACAGTAACCCTGCTGCCTGAGCCCCAAGGCAGCAGGGAGCAGACAATGGGCCCGCAGGGTTTGCTGCAAACCCCAGCCCTGTAACTCTCATGAATTGCAGCTGCTTTCTGTGGGACTGCCCTGTCGGGATGGTCAGCCTGGACAAAGGCACTCATGGAGGTTAGTGACTCTTGTGGGACAGGCACCTCCTGCAGGGGAGTGCTGCTGATGGTGCTGGGTAAATCTGAGGCTCTTCTGCTTYCACMCAGCAKGACCCAAAGAAGAAGCAGATTGTGYAGTCTGCCCTGGGAAGCCAGGGTGGCTCTGGCAGTAGATGTTCTAAYTGAGAATTTTCTTTTTCAGGAGCTGCCAAGTGTATTCCCAGCAGGACTGAAAACCCTCTGGTAAGAGAGSTTTCCTGAACTGGAACTSTGTCTGTGCAGAAGTGTCAGCTGACCTTGTGCTACCTGTGCTCAGTTTCCAAACAGCAAAGACTGCTGTACTTCTGTCCTGCCTTTGCTTTTGCCTCAGCTTGGGCTGGAACTGAGCACTGGCAAAGCAGGGAGAGCATGAGTGTCTGTTCACTGAGCTCAGGTGCTTCACAGAAGGAATGGGCTGCTTTGAAAAGATCTGCTTTTCTCTTCCTGCAGGAATCCACACACTTTGACTGAAACCCAAAAGTTGCAGAATCTGCTGGAAGARGTCACTCAACTGAGGGCAGAGATCAATAGTTTGAAGGTGACCCTGCCATTCTGGGGAAAGAGGCTTGASTGGGCAGAACCCCCAGGAAAGCTCTCCTTGGTATTGTTGGTGGGATCAGAAGGCTGTGACCACAGGCACTGTTCCTGAGCCCTCATGGCTCTCATCAGCAGCACTTTGCCAGCTCTGTGGGCATGGCTTGCCATGCATGGCTGACACTGAGCTCTGCCTCTGGGGGTGATGGCAGCATGCTGAACTGCCCACTGATGTGGTCCTTTCCTGTGTTTGCCCATGGCTTTCCCAGGAGCTGACCCAGATGGCTTTGGAATCCTGTGTCAAGACGGACTGGGCCCTTAAGAGCTCTGGTAAGGGCACAAGCAGCCTGGTCTCCTTGCCTTGTGCTTGTCTGTGTCCTGTCCACAGCCTCCACAAGGATGACTGGGGTTGCCCCCACACACATTCCTTGCAGATGGAGGGGCTCTCTTCCTCTCCACTGCATCTGGAGAAGGAATGGCTGGCTTGTCCTTTGCTTCCTCCCAGCACTCAGCCCTGTGGGAGAGAGGCAGTCAATGTGGCTGCTGTCATTGCCCTTTGCAGCTGGGCACCCCCAGGGCAGGGTGATGCAGATGGGACAGATGGACACAGAGCTGGCCAGTGGCATCAGAAACAGTGCCTGGGCACCAAGCCCTGCCAGTCTGTAGCTGCTTGCAGTCATTTGCCCTCCCCTCCTTACAGGAGCCACCATTGACACACAAAGAACTTCCCAGACCTACAACTGCAATGAGAGCTATCTGTGCAGGATTTTACACTTCTTCTGGACTGCCAGCCCTCCTGATACTATTCTGCAGGTATCTTAGCAGAAATCATCTGTTTTCTTCCCTCCTGTGAATTTGGGAACCATTCTTGGGGGCTCTCCCCTCAGCCCAGTGGTWCTGATCAAGCCCACAGTGTAGATTGGATTCCTGAAACCAAAGGTGGAACACAGGGCTGGGCTTGCTGAGAAGCAGCGGCTCCTCTCTGGAGCAGAGTGGAGCCAAACTGAGCTGTGCTGCTGCATTCTGCCCACAGTCCTTGGCCACAGCTGGGTGAAAGGATTTCTTTCTACCTGGTGACCCTGTTTCTTCTGTCAACCCTAAGAACTGCTTTCCAGGGAGTGCAGATGCCCTATCGAGTCCCCGGGCACAAGTGTTTCTGCTTGTTTCTGTCCCTCACTAGAATGGTTTTTTAACCAGTTCTCCCTTCTGCCATGCTGAGCCCACTCTGGCAGGCAGGGAAGTCCTTCATCTTCTGTCCATTTCCTCACATGCCCCTTATTTTCAAGCTGAAATAGAGCCCACAGACACGTCAGCCCCAATGCTTCAAGTTACATGCGCAGTTCTCTTGTCCCACATGCTCTTGCGTTCTGTTGCAGCCAAATGTTTACCCAGGAAACTGCTGGGCTTTCAAAGGCCATCAGGGCCAGGTTGTCATCAGGTTGCCAGCACGAGTCTACCTGAGTGCCATCACAGTGCAGCACATCACCAAAGATGCCTCTCCRAGTGGGACCATCATCAGTGCCCCCAAAGACTTTGCTGTCTTTGTAAGTCTGCTGGCACTTCTGGTGGGGCTCTGGCCCTAGGGGGAGGTCAGGGCAAGGCCTTGCTTGTTTTGGTGCATCCTCTGAGCTTTGTGTCCAGCACTCTCCTGAGCACTGCTGTGCTCAGCACGACACTTGAAGGGCTCAAGAGGCCCATCCTTCTTAGGACTTGTTCTGGCCAAGCACCTAAGGGTTCTCTGCAAAGCAGAGACTGAGCTCTACCCTAACCAACACCAGACTACTGCCAGAGCTCTGGGACAGACTGGGTACGTAAGATCCAGTCTGTACATTCCCTCTTTCTCAGGATGAGCCTGACTTGCTCTCCTTGTGCTTTGCTCCCAAGGGAGTGGATGCAGACAGAGAAGAGGAAACTCTTCTGGGGATGTTCCGCTATAATGTGGAAAAAGATCCCATGCAGACTTTCCCTCTGCAGGTATGCTCCACACACATGGGGGCCAGATAGCAGGGAGCAAAACAGGTTTACTCACAAGTCTGTGACAGGGAAGGTGTGAATGTTTCTTCCCTGGGCAGAGGATCCTGGATTGCTGCTGAAAGAGACCTGGTGGGGCTTGGAKGGCTGAGAAGCACGTGGTTGTGGGAGCCAAAGGACAGGGCCAGCCCCTTGGAAACAGCTCCTGAGAGATCCCTGGCTGCAGCCACTGCCTTCAGAAAAGCCAGGTGCACATGCAGCCACACCACCCAAACAATAAACAGGCCTTGTGCCATGGAGAAATGGGGACAAGTGGTGGCAAAAGCCAGTCAGGCATCAGTGTTGTTCTGCTCTGTGCCCTGCTGACAAGCTGGACAGTGTCACCCCAGCACAGCGTGCCCTTTCTCTCCTGTTGCTCTCAGTCTGCCAGGAGGAAGGGAGGCAGAGGGGACGGCAGGGGCTCAGTGGGGTGACACACCGTGGGGTGACACACCGTGGGGTGACACACCAGGGGGGTAACACATCAGTGGGGTGACACACCAGTGGGGTAACACACCAGGGGGGGTGACACACCGTGGGGTGACACATCAGCTCAGGAGCACGTCCCCAGCCCGTCTGTCAGCACAGAGCAGGGGGCAGAGGGAAGGGAGGCACAGCCCCAGCTGGGCCAGAATGCAGAGGATGCCAAGTGCCTTCCTTTGCCCCCAGCCTCCCCAGCAGCCCTCGTACTAACAGTGAGCTTCACATCTCTATTGCTTCTCCCAGCTACTTTTGGGAGCTTGTTCCTGAGTAGAAACAGGGCTKGCAGGGTAAGACACCTTGATTTCACTGTTGCCTTTAACACCCCCCCTTTTCCCTCTTCACAGAACATGCTGCTCCCCAGGGCCTTTTCACAAGTCAAACTTCTTGTGAAGAGCAACTGGGGAAACCCATTGTACACCTGCATTTACCGAGTGAAGATTCATGGAAAGATGGAAATGCAGAAAGCCCCAGCTGGGGGCCAAGACAAATAAAGAAGAAAACACAGAGGAAGAARAAAGGGCAGGGGGAAAARAGGAATRGGGGGAATGATGTGGCAGCCAATGTTGATTTTAGAGGATGCATGTAGGACTGTGTCAGGTGAGTTTTAGGTAAGATATYAGGAATTACRGAATCATTTAATCCCCTCTGTKGRAAGGGACCCATAAGGATCATCAAGTCCAAGTCCTGGCCCTACACAGGACAGCCCCAACAAGCACACCATGTGTCTGACAGCTGGCTCAGTGCTGTGACCAGTTCTGTGGGAAGCCTGTTCTAGTGCCCAACTACYCTCTGAGAGAAGAACCATTTGGACAAAGAACCCTCTGTGTGAAAAATCTTCTGTGTGAATCACAGAATCTGCTGAGTTGGAAGGGACCCACAAGGGTCATTGAGTCCAAATGCTGCAACTCCTGGCCCTGCACAGGACCACCCCAACAACCACATCATGTGTCTGACAGCTGGTTTGGTGCTGTAGCCAATTCACTGGGGAACCTGTTCCAGTACCTGAACATGCTATGGGTTCTGGTTCTTCACTCAGAAGGAGAAGGTTCTTTACCCAAAGGTTCCTCACCTGTTTCTTCTGGACAGTTACAGGCTCTTCAGGAGGGGTAGGCAGGACAGAAGAGGTGTAGGGGTCCTTCCATGTCAGAGGTTCCATGGTTCTRTAATTCTATGATTCTATGACCAGTTGATTCCAACCCATCTCTTCTAAACCCCTGACACAGTGGTATGTRTGTCCTATCCCAGAAACAGAGTGGAAACCACAAGTCCAGGGTTTAAGACAATGGCAGAATGCATGGAAACCTCTACTCCTTGACCGTGGATGTGCAGTGGAAGACTAATTTGTGCCAAAGCCTATTGACTAAAATAAATAAAGCCGAAGTCCCTGGGAATTGTATTTCAACCTTTGTTTGATCAGTAGAACTGTAAGCAGTAGATAAGGAAGTATGGGAGTCCCCATCCCATAYTACTTGGGCAGGGTGCCAAGGCCTCACCACCCTTTCAGTGAAGAAATTCTTTCTGATGTCCAACCTGAGCCTCCCTTGGCCCAGCCTGATGCTGTTCCCTCTCCTCCTGTCCCTGTTCCCTGGGAGCAGAGCCTGAGTCCCCCCAGCTGTCCCCTCCTGGCAGGGAGTTGTGCAGAGCCACAAGGGCCCCCCTGAGCCTCCTTTTCTCCAGGCTGAGCCCCTTTCCCAGCTCCCTCAGCTGCTTTTCAGCAGACTTATGGCATATCACTTTTAGCTAGAAATTCTCCACAAGCCCCTTTGTAGCAACCCCCTTCTGGTTTATTGCCACTTAAGGCAATTCAGGACAGGGATTAAATTGTTTTGTTATCAAAAATTCAGTAAAATAAAAAAACTCCTTAACACCAATGTAGCATTAAGAAGCAGGCATCCTTTATTCAGCCAGATGCACGGGGAGGGGGGAATAGCTCCTCCCAAAGCCCTGCATGCTGAGTACAGGAAAGTTTCTGTTTCTAGACTGTATCTTTTATACATATTTATTGATTGTCCTGGACTAAACAAACATATTAATTTCCCTGAAATCATTAACATAATTTCTCCTCCCCTTCTTCTGTCCTGGGGGTCTCTCTGGTGGTCCCTGGTGGCTGTGGAYCCCAGTGTTCCAGGTGACCTGGCTGAGTTGGCAGGACACTGAGGCTGGTGAATTCCCAGTTCTCCTTCTTACACAATGGGCATTGTTGCAGTTTCCACAGGCCAGTCATTCTGGAGAACAAGCTTTGTGTTAGCTCACCAGGTGTTGGCCATTTATCATCTGGTAACAAKTTTATTTATGGCATTATCTTAAATCTTYCCCCTAACCCAGTGTCTCAAATTTAAAAAGGCAGAACTTTTAAGTGAGCTAATAGCATTTTTAGTATTCCCATGCAAGAAAAAAAAAATCAACTTAGAGAACAAATACTGTCCCACATGACCAGTATATGGAAGTAGCTCACTCTGCTCAGCTGAGCATCAAGTCTGAGGTGCTGGGAAAGCCCCTGGCAGCAGATGCTCTAACAAGGGTGACTGTCACTCCCTTTGTGAATCAGACAAGTAAAGCAATCCTACATGGAAGCACCAGCGATTAGCAGGGAAGCCAACTTCAAACTATGGCACAGAATGAGCAGCTGAGCAGTGCTGCAACCAAAAGTTATTCAGGTGTTACATTTCCCCAAAGAATTGCCACTGTTCCTTCAGATAACATAGGAAAGCTATTGTTGAAAATGTGAGGCTCTTTCTTTTCATTTCCTAAAAGATTTCAAGTTTAAATCTTATCTGACAGTTGAAGCTCAAGTCACAAAGTTGCGCAAAACTTTGTTTAAAAAGTCCAACCTTCTATACAAAGTGGGTCTTGGAAACAAAGTCTGGACTATGCAAGGGTAAATAACAAATATATATTTCACTTTTGTAATACCTGTCACTCATTTCAGAACCATTTACGCAATTGTAAAGCCAAGCACTGAAGTTTTACACTGAATGAACTGTCTCTAGGCAACACGTTCTAAAAGTGCCTTAGTAAAGGAGATCCCTTTCCCAGGAACACTGAAAACTTGCCTAGAATAAACCACAGTCCTCACTRAAACTGCGGGAAGAACAAAGTCTCCAACATTTTTAGTGTTAGGCAATCAGTGCATTACTTCATTCTGGCCAGGGTGTTGTTCTGGCCAGGACGTGCAACAGAAATAATTTCATCCACATAGCCCAGGTTGTGCAGAGAAAATAACTCCATGACACATGAATTTTACCAGATTTTTCACAAACTTTATTCAGTCAAAACCCATAGAGATACATTGGTTCAATGTTCATTGGTTCCAAGTGACACAGCTCTTAGTATTTGGTTTTTCACTGGTTACAGATCTCTTTGCCTCTGATGTTAATTAGGTCCTCATTCTTATCTATCTCTTATCCATCTTTTCCCAGATCAGGTGCCTCTGACCATGCCAGGGGTGATGTTTGGATTTGATAGTCGTTATTTTTGTCTATCTCTGTGCTACCCCAGCCATCAGGTTAAACTCATCAGGGCTGGAGCGGTGAAACAACCCTTTGAAAAGAAACTTCAATTCCTTTCCATTTGGGCAAAGGCAAACAAAACCCGTCATAAAAGTTACATAAAAAATTTAAACTTGGTATCATTTCCAACARGARGACYCCCATAAACACCTCACTGAGGAAGAGGGTTGTAGAGGCATGGACTCCTTTCTCCTCTGGAATTTACGGAATTGTGAAGCCTTTGCACAATTTCCTCCAACTTAGGCRTGATGTCAGTTGCCATAATAATACACAAAGGAGCCAATGAAATGATTTATCCTACCARTGTCCTCTATGACTGCTAGAGAAGRCAAAASAAGYTYTTCTATTCAACRMCTSATCCAMAAYCCCCTCCCAAAAATACTCTGTTCATCCTCAATCCCTCTTCAAAGCTGTAWGGCAGCATTGTTAGCATGAAAGGACAAAGAGCTTGCTTTGGAGCTAGAGGAGGAAACAAACTGTAGARGACCCTTTCCAGGATTGAGAAACCTGAAAACATGCAAAGGGAATATAATTCCTGTATCCTGAGTTAGCCAATGCTGTGGTTTAGCCCCAGCCAGTTGCCAAGCCCCACACAAACACTGCCAGGAAGGATCGGGGAGAGAATCAGAAGGGTTAAAGCTGGAAAACTCATGGATTGGGATAAAGGCAGTTTAATATGGAAAGCAAAAGCCACACRTGCAGACAAAGCAAAMCCAGGAATTCACTCCCTGTTTCCCATGGRCAGGCAGGTGTTCAGCCATCCCATGGAGAGCAGGGTTCCATGGCACAGARCAGTGACTKGGRARRMMAAMMMC
>CADDXX010000575.1:88792-142202 GCA_902810485.1 Alauda arvensis
CTGGTTCTGGGTCACTGGGTCAGTGGTTCTGAGTCACTGGGTCTGTGGTTTTGTCCCTGGTTCTGTGGTTCTGTCACTGGGTCTCTGGTTCTGGGCCACTGGGTCAGTGGTTCTGAGTCACTGGGTTTGTGGTTTTGTCCCTGGTTCTGTGATTCTGTCCCTGGGGCTGTGGTTCTGGGTCAGTGGGTCAGTGGTTCTGTCACTGGGTCAGTGTTTCTGTCACTGGATCTGTGGTTCTGTCACTGGGTCTCTGGTTCTGGGTCACTGGATCTGTGGTTCTGTCACTGGGTCAGTGGTTCTGTCCCTGGGGCTGTGGTTCTGTGTCACTGGGTCAATGGTTCTGTCACTGGGTCTCTGGTTCTGGGTCACTGGGTCTGTGGCTCTGTTGTTGCTGCAGGTGTTTAGCCAGCATCAGCTCATCACAGGGTTGAACCAGAACGGGAATTACCTCATCACCCGTGCTTCTAATTGGGAATTCTAATCAATTATGCTAATTTTCTAAACGTATAAAACTGCGTTCACTCTGGGGGCTGGGCTTTCGTGGACGTTTTTCAATATCTGCTCCTGGAGGCCTCCAATAAACACCAGCTTCAAATCACCTCCTATACTAATATTATCTCAAAAGTGTGTGTTGATTCTTTATTTATTTTTTGATATATAATATATATATTAAATATCAATATATATTTATATTTATTGAGAATTTATAGATTCTCAGAGCATCACCTTGACTGTACCAGGTGGGTGCTAAAGTGTCCTGACTGTACCCAGAGCRTGGTAAAGGTGGGAAAGATTCTGACTGTAACAGGAGCCTCCCGTGACCAACCAAGGAGGAGAACAAAGGATAACAGTTATCCCTGTGAGCCTTGGTAAATCATTTACCTGAGTTCTAGCTCAAGTAGAATAGTACCATTGTTCTTAACCTGGGTTATGGCCAGGATGAAAACTAGGAATTGATAGGAAGATGTGGTAGGAAAGAGAATTTAGGCATTACTTTATTCTGGCCAGGGTGTGCAACAGAAATTATTGCATCCACACATGGCCGGGTTGTGCAGTGAAATTCATTCTGTCACACATGCCTCTTTACCAGATAATTTCACATATTTGTACATGCAAAACCCCAAAGAAAKTTTTGTTCATTGGTCTTAAATTGCACAATTCTTAGTATTCAATGTGTTATTGGTTATTGATCCCTTTGCCTTCARTGCTAATTTGGTCTTCMTTCTTTGGTTCCCTTATCAATCCCTCACCCTGACACTCCTCAAGGTGCAACCCCCACCCGTTGAGAGTCACTAAGAGATGTGACATATTTCATTGAACCTGAGGGGAATTTTTGGCAGATTCCTCTGCACACATCAGTACAGATCTGAGTGTGTGTGAATTGATTATGCTATGAATGCTTTTATCATGAGTCTGTTATTAAGTCACTGTTAAAATGTAGCAAATGCTAATGAATCTAATTGTTAAATCAGTCCATGATTAAGTGCTGCTAAACCCTTTTGCACCATTATCTTTTTGCACCCTTTTGCATCCTTGGTCTCCATGTAAATCATCCTAAATGGATTCCAATCTGTTTTTTCCCATGCAGACTTCAGCCATGTGGTCAGTAACAGGGTGAGCATCGTAAGTGAACTCCCTTAAGCTGCAATTTCACAAATTTGTATTCAAATCTGCTTTTTGCCAGTACCTTCGAGTGCCCAAACCATTCACTGGTGACACCAGTGGGCACACACGACTGTCTCCATGTCATGGACATACCCGTGTGTGTGTGGCCACAGAGCTGAAGGCGCAGCCCTCWCAGGAACACCAAGAGCACCAAAGCCTCATCCTGCTCCGCTCTGGCTCATCAGCCCCTCKGTCCCTGAGTGGAAAAATACGAACCACACGCACGTAGGTCCGTGTACACACCCGTGCAGGTCCATGTGCACACACGGTGTGCAGAAGCACCTCCGCCCGCCCGCCAGCTCTCCCAGCACCTGCAAACACCAGCACTCGCGGTGCCCCCGTCACCTCCCGCCCCAAGGCGGCCCCGGCAGCGAGTCGGGGACGGCACCGCCCGGCCCCGCAGCAGCTCCGGGACGGGGGCGTGTGGCCGGCACCGGGGCCGGAGAGGGGGGGGGTGCGGCAGTTTTTGGCTCGGCTCGGCTCGGCTCGGCTCGGCTCGGCTCGGCTCGGCACGACACAGCGGCAGGAGATGCACCTGCGGGAGTCCGACGCCCATCACAGCCCATCTCCCCCCGGGACCCTTCCCAAGGCCGTGGCAGCGCGGTGATGGAGCGGGAGGGGGGACGTGCCGGCCCGGGAAGGGTGCGAGGAGAGCAGAACGGCCGTGAGGAGGTTTCCCGAGCAGGGAATCCCCCGCTGCCGAGCAGGTGGGGAGCGGCTCGGCCGGACAGAGCTGTACCGGGTGTGCTGCAGCCGAGCCGGGTCGGGTTTGGTGCCCTGTGCGAACAGCTCCGGCCCGGCGGGTGTGCGAGCCCCGAGAGGCTGCGGGGAGCCCCTCCAGAGCCCCGGCCGCCTCCTCCTCCTCCTCCTCCTCCTCGAGTTCCCAGGGCAGATGTTGGTCCTGGAGCTCCCCGCTAGATGGGCCCCGCGGCCCTGCGGTGCCTGGACGGGCTTTTGTGCACCGGCAGCAGCGGGAATGTGGCTCCTGGCTTGTGCTTAGGGTTTAGGGGGAAAATGAGGGCTGAGTGAGAGAAGAGGGATCTGCCGCACACGGAAACGGGGCTGCACCCGCAGCAGAAATGGTTTGACTCTGATGTGCACAACAGAGTGGTGTAGGAGGGGGCAGAATGCTAATTTACCCCTYGWGGAAKRTGCCCTTGGCCAYGGCAGGGGGRTTGGGATGAGATAATCTRTAATGTCCCTTCCAACCCAAGCCATTCCGTGATTCTAKGAACCCCTTTACAACCGCGGGTATCCTCCTTCAAAGTACGTCAAAACTGGCTGGAGCAGCTGCAGAAGTTGCTCTCCCTTCCGTGGGCTCCCCGATCTCTCCTTTCTGGCTCCCACAGCTGGCTGCACASCTGGCAAGCATTTCCCTCCCTGGTAGGACAGCCCCACGAAGCCAAGGAGAGGAAGCTGTGAGCAAGGCAGCGCAGAACCTGGGGTGCCCGAGGTGCAGTGGGGCACAGCTGGGCAGTCACAGCAGCTGGAACATCTGCAGAACAGGGATAGCATTTGCTGTGGGACATTCCTGCAAGGAATTAGATTGCTGCAGGTAGTTTGCTGACAATCCAGAAAACCCCAAGAAACCTCCCTTCTGGTTCCTCAGTCCCCTGCCGTGCAAGGTGCTGATAACCTGCCTCTCTCCTTACCTCAGCYCAGGGGTTACCATACCATTCATCCAATCAGCCTTTCCCAAGCCCAGCAGGGTTTGGCAGGACACAGTCCAGCCTAGGCTGGTTGGGTTCCTGCGTCCCCAGACATCCTCCATACCCTGCATGCAGGACTTACCTCAGTAAGGCTGAGCAAGTGGTTGTTTGAGTGACTGSTGCCAGCCAAGGTTTCCTCCGTGCCTCCAGAAAAGCAAACCTGGGCACTTTCTGGACTCACCATGATTCCCTGGAGCTCTGAGACTGGGGTCTGCAGCAAATGGACCCAGCCTCGATGGCCCTACAGCCCCAGTATCTCATGGTGCAGGTGCACCAGCTGCAGGTGAAATCCTGCAGAGARGGGGCTGAAGGGATGAAGGGGGAAACTGTCCTTGGGAAGTGGCCAGAGCTGCCTTCTCCATCTCACCCTGCACGATGTGATTCAGCAAAAGCACATTTCCCCGGGCAGCCTGGCTGCTTCCCAGTGCAGGTGGGGAAGCTGGGGACAGAGCTGAGCTGGGACACGGGTGCTYCTCTCACCGAGACAGTGCCCAGCCCGGGCAGCCTGTCCCACCCCCAGCCCAGCCAGTGGCACGCCAAGCACTCGCCCARCTCCCCATGTGCTGGGTAAAGAGGGAACAGCTGCAGGGGCCCTTCTGCTGCCTCAGGAGCTGGGACAGCACCCAGAGTCAGGCCGGGGAGCTAAATTTAAACTCATGCTTTGTGTGTTTGTACATGCGAGTTCAGGCTCCAGCCCTCACTCCCCCACCACCTCCCCTGCTGCACGGAGGAGACAGAGACCCAGAGGAGCTCCAGCTGGCTGGGCCCTGGGGAAGGGGGGCTCCACTGCAGGGCAGGAGGGGAAGAGACAGCTAAGGAGAGCAACACCATGGAGCCCGCTTCTCCCCAGGGTGACGTGAAGAAGAGGCAGCAGAAGGAGAAGTCCAAGAAGCCGGTACCACCAATAGCTCCTCGTCCACCCAGGGCTCTGTTCTGCTTAACCCTGGAAAACCCCCTGCGGAAGGCATGCATCAGCATCGTGGAGTGGAAGTATCCTCTGGCTGCAGGGGCTGGGGAGTAGTGTGTGTGTGTGTGTGTGTCTGTGAGCATGGCAGGGTGCTGGGGGCACGAGAGCTGCCAGCCTGTTCCAGCCTTGTGCTGCCTGTAAAAGGCAGTGAGGCACCCAGGGAGCCCTGGTAGGATGCACTGGCMAAGGCAATGGCTGTGATAGCTGGGGCATGAACAGGCTGGTGGGGAAAGCTGGGGCTGAGGAGTGGGTCTGGCCCTGGGGCCTTTGGTGGGGTGGGACAGGGACAGCCTGGGGTCAAGGGACTTGTGGGAGTGAATGTGTGGTGTGTGGTGTGTGCTGGGGAGGAATGGGGAACAGCCTGTTGAGAGGGGAGGGGGTTTGGTGTGTCAGGACGGGTCACAGTGCCCATCCTGGGGTGGGGATGGGGTCAGGCTGGGGACAGTGGGATACTCTGGAGAGAGAGGTTTGGGGGTGTACCCACCAAGACCATGGTGAGTTGCTTGGGATGGCTTTTTGTGTGTATCACCATTTGCCTGATCCCACAGCTGTGCTCTGCCCTTTTGGGGGCCTCCCCCAAATCCTTGCTGACACCATTGTYCTCTCAGCTCCCTTTCCCATCCCTCCCTGGTACTGCTGTCACAGGTGAAGGCTTTTTGTGGGTGATACTGTTCAGAGGKCTGGTCTTTCTTTGTGCCTTTGGTTTAGTGTTGTAGTTTGGGTGTTGCTTTTTTGACCTYTTCACTGGGGCATTGTAGCTCAGAAATACCAAAATATAGTGTATCTGCCATGCATCTAGGAACTATCACTTTGTTCACCTATATTTTATGTAAAGGAAGAGAGTGGGAGATGAAATATTTCAGTTTGATTTCAGCAAAATGTTGGGGCTGTAGCTAAAATGATGGACTGGGGAACAGAATGAAGTTCTTCCACCACAACTTTTCTCATTTCAGTTGTTGAACCTTATCTGTGTGTGCCTGGCCTTGGCAGGATGATCCCACCCCTGGCCAGGCTTTGCTCTAGGAGGTGGCTTGGTCACCTCAGGCTGGCTGTGTTGCTGTGGGGATACCAAAACCATGCCCAGAGATGCTGCTTTGTCCAAAGCCCAGGGAGCTGTTGGCAGGCGTGAGGGCATGCTCACAGCTCYGGTGGTGCTGCAGTTTGAGACATCATTCCTTTACTGCAAGGGGACTCTCTGTCCTCCAGGGAGTGGGAGCAGAGCCAAAATTGGGCAGTTCTCATTTTCTGTGTCTCTGGCAAGAGAAACAAAGGTTCTGTGGGCACATAGAAGGGAACTGTGCCTGTGTCTTAAATGGGCACTGAGTAAGGAGGAAACTCGTGTGTGTATGCCTGAGTGGCAGGGGAAGAGCTGGAAATAGGACTGACATCTTGCAGCATGCTCAAACACATTCTTCCCTGCGAGAAGGGAATGCCAGAGCAAGTGCACAGCACAGGGAGGGTCTTCCCTTCATCAGTGCTCTGCAAGGGCACGAGTGGGTGCCCCCCAGCAGAAAGGTGGCATGTGCAGGTGGTTCTGACCTGTGCAGGACAAATGATCCAGGGAGTCAGGTTTCTCCAGGGCCTGGCTGTATTTATACCCAGATGCACCTGGCTGCCCTCACTCAGGGATCAGGGTAAGCCAGGCGTGACAGGGTCGGGTCGTTCCAGTTCCCGTGGTTATTATGGTCTGCAGGGACAYGCAGCCTGCCAGGGGGAGATTAGCTGTGAGCCTCTTCTCTGGGGTACCTGGGCTGGAGGTTCTGGGTGGCAGTACAGATTCCTGTTCCTTGGGCCCATCACTGCCGCACAGCTGCTGCTCTCAGAGCACAGAGCTGAGCCACTGCAGCGGACCAGGGTCTTTTTTCAAGCAGTTGAGGGGTGGGGACCATTGTAGCAGTGGGGGGTTTATGTACAGCCTTTACCAGGTCCCAGTCAGCCTGAGGGAAATCAGGCAGGGCAATCAAACACCCAAGCACACAGCCACGGGCTGGCTCAGCAAGGAGAGGCASAAGGCTCTGGATAAATTCCAGCAAGGTTTATTCCAGGTGCTGAAGGGGATCCAGATCTAAAGAGGGCTGACATGTATCTGGCCCTGCCTTAAGTGTGGTTTTGAGCATCCAATGACCCTGAGGCACAGTGGGAGTACAAAGGACAGTGAGGTCAGTGACCTATGGGGAGCACGGGGCTGTCACAGGGGTACAACAGCCAATGGGTTAACAGGGAAAGAAGAAATCAGGGGAATTTGGGCATCAGGTAGGATTACAAAGTGTCACCAGGCCGTGCAGGGGAATGCCCATGGCAATTCTTCCAGGGCCAGACTTTGGGTGTGATTTCCAGTGGTTCCAGGGACTCCACAGACCATCACTGCACTCAGCCCAGGGTGGGTGAAAGGCTGACTTGAGGCAGAGGGCGTTTTGTGCTGAAATTTGCTCACATCTCAAAAAGTGTGTTCATTAGAACAAGGAAATCTGAATATTCTGCAGCTTGCTGGGTGTTTTGTGTAAGGCAGTTAGTCCAACAGCCTGGTAGTTGTTAGGACACGTTTTGTGGCACCACCCTGGTATTTCAGGTTATTTTGTACCTGAATACAGGTACAAAATGTTTTTGTTTCCAGAATCCTCAGCTTTGATAAACAGGCCATTCACAAAACTGAACTAACTTCCTCACTGGCTGAACCAGGTGTCAATCTCAGGTCTTTGCAGGGAACTATTTCCTCTTTAACTAAAACCTGTGCTAAACCATGACACAGAAGAACTTCAAGGCAGATGGGTGAGGATTCTGGGAACCCTGGAGGGCCACAGAGCTGCAAGACACAGAGGCCTCATTCCTGCTGCAAGGCAGGTGTGGGGAGCCTTGGCTGCTGTGGGGAGCATGCTGGACAGAAAGAAGTCAGATTACAAGGCAAGGAGGTGAGGAGGATGCTGAGGCTCTGTGTCAGTGGCAGGAGGCAGAGACACTGTACCCACTTATCTGCATGTCTGGTTTTTGGTTCAATCTGTCCCACTGCCTTTCTGCCTCCTAACTGTGCCAGMCATGCAGAATCACAGCAAGTGGATTCCAGCTCCAGTTACAGCAGCTCCACTTGAGGTCACCCTCCAAGGAGGGCTTGTCTTACCCTGTCCAAGCAGGCAGGGGAGCTTCCAACCCCTGGGCTCTGCCTCATTACCTGGGCACAAAGGGGAGCAGCTTTTCCAGATGACTTCAGTTTTTWAAGTGKCATCAGSYTGATGGATAGAAAGGTGCAGAAAARGAGAAAAAAAGCCTGTGATGAGCCCAGGACACACCTGAGAGCACTCAGGCTGCTGTGGATAGCATGGTCCCCAGGTGCCCCTTGCTCTGTAATACTGGACTGGACAGTGGTGTGACCACAGAGCCCAAGGCAGCCCTCAAGGGAGAATGCTGGGGGAAACAGAGAGKGGGGATCCATGGAGGGAGAGCCTGSCTGCAAACGAGGCCCTGGAGACAGARTCTGAGCTCTTTGGAGGCTTCAGGAAGGTGAGAGCTGAAGTTTGTCYAAGAGGTTTCAAGGCCCAAGCGAAGCAGTGACAGCAGCAGGAGCCTGGGAGTGACCAAGTGGCTGTCCCAGGGTCTTCATGGGGAAATAATAAAGTCACCTCTTTAATTCTGAGGTGTCACAGGGCCCAAACAGCAGTTTCTACCTTGAAGGGAGTGGGACAGTCCTCAGGCTGAGCCCTGTGTTTAATCCCACCCCCTGGCACTCCTGGGGACAGTCACAGGAGCACTGGGCCACCAAGGCTGTGAGGACACCTGGGGATGTTCTGCCTTGCCCCTGGACACCTTCAGCTGGGGCCACACAGCCCATGTGAGACCTGAGCAGCAGAATTCCCTCGTGGATGCTGAGTGCAGAGGGAGCTGGGGGCTGCCTGCTCTGGAGGGGGGTGCTGAGGTTCAKTGCCTGCATTCTGCAAAAGGGTCCTGACCTGTCAGGGTGTTTCACTGAAGGATGGGAAAGGGGAAAGTGCCAGCTGTTGTTTTGTTTAAGGTGTGACGACTTGGTTTAGGAATAACACGGCAGTTAACTTACAGATTGCACGGTTTATAAGTTCACAGACACTAATGTGGTGGAGGTAAATGGTGTTTGTTGTTTTATTTTATAGGGTTATATAGTCTTGGGGGCGTTTGTTACGTTAGAGGGGGTCTGCACTATTTTTTAGGTTAGTAAGGAGTGGAAAACTACTGGGGTTTGGAGGGGAGCGGACTAGAATTTAGGGAGGATGCTGTAGGGTTAGGGAGGTCACATTCTATATGGTAGATAAGATATTGCACTGGGTTGAGGGGAAAAGGGCCTCTACTACTCTCTGTTACAGCTTAAAATCTTCTGAGCGCCTCTCCCTATTCTCTCACAGCCAGCTCTGCCATCCCTTGGYCCTGTGTCCAAGCTGACCCTTGTACTGAGTGTGCAGCTCCTGCAGCACCTGAGGATGTGCTGAGGCTGGGCTCTGCCTGCTCTCTGTGCTCTGCCCCCATGGGGGGTTGGTTCTCCACACCCCTCAGGCAGGACAGGACAGGGCAGGGCAGGGCTGGGGTTATTCCTGCTTTTCCTTTCCTGCCTGCACTCCTTAACACTCCCCGTTAGACCCTTCGAGATCATCATCCTCCTGACCATCTTTGCCAACTGTGTTGCCCTGGCCATCTACCTGCCCATGCCTGAGGATGACACCAACATCGCCAACTCCAGCCTGGTAAGGAGCAGCTGGGACCCTCCCCGCAGCCCCGGGGGCTCTGTGGAGCTGCTGGCCCGGTGGGACACGGGACAAGGTGACAAGAGCTGTGCTGGGGCCATCTGTTGCCCCAGGGGTGGGGTCAGGGCTGCTCCAGACAAAGCTGCTGCAGTCARTGGGAGGCAGGGGTGGGAAGAAGTGACTGCAAAATGGGTTTTCAGASGGGCTGAAAGCACCTCTGGGCTGAGATCAAAGGCAGCAGGTCGTGTGTGGAGTACACATGGAGGAAGAATTGATGCCATTAAAAGAAAAAAATTCCTCTGATTTTTTTAATCACACTTTCAAAAGGAAGCATCCTGTTCCAGAAAGGCTCAAATGGTTTGTTTCAGATTTTGGAATACATTTTTCTGACTTTTCCTTTCAAAACTGTATTTTAATTTTGTTACTTGTTATTTAAGAGGGGAAAAAACCTGTTTCTGTAAGGCAGAAATGTTACTCCTTTCCAATCATTATTCCATATTCTTCCACCATTGCTCCAGTTTTCTTGGAATATGATGTTTTGATGTGACCCAGATCAACAGTTTGCACTATTTTTAGTTTGCCACTCCTTTGTACTCTTCAGATCCCCACTGTGGTTCAATCCACATTGAGAGACTGAGTGTGATGACTGAACCAAAACACCTAAATCCCCCCTTTAATGCTGGTTTGGGGACTCCTCAGGGTAAATGCCCATGGAGGGTTAATTCCTGGGGTGTTCCTTCACCCCCCTGCTCTGAGCAGCCTCCCCAGCCCCTCAGACTGGTTCTGGTTTGTTCCCTGGCCAAAGCAGCCTTTGGTGGGTGCAGTTTCCCCAGGGGAGAGGTTAAAGAGGCAAAGCTGGCCATGGGAAGCAGGAGATGGGGACAGTGGSATGGGGGCTTCTCTGTGGGACAGGGCTTGGGATGTGGCTGAGACCTGTGAGGGCAGAGCTGGGGGAATCTCAGGTTTCCAGGTCTTTTGACCCCTGAGAGTAAAAAAGGTCCTTTTCCCCCAGCCCCCACACCAAGATGGAGAGCCCAAGTGTGTGTCTCTGGCTTTGAAGGTTGTTGATTCTTCTGTTGTCTGTTATATTCTTTTTCTGCCCAGCACGATCTGTGCAGGAGGTTACAATACCAGATCTGCCCATCCCACAAGGGCAGGTTAACTTTTTATACCAATCACTATGTAGATAATGTTTACTTTTAATTACCAATACCTCTGACCTGCGTTAGACAGTGCAAATCTATCATAATCCAATCCAAAAGTGCCACCATCACAGCAGAAGATGGAGGACAAGAAAAAGGGGCAAAAGGACAGGGACACCCCCAGAATCCTCCATTTTGCCCTCTTGAACCCCCATGCTAAAAATCCCAAAATTCTGCTGTTCACCCTGTGATAAATTAACTGTCATTCTAATTACACTCTTGTGGCTTGCAGCTCCTCCTTCAAAGCTGGCAGCTGCTCCCATGGGCTAAAATCGAAGGCACTGGTGTTTTTGACTCTGTGCCAGGACCCTCAGACCTCTTGTGAGGGTCTCAGACCACCCAGGGCATTCCTAGGAATGTCCCAGGCTTCAACAGGGGGAGCCCAGGGGTATGTGGGGATGAGGGGATGAGGGGATGAAGGGGCTCTGGCCTCACTGGGCTGCCTGAGGGGCTGGTGCTGCCCCAGGGCCTTTTCCAGGAGCAAGGGCCAAGTGATGTAAATTCATTGCATAAGTGAAATTCCATCTATTTTTATTTCTTGTATATCAGATCACTGATGCTATGCCCTGCTGGGGGGATGTTTCAGCCTGTTGATACCAGTAGGTATCAAGATCCAGGTAGCCCCAGGCTGCTGCTCTGTCATTCCTGCTTGTCCCTTTGTCACCGAGTTCTGGTGGCTTTGCAGGAGCAAACCCAGCTGAGAGTTTATCCAGGCACCAYCAGGCTGTGCTTAGCAGGTAGTGAAGAAAGGCTTGTTGAGGCATTTTCCAGCAGCAGAGGGGTTCTGGGATGTGTTTAATCTCTCCCTGTCCCTTTTCTGTCRCTTCATTGCCCAATCCTCTCTGGAGAAGGTTGAGTTTATAAAAAAGATGTTGAAATTATTGAGAAGGCAAAATGCAGGAGGGGAAGCAGAGTCAGGGCAGTGAGGGCTTTGCCCCACGTTGCTTTGGAGGCAGGACTGGGGTTCCCTGTGATCAGAGCYCAGTGCTGAGGGGTGTGCAGAGCCTTCCTGCAGGGAACCCTCAGAGCAGTGAGGCTCTTTCAAAGCTCAGAGGCTCCAGCAAGTGATGCCTTGTGGGGCTGCCTACAAACAGAGSCTAGAAARATKAAGGGAATAAAAAGCAGTTCTGTTAATTGAAGTGCCTTCAGGTACATTTAGGGCAGATGAATCCCCCCAGGGGCTGCACTCAAAAATGGATGAGGAGTCATGGATTTTCACACTTTTSTAAGTTTGGCCCAGTTCCATGTTGGGGGTTMATCTTCCAATTACASCTTCAGGTAATGAAGTCATTTACYCCAAGTTTGCTMTCCCCAACTCMCTTYTGTTTACATTTCTYGKGTCTGAGACAGGGAGGTGTCCTTGATTCCCAGGCCTGGGGAGGAATTGTTGTGTCTGACCCAAATGGGGAAGCAGCAGCTCACACTGKGTGTGGAGTTCAGAGTTATTCACTAAAGAAYTGCAGGATTACAAATATATGGRAAATAGAAAAGCTGRAATCCAAAGGCATCACAAGGAGARTCTCAGGAAGAGAGGATTCCTAGGAAACCTCTGCTGCCACTGCCTTCCTGCAAGGTTGGAAAAGCTGCAGAGCAGCCACACTCTGTGCTTCCAGGACCAGAAGAGTTGCAGTCAGAGTTGCAGAATTCTAAACTAGGTTTAGAATTAGTCTATTCAATTAGTCTGTCTTGGTTAATCAGAACTCATTTTTGGGAGGTGAAAAATGAAATGCCATAGAAATGAAAATAATGAAATGAAATAACCATAACTAYAAAWTTTCTAAGAATCCATTTTGCTTTAKCCTGGAAGAAGTACAGTTGTTTAATTTCACCATATTTAATTATTATTCTTTCTAGATTTCTTTTGATCCATAAGGGTTTTTTAAAATATTGTTTGTATCTGATTTTGTCTTTTTCTGATGGAATCAAAATTCCATTTTTTTCTATTTTCTTCAACCCTGATAAAATTATTTTTGACTTTTCAACTTGTTCAATAATTCACAGCATTTATTTTCACTTTTACTTGTGTTTCCAGAGTTTCAAATCCCACTGTTTTTCACTGGAAACCTCACTCCAGGAGTAAACAGCTTCAGARTGTGTTTAGCMAGGTTATTCACAGGGRTTCACCCAGGAAAATGCAGATGGCMGTATGTGACCTGGCTGCCTGACCTCTGTTTATGAGTGACRATGTAAAGTCAAATTTAGAGTCCAGTTCATCTCCCAGGGCAGCTGAGCCATTCGTGCAGCCCCAGTGGTGCTGTTGGACATGCTGCACACACTGAAATCCCTGCTTTTCACAGAACTGKAGCATGGTTTGGGTCAGGGGGCTCATTCTACCCCCTGCCATGGGCAGGGACACCTTCTGCTATCCCAGGTTGCTCCAAGCTCTGTCCAACCTGGCCTTGGACATTTCCAGGGCTGGGGCAGCCACAGCTGCTCTGAGCACCCTGTGCCAGGGCATCCCCACCCTCACAGGGAAGAGTTTTTTCCTAATGTTTAAATGTCCTGTCAATTTAAAGCCAACTCTCTTTTCAGTTTGAAGTTTTTCCCCATCAGTGGGACTCAAGGGTGACTGCTTGGAGGGGTCACCCCTTCAGCCCACCAAGAAGCTGTCCTGAGTGCTGTGGGCTTTGTAGGAGTGTGGACATGGGGCCTAGGGAGTGGGGGACAGAGCTGGAGCTCAAACTGTCAAAAAGCCAATTTAAATAGCTCAGGTAATGGTTTCTGTGCAGGCACACTGCTGGTGTCACACAYAATGGCTTTAAGTCTTTTAGGTAGCACAAATGTTTGATGCCAAGGAGTTTGCTTCTGAAAATGCCACCATGTTGGGTTGTATGTCAGCCCTGGGGTTAGGGAATTCCTGTGTTTYCAAAGCCTGAACAAAGCCTCAGGTACAATTCAGTGACAGGAAATTGGGTGTCCTGCAGTTGCAGGAGTCCCAGCTTTTCATCTGCTCTGGGGATCTGCAGTTCCTTGTGAGTCCTGCATGACGTCTGTCACCCCAGGGCTGTGTCATGGGCGTCTCAGGAGCACTGGGACAGTTCCTTTTGGGCAGCTGGCTTGTGTCCCACAGCCCCCGAGCAGAGTTTGCTGCCCATTGCTGGTTTTGAAGAGCTGTTGGGCCCCGTGCCTGGAGGCTGGAAYGGGTTCCTTGCAGCAGGAGAGTCGTGATTGCATGTGGCTTTCCTAGAGCTTGGGGTCAGCCTGGTCATCCTGGAGTGTTCCAACAGCTGTGACAATGGGCACCACTCCTGCATGTCTGCATGCAGAGCCTTGATAAACCTGCAGAAACTGCTGCTGCTGCTCTGGTGCTGGCACTGGAGGGGTGCACATGCASCTGTGGGAGCTACCCCTGCCTCCCTGCTTCCCCCCACTCTGRCCTGGGGCCACTGGTGAGGGCTGGCAGCCTGCCCAGCTTGTGGCTCAGCCCCCTCTGTGGTCACCCTGGGGTTTTGGGTAGGCAGATGAGCCTCTCATCTCTCATCTCCCCCTCCAGGTGGGCCAGCAGAGCTCCCCCCTCTCTCACCCTGAATGCACTGACAGCTCTGCAGCCTCCTCACCCTGCTCCATCACAGTGTGCTCCTCGTGCCCTGTGGTCCCCAGCTCCACAGCAAAGCTTCCTTGGAAGGGGCCTCACTGCCCCTCTGCCCCCAGCCCTGGAGAAGGCCAGGATGGCTGCAGCTCATTGAGATTTCTGTTCTTCCAGCTGGGCTCTCCMTACCCCAGGTCTGACAGGCATCACCGAGCCCTTGTCCTACTGTGGCCAAATCCCTCTGCTTTTGGTGACTGAGCTGGTAGCACCAAAGCCTTTCCAAACCAAGCAGACCTAAGACATCTAGTCCAGGGAGAGCCCTCAGGAATGCCACCAAGGGGCCTCACAGACACTGGAACAGCTGTGTGAGGTGGAGCAGTGAGGAGCTCTGGACAGCCAGCAAGGGAGATGCAATGGACAACAACTTGTAGGACGTGGCCGCTCTGTGCTCTCATGGCTGCTGTAGGGGGTTATGGCTCTTCTGGCTCCTGTCTCTGCAGCCCTGGGGTGTCTCTTGTTTTTGGGAAAGSAGGAGCTGTGGCTGGAGAATGTGGCATTGGAAAATCGCAGCATTGCAGAGCTGCTAGGGGTGGAGTGACCTCTGGAGATGATCAACTACCTTCTCTAAAAAACCCATGCAAACAATTCAAAAACTCTCCCAAATTCYTTCCTGCATGTCTTCCCACACCAAGTACCTCCTGTGCTATGACAGAGGCCGTTGTGGAGAGCAGAAGTGTTTCTCTTGATGTCTCTTCCTGGCTGTGATCTGCAGCAGTCCCAAACCCTGCCTGCCTCCCACTGTGCCCTTCCCGAGCTGAGTGCCAGGGTTTTCCACCACTCAGGGGAAACTTCCTTGGCTCCAGCCCTCATTTTCCTCTTGTTTCCCAAAGGAAGGGGATCCTATGAGATTACTGTAAATGTATTCCCACACATTCCCTCTCCTGTCCCCTTCTCTGCCTCAGCTGCAGGATTTCATTCACCTCCAKTCAGGGCAATAGGAGGACACTGAGCTGCTCTGTTTTGCAGAGGATGGTKGCTGCAAGCCTCTGGGGAGCACCTTTATGGATGTTTTATGTTTACAAAGGGCTTAGGAAGACGTCAGCAGCACAGCTCCTTGTCCTGCAYRTCCTGGTGCTGGCAGTCYGTGCCTGGGTCCTGGTCAACACATTGGTGCACCTACAAAGAATGCTTTCATTAGGGTGGGCTGGAGCTGCAGGGGAAAAGAGGAGCAGGGCCCARCTGGGACTGGGAGGCTCAGGAGGAGGTGCAAGGCTGATGGTCCAGGAGCACCAGGCATGGAGAAGGGCAGGAGGCTGGGGACAGTTTGGAGGAGTCAAGGGGGAGTGTGAGGGCTGTGAGATCTCACTGCAGGTGGATGTAGCAGGGGTAGATTTCCATCTGTGTTGTGGCCATGCTGTGCCCTCGCCACCTATCCCTCTATCCCGCACTTTGCCCAGCTGGGAGGTTTCACTCAAACCCTGCTTGGCCTCCTCCCTGGGAGAGGGCACCAGGGATATAAATGGGGTTTATTCCARAGAGTCCCATGTGGGAGCTGAGGATGCTGAGCAGGCTGGGGCAGTGTCACAGTGCATCACATCAGCATGGTGCACACTGTCWCCCTGCTGCCCCATGGCCCARCCAACACCACGGGTCTCATTCCTGTGTGCCCAGACATGAGTGGAGCATGTGTGAGCTCTGTGTGTTACACAGACCTGTGCCTTTTCCTTGTGGCTTTTTGGCTCTTTGTACCACCCCTCCCCCCCCCATCCCAGCCCTGTGCCCTGCCCTGAGCATCCCACAGTGGGGAGCTAGCTCTGAATTCTGGGGTGAGGAGGGGACAGCGGGTGTTGGTRGCACAGAGTGGGTCCCCAGGTGCTGGGAGCTGTCCAGGGCTTCAGTGAAGCCAGCAGAGCTGTGTCTGTCCCTGTGCCTGCTCTGCAGTGTGGCCTCATGGTGTGGGCACAGGGTGGTGATGGGCCATGGGTGCAGTCCCTGTGCTCACCTGCAGCGTGGGCAGCACCTGGGCTGGAGGGAACCCTGGCTGATTTCTCCTCAGATCAGCCTGGGCACAGGGAGTGGGGTCTGCAGTGGTCCTTGACCTGAWATCAAGTCTGCCAGCATGAAATATCCTTCAGCTGCTTCCTGCTGCTCTTAGGAGACTGCACTAAGTTTGCCCTGGCTCAGGCCATTGCATTGTAGCCACATRAGTTTAATTGCCAGTACTGTGCTTGGTCACAGCCCAAAAGGTCACCCATGTCCTGGACCCACCCCCACAGCAGGTAAGGGAAGCAGGAAGAGGTGGGGATTCTGCTCAGGTGAGACCCCACCTGCAGAGCTGCCTCCCAATCTGGGATCCCAGCAGAGGAAACACATGGAGCTGCTGGGGCAGGTCCAGAGAAGGCCACAAAGATGCTGGAGTCCCTCTGCTCTGGAGCCAGGCTGGGAGAGCTGGGGGTGCTCACCTGGAGAAGAGAAGGCTCTGAGAAGATCTCATGGCAGACATTCAGTACTTGAAGGGGGCTTATAAGAAAGATTGAGACAAACTTTTTAACAGGGTCTGTTGTAGTAGGACAGAGGGTGGTGGTTTTCAGCTGAAGGAGGGTAGATTTAGGTCAGTTACAAGAAAAAAAATTTATACATTGTTGGTGTTAAGGCCCTGGCATAGGTTGTCCAGAGAAGCTGGGAATTTGCTGTTGTGTCCCTCCCAGGCTGGGGGAGGGTGGCTGGGGGCAGGGGGCTGCCTGCTGCCTCTTCCTTGGCCCAGGTTTGAACCTTGCTGCTCACTGGCTGCACCTGGTGGGCAAATACCCTTGAAGCTGCCCAAAGCAGCATTTAYCTGCTGTGGGCTTCTCAAAGGGATCTCTGGGGAATAGCAAAGTCCCCTTTTGATTCTGGGCAAGGAATTTTCAGAGGAAAATCCCATCTAGTGAGCGACTCTGGAGCCTGAGTCTGTTCTGCTGGAAAATCAGGGAATGGAATTGACTTTTGCAGTGCTGGATCCTGGCATCAGCCTCAGCAGCTGCATCCCACTCCAGCTTGGATCCTGACACTCAGCAGCCCCAGCAGCTGCAGGGCTGCTGTAGCTTGCAGTGGGCTTTCCTGTTTTTCCTCTGCAGCTGGGGAGACACCAGTGGCTGCTGGCATGGCTCTGCATACCTGAAATGATCCTCATGGCAGTTGTATTTGCATGGGATTGCAAGGACAGATTTGGGGGACAGTTTAGGGAGCATTTGTCCCCTAAGGGAGGTGAGCAGTTTCGAGTTGCTGTATCCAAATCCTTGAAGACAGAGGCAATGGCAGGATCTCTGCTCTTACCCTAGCTGCCCTCAGTTCCAACAAGAAATGGCATTGTTTGGGTGACAGTCATATGGGGACACTCAGCACAGTCACTGCTTTTGGACACGTTCATTGAGTGAGCAATGCTTCTCTCTTGAGCTCAACCCTGGCTTCATAAAAGGAGAGGATTTTCCCTGTGGCAGGGCATGGGGAGCGCGGGAGGAAGGTGTGCTCACTGCACCACAGCATTCCCCAGTGAAGATCCACTCCCAGTTTGGTCTCAGAGAGAGGTTTCTGCCTTTCTGAGGGCAATTCCCTGCAGACCCTGAGCAGTGATGCTCCTTGTCCTTCAGGGGATATAGGCTGAAGAGAGGGACCAGAGAACACCAGGAATATAAATAGCCYCATCCACCTGGCTGCTTCAGAAGGCTTTAATCCCAGTCTAGAAGGGACATTGGCAGCAAGGACAGTGGTGGCAGTGACAGGCAGAGCCAGCTGGGCACAGGCAGCTCTGGGCTGCACTCCAGGGACAGATGAGCTACCCTGGCCCAGCAGCTGCAGGGCAGTGCCAAGCCCCTGCACTGGGGTGCCACATCCTGCCTGGGAGGGGGTGCAGCACCTCTGCCCAGTGAGTCCCAGGCCCATTTCTAGCTGGTCACTTTGCCAGGCAAATGTCTGGCAATAAGCAGGAAGTCTTGAGCCCAAAGCCTCCATTCCTTGGGATTTTCCTTATCATCCAAAAAGGGTGAAGGAAGCCAAGGTGCAGCTGGCTTGTCCCACAGTGACGGTGTGGGGACTCCAGGACAGACCCAGCAAGCCCTCAGCTGGAGAGGATGAGAAGCTGTCAGTGCTGCCTGGAGGAGGAAGGCTGTGGGGAGAATGAGAGAGTGAGCAGCAGTGAGGAGAGGCAGAGAGGAGCAGTGCTCTGGGCCAGGCACCTTTAGGTGGCTTTTCTGGAGCAGTTTGTAGGAATCATAGCCTCAGGGCAGGATCCTGGCAGGGGCCATGAGAGGGCTGGGGGGATCATGCTGCAGGCCAGACTGGCATGTGGTGGCTCAGCATGCCACCCCTTGTCCCCAGGGTGTGTGTCGGGGGTCCTGATGGGGTGGCAGCAGGGGCTGATGCAGAGTCACTGGTGGACATACCAGGGGAGGTGACAGTCTGTTCTAATGAAGCATTCTCTCCTGCTTGCCTCTGCCATCCCCAGGAGAAGATYGAATATGCCTTCCTCATCTTCTTTGCCATTGAGGCCATGCTGAAGATAATTGCCTATGGCTTTCTTTTCCACACGGATGCCTATCTCCGAAATGGCTGGAATGTGCTCGACTTTTCCATTGTGACTCTAGGGTAAGGAAACGTGGGAAGGCTGCTGCTGTTCWGCTTGTGCCAGGCCTCTTCCACAGCCAGTCAGGGACTAGTTTTTCTGGTGATTGCAATGTGTGTGGGGACAACTCCTCAATGAAGTTAATGGCCTTCTCCCGTGGGCCCCCCATTCCTGCTCTAACATCCACTGGGATCCTCTCTAACTCTTATTTCTTCCTGTCTTGACTCCTTCATGCCTCATAGGTCTCCTTGCTGTGGAGAAAAGGGGTGGCATGGGATCCTCCAGGGTTTGCACATGGGGTGGGAGGTTCCTGGCAGTCAGTAGTGAGCTGTGCCCAGGAGCTGGACTTGCCAAGAGCTGCTCCCTGGGTGAGGCYGAGCATGGCTGGCAATCCTGACCTKGCTTTTCTGCCCGCAGAGCTCTGAATCCTTAGCTCCGATTTCTCCATCACCATTCTCACACCCTTCTCTTCTTCCCTCTACTTCCCCTCCTTCCTTCCCCGTGCCCTGGCTCTTTCAGGCTCATCACCATGACCCTGGAGCAGGTCAACCTGAAGCAGGCAGGGCCCTCGGGGGGAAAAGGCGGCTTTGACGTGAAGGCGCTGCGAGCGTTCCGCGTGCTGAGACCCCTGCGCCTGGTGTCCGGAGTGCCGAGTGGGTGCTGGGTGCCCTGCTGCCAGCAGGGGCTGGGGGCTGGATGGGACCTCTGGGCCTGGCCAGGGTGGGGAGCCATGGGACAGGTTTCTTGTTGTTGCTGGATCAAGCCCAGCCATGAAGCAGGTGGTAGAGGAGGCCAGAGGGTTCTGGCTTGTTCCTCCAGCTGGTGGTTGTCRGCCCTGGGGATCTGCAGGTTGGCACACACCTGGCTGCCTCCGTGGCTCAGGGGCAGTACCTTGGGGTGGCCATTGTGAAGGGGGCCAGGATTTGGCTCTGGTTTCTCAGAGCAGGGATTTCTTCTTCTGTAACTCATGTGAATACAGCCAGGATGAGAGCATCAGAACAAAGGGAGGGGCATGAAGCAGCCTTCAGCACTGCCTGGCTCTGTTGTGCTCTTCCACAAACTTTCATGGTGGGTAGAAGAAAGAATTTCCTGCTTCAGAGATTTCAGTCCCACCCCACTGGTGCCCCTGTTCCCTTGGCAAGGGGCATTTCAAAGGCTGCTTGTTGGTGGGCTGGCAGGGACACAAGGAACACCCAAAGCTGTTTAGGAAGTGGTTGACCTCCTCCCCCTTCATCTCTGTGCAGGCCTCCAGGTTGTCCTGAACTCCATCATCAAGGCCATGGTGCCCCTGCTCCACATCGCCCTGCTGGTCCTCTTCATGATCATCATCTACGCCATCGTGGGGCAGGAGCTCTTCAAGGGCAGGATGCACAAGACCTGCTACTACCTTGGGACAGGTGGAGCTGTGCTGGGGGGGATGCGGCAGAGTTGTCTCTGTGTGGCTGCTGTGGGACTCTGTGTTTAGCAGAAAGTGTGGTCCTGCCAGCATCAGGCCTGGGAGCGTGGCAGGACTGAGGGATGTTTGAAACAGCACCTGGCTGGGTGTGAAAGGGGTGGTGGGAAGGGGTGGTGAAAGGGGCCCCATTTGGAGGGGGAGGAAGTGTAGGCTGTGATGTTTGGCCCGAGCTGCTGCTCACACCACGGCTTTGCTCCTCAGATGTGATTGCCACRGTGGGCTCAGAGAAGCCAGCCCCGTGCACCAGCTCGGGCCACGGGCGGCACTGCAGCATCAACGGCACCGAGTGCCGCGGCGGCTGGCCCGGGCCCAACCACGGCATCACGCACTTCGACAACTTCGGCTTCGCCATGCTCACCGTCTACCAGTGCATCACCATGGAGGGCTGGACTGAAGTCCTCTACTGGGTATGGTGCCTTAGGGGCTACCTAAAAACAGAGGCTAGAAAAATGAAGGGAATAAAAAGAAATTATATTTATTGAAGGTATCGCACTAGTACACGAAAAGACAACATGACACACTTGGGTTTCCAAACTCTCTCTCCAAAGAAGAGAGAGATTTATTTTTTGACCTCCATTTATATATCATTCTAACCATGGCCAGAGATTGGAGAATAAAGTCTCCACCTCTCCAATCACACTGGTCAATCCAAGAGTCTGTMATTCTTTCTCCTCCCAGGAGAAAGAATGTAAGCATCAAGATGGTTACAGTGACATTTTCACTGTTTACATGAAACTGTGAGAAAGCTCCACTACAAAAATGAAAACATCAGGAGGCTTTAGAAATTCAGGGTGACAGAAGGGCCTTCAGGTACATTTAGGGCAGATAAAGCCACCCWGGGACTGCACTCAAAAATGGATGAGGGGTCATGAGTTTTYACACTTTGTAAGTTTGGTCCATTTGCGTRTTGGGGATTAATCTTCCAATTACAGCTTCAGGTAATGAAGTCATTTACCCCAAGTTTGCTCTCCCCAACTCACTTTTGTTTACATTTCTCAGGGTCTGAGACAGGGAGGTGTCCTTGATTCCCAGGCCTGGGGAGGAATTGTTGTGTCTGACCCAAATGGGRAAGCAGCAGCTCACACTGTGTGTGGAGTTTAGAGTTAYACACTAAAGAATTGCAGGATTACAAATATATGGAAAAKAGAAAAGCTGAAATCCTAAGGCATGGGATAGGCTGCAGTGCTTTGTGCCCAGCTTGGTGCAGGTAATGCTCAGAGCAGGGAATGCCTTCCTAGAGAGAGGACCCCATGATAGGGCTCAGTCTTTGCCAGTGAAAGACATCCTGCCCCCACCAACCTTCTTGCTGTGGTGCACATCCCATAACACACCACTCATGTCTCTGCATCCCTGTAAGCACTGCCTGAGCTGTCCTTGCTCTGCAGGTAGACAGGAGATTGCTCCAGCTCTCACCTTCATGAAGGGATATGGGCCAGGCACAGCAGGGACTGGTGGATGCTCCTCCAGCAAAGCCCATGTTTTGCAGTCCTTGGGAGACAGTCGTGCTGAAGCTTAGGCTTGGAGCTGATGCTTAAATCTGCTCCCAAAATGTTTGGGTCTGGATATAAACCAGACACAGAGTTCTAGGCAAGCCTAGCTTGGAGCCAGGTTTATGTGCCACCATCCCAAACACTCCTTCTGCAGGGGACAGAGATCCCAGAGGCTGTTGAGGGGCTCTAAGGAGAAACAGATGGAGGACAGTGCCTTCAAAATACTTCACCTGCATCTCTCCTTACCAGGTAAATGATGCCATGGGGAACGAATGGCCCTGGATCTACTTTGTCAGCCTTATCTTACTTGGTTCCTTTTTCGTGCTCAACCTGGTGCTGGGGGTGCTCAGTGGGTAAGTGCCACCCTATCCTTTCTGCCWGCAGAGTTTTAACTGGTTTGAACTAAACAAGAAAAAAGCCTGGAAAAGTTCTRTTCTTTTCCCTCTCTCATTCCTCACCCATTTTTTTTTTGTTTTGCACACTTAAAAACACTGATCTATGAGTTACTTTTAGTGTTAGTGTCCATGGCTTTCTGAGGTTTGAGCTCAACTCTCAACACAGAAATCTTTCCCCTGTGGCACAAGCAGCTGTCAGCAAGCCCAGCCCTGCAGCACGTGGGTTGTGGTGTGTCCTGCCAGCACACAGAGCAGGGGGAGCTGGGCAGGGAGCAGTCACTCCAGGCTGTGGGTCTGGGCTCTCCTCGCTGGTACCTCCAGCTGTCCTCCTGCTCTGAGCACACACAGTTTTCTCGTGGCCAGCCTTAGGAGAGCRTTTTTGATGAGTGCAAGGGATGCAAGGGAAGGATTGTTAGTCTAATTGCTGCCTCAGWAGTCTTGTCCAAGTACACCAATGAGCTGTCATCGGTCTGTTATGACAATCTAGGCCAAATTCAATTAGTGTTAGTTCCCCCAGTAGCACAGTWAAGACCTGAGATGCTACACTCAATCTACCATGCATTGCTGTGGGACTGCTACCATCCCARTTTTGTTGCTGGGAAATGTGTGTTGTCCTGGGAAGTGAGGGGGACTTTTCTCTCGGGTCTGTGTAGGGTCAGGGTCTTTTTTATATGTTTCAATCCTTGTTTGTGCAAGTRGATCACACTCATCACCTCTATTAGTTCACATGGTTAGTCATACCCTAATTACTTGGATTTGTTAGGCCTCTTTTATGACAAGAACCATGCCACTGAAACATTAAAACAAATTGGGTGTTAATATTACTAAAACAAGTTTAAAAGCACAAGATAAACCACAGGARCCTGGGTTTGTGTAGAGTTGTCTGTAACTTCAGGACAAGCTGGACTATAGTCATCTGATCCTGARGTTGTTGGCAYGGTAAAGGTTCTGAAATATTTTTGCAAATASAGCCAAATTACGTTTGAGATCAGGAGAATTATTGTTATAATTCTGAGACGTATTACTAACACATGACACCAGCATGGCTGGGCAGCAGATCTACAGTCCTGCCAGCCAGCAGGGGAGACAAGAAATGAATTGAAAGAGAGCAGGAAGAGTGGGCAAGGACATTGGCAGACCTGTCCTTTCCATGTTAGCATGAAAAGAGTGTCCTGTGTCCCTGCCATGTGATGAGCTCACCTTCCCCACATGGAGAGCTTGGGGTGGGTTTTTGCCCCCCAGGTGGGTGAGRCCCCACTCTGATGCTGAGCAGGACTGGGGAACTGCCCTGGCCAGGTGTCAGCTGGCCTGTCCAGCTGTGGCAGCCTGCAGTGAGAAGCTCCCAARGAGCAGCAGTGGTGGGGAAGGAGCYCTGCCTGCCACTGGGCATCCGGTGATGGGCCCTCATGACCTTGCATAGTGGCCCARAAAGAGGAAAGTCACTGCAGCAGTGTCATGGCAGTGCTGTGGCAGGTACCTCAGGAGTTTCCTGCAAGGCCTGGCCTGGCCCAGAGCTGTGGTTGCTGACCTCCAGGCCAGCCCCTGAGTCCCTGCTGCTTGCCCYGTCCCAGGGAGTTCACCAAGGAGCGCGAGAAGGCCAAGTCGCGGGGCACGTTCCAGAAGCTGCGGGAGAAGCAGCAGCTGGAGGAGGACCTGAAGGGCTACATGGACTGGATCACCCACGCAGAGGTCATGGACAGCGATCGGGCCAGGGGAGAAGGTACCAGCTCTGCTTGCTCACAGACCCTTAGCACCAGGGGTGGGTTCCCAGTGCTGACCACCCAGACAGGCAAGGTGGGAATCTTKGAAGAAGTCACAAAGATTCATTTTGCCTGAAACCCCATGGAACAGAATGCTTTGACTTCTGCAGGRCAGTTTCCTCCCTCTTTTTTTACATTTCTTGAATAATTTGGTGGAATCTGACCCAAACTAGCAATTCTTTATCCCTGATGCTAAATCTCCACTTCAACCACAGTGTTTAATATTTGCAGRCCACAAGCAAGGCCTGAGTCTCCTTTGGCAAAAGGCATTTAAAATGTCCATGAGGAGTGTGTGCCCTTGGTGTGCAGTGATTCAGTGCAGAGCCACAACCTCTCACACTGCAGATGCATGAATTTCTTGCCATCACTTGACAATTTCAAAGGATTAGAAATGGCTCAGGGGAGGAGGTGGATATACAGGCATCTAGCCAAAAGCTCAGCAAAGCCTGAGGAGCTCTACCATGGAGCCACAGTGTTGGCTGTGCCACCCTGCCTGGTGAAAGCACTTCTGCTGCCTCAAGCTGAGTGATGCATGTGTGCAAAGAGCCTTGGGAATCAGTGGGACAGACAGAATGCCTCTTCCAGAGCTGTGGCTCATGTTCTGTTCAGCCTTTGCTCAGTTCCCAACTGGCCCCAGTTTTCTCCATGCTGGAGTATCTGCTGCTGTCCCTCTCTGGGCTGCTGCTGCTCTTCCTGCAGGGCAGGAGATTCTCATGCCTTGTGCTTGGTTTGCACTTGACCCTCAAAGCCTTCTGCCCAAACTTTGGTTGCTGACTCCCTGGGATGGCCTTGTTTGGTGGGGATTATTCACTCCTGATGAGGAAGCTCTTCCTGATGTACTTCTGGAAGAGATTTCCTCCCACATGTTCTCCCTGAGGGCTTCAAGAAAAGCCTGTAATGTCATTCCCTCTAGGAATGATGCCATCGGATGAAGGAGGCTCAGAGACAGAGAGCTTGTATGAAATTGAGGGCATGAACAAGTGGATTCTCTTCTTGTAAGTATGCTCTGACTGAACCACCTGCTTGCACGTGGGCTGCCACTGTCTCTCACTTGCTGGCCCACCTGGGCCAGGCTTTCCTGGTCAGCCCCCACTCCTGGCAGAGRGACAGGGACTGGTGCTTGTGGGAAGATGCAAACATTGGGGCAGCAAACAGGGAATTTGGCTGTGGTACTGGCAAAAAGCTCTTTGCTGTGGGACCAGGCTCTGAGCATCCYCCCATGGCCTGTGCAGCACAGTGTGGAATTCAGGAGCTGTGCCTGCAGACCCCTGTGAGAGGTGCTGCAGGCCAGAATTGAGCCAGGAGGGTGAAAGGACTGCGGTGCCCGAGTGAATGCACCGAGTTCCAGGGGCAGGTTATGGTCCTCATCCCTTTCCAGGGAGGGAGCAGGGGTGGCTTTGCCCTACAGGCACAGCCCAAGGGCTCTGCTGATCCTTTGCCATCTCCCCAGCCGTCAGTGGAGGCGTTGGAACCGAATGTTCCGTAGGAAGTGCAGGGATGTGGTGAAGTCCAAGTTCTTCTACTGGCTCGTCATCCTGATGGTGGCACTGAACACCCTCTCCATCGCCTCTGAGCACCACTTCCAGCCRGAATGGCTGACACGGGTGCAAGGTGAGCAAAGAGCCTGAGAGAGAAGGGCCCAGGACACCCTGCAGCCCCAGAGGTGTGTGTGAACTCCCACTGTGAGTGCACAGCCACACTGGCACGGGGGCTCCCAGGCACACACAGAGCCTGCCCTCGGTGTGTGTGCATGATCCTGCCTGTCATACAGCTCACACTGACCACGCACAGCCTTGGGACTCGTGGGTGTATTCTGTACCCTTCCATGTGAACACACACAGAGTGTGTCCATTGGCACCTCAGCACACGTGGCACGCACTCAAACTGTGCAGCCACACTCATTTGTGCATGCAGCCACACTGACTGCACCTCCACACACCCACACACACACACAGAGGCACACGGAGCACAGGTGTGCACACACATCCAGATCAGCCCCATATACACACACACGGCTCACACCCAGAGGCACATGGAGCACAGGTGTGCACACACAGAGCTCACACCCAGAGGCACATGGAGAACAGGTGTGCACACACAGAGCTCACACTAAGTCACACAGAGCTCAGGTGTGCACACACGCACAGCTCACACCCAGGAGCACATGGAGCACACGTGTGCACACACAGAGCTCACACCCACAGGCACATAGAGCACAGGTGTGCACACATACAGATTAGCCCCACATACACACACAGCTCACACCCAGAGGCACATGGAGAACAGGTGTGCATACACACACAGCTCACACTGAGAGTCACACAAAGCTCAGGTGTGCACACACACACAGCTCATACCCAGCAGTACACAGAGCACAGGTGTGCACACACACAGCTCCCACCCACAGGCACAGGGAGCACAGGTGTGCACACGCACAGCTCACACTGAGAGTCACACAGAGCTCAGGTGTGCACAGACACACAGCTCACACCCAGAGCACATGGAGCACAGGTGTGCACACATACACAGATCAGCCCCACATACACACACAGCTCACACCCAGAGGCACAGGGAGCACAGGTGTGCACACACACAGCTCACATCCAGAGGCACACGGAGCTCAGGTATCCCACACAGACACACACAGAGACTTCAGCCCCATGTACCCACGCACAGCTCAAGTGCCCACCCAGCATGGACTCGTGCACTGTACAGATTTGTGCTCACACACACAAGCATGCACATCACTCTCATCATCCTCCCCAGAAACCAGCAGCTCAGGGCTTGGTGGGCCAGAGGAGGGTGAGCAGCACTGCCCTCCCTCCCTGGCTGCCCAGCCGTGGCTCTGACAGGCTGGCTCTCCCACCCCAGACAATGCCAACCGGCTGCTGCTGGCACTCTTTGTGGCGGAGATGCTGCTGAAGATGTACGCGCTGGGGCTGCGCCAGTACTTCATGTCCCTCTTCAACCGCTTCGACTGCTTCGTGGTGTGCTCGGGGATCCTGGAGACCATCCTGGTGGAGATGGGCACCTTGTCCCCCCTGGGCATCTCCGTGCTGCGCTGCATCCGCCTCCTCCGCATCTTCAAGATCACCAGGTTGGGGAGGGAGCTGTGTGCTGGCAGCTCGTGGTGCCTGGGCATCACTCACAGCTCTGGGACATCACTGGCCCTGTCCCCTCCCTGGCTACAGTGTGAGCAGAGCTGGGAGCTGCTGGGCAGTAGAACAAGGCTAAGCTGGGGGTTTGTCTCCAGGACATGGTTTGATTGGGAGTGGAGAGTGGGACAGAGCTGAGGCCCCACTCTAGCCCTGGGYTCTAGGGTGTTGTGAATGGGGCTGCTGTGGGCAAGGACTCCTAGCTCTTCTTTGTGGCCCCAACCCAGTGTGTGTTCAYCCCTCTTCTCCATCCTGCTTGCTGGTGCTCTGTGCAGGCAGCAGTGTTATCTTGCTTGTCACACCATGTGTGCAGCTTCTTCCCACTGGAGCCTGCCTGGAGCAGTCCCAGAGCCCAGCCTGGGTGCAGAGTCCCCCTTTTTGGGCTGCTGGCACATCACCTTGGTCTGTTTGGCTRGGTTCCTTGTGCCTGCCTGGTCCTGCCCTCAGCCTTCCCCACTCYTTCACCTCCCACATTCCTCTGTCTCTCCTCTTCCCAGGTACTGGACMTCTTTGAGCAACCTGGTGGCCTCTCTGCTCAACTCAGTCCGCTCYATTGCCTCTCTGCTCCTCCTCCTCTTCCTCTTCATCATAGTTTTTGCCCTGCTGGGCATGCAGCTCTTTGGGGGCAAGTTTGATTTCGAGGACATGAAAGTGAGGCGCAGCACATTCGACAACTTTCCCCAGGCCCTCATCAGTGTCTTCCAGGTTTGGGGCTGTGGGAAGGGCAGCAGGGGGCTGGAGGGTGAGGGCTGGGGGTCTCACCTGGGCTGTGGGTCTGCAGGCAGGAGTTAGGTCTCAAGGGGATGTGGGTTTGTGGAGGTGATGTGGCTTTGAGACAGGAACAGGGAAATGCARCTGGAGTCATGAGCTCAGGTTCAGGGCTGAGCAGAAAGGAGGATTTGACCATGGGGCTGGAGCCAGAAGGGTGGGATCAGTCTGTGGGGTTCTGTCATGCTCTGCTGTGGGTGCTCTTAAGTCTTTATTACTGCTCTGCTCCCAGATCCTGACTGGAGAGGACTGGAATTCAATCATGTATGATGGGATCATGGCCTAYGGGGGCCCATCCTTTCCTGGCATGCTGGTCTGCATCTACTTCATCATCCTCTTTGTCTGTGGGAACTGTATCCTCTGCCTGCAGAGCCAGGCCCAGGCCCCCTGCACCCAGCCCCACAGCATCGACTGCACAGGACTGGGGAGGGGGGAAGCAGGGACTTCCCTCAGTGTTTCACTGCTTGCATTAAGCTTTTCAGTTCTGAAGAGCAGTGGAATAAACCATGGGCTTCAGGGCTTGYACTGGTGGTGGCTGAAGGCTGGGGACTGGAGCAAAGCACATCTGGAGCAGGTCTGGATGTCTGGCAGGCAGAGATTCAGCCAGAGAGGGCAGACAGCTCAGAGCTCAGGGCTCACAAGGGATGGATGCTGCTGAGGGATCAGCAGCCAGGGTTATCACAAGGGTTATCACAAGGGTTATCACAAGGACTAAGCTCCAGGAAGGTTTCTAAGGGCACCCTGGAGACCGTGGGTGGCTCTGGCCACACTCTCCAGACAGGAACCAGTCCATGTCCTTAGCACTGTTCCTTCAGATATCCTCCTCAATGTTTTCCTGGCCATTGCAGTGGATAACCTGGCTGAGGCTGAGAGCCTCACCTTGGCCCAGAAGGCCAAAGCAGAGGAGCGCAAACGCCGCAAGATGTCCAGGTGAGTGCTGCCATCCCTGCCCGTGGGGGCTCCCAAAAGAGCTGTTTGGGTGTGAGGGGACAGAATGACCTTTCCCACGGCCCCTGCCCAGACTTCAGTTCCTGCTCTGCCCTCCTCTCTGCTTAGAGGTTACCCAGAGAAGTCTGAAGAGGAGAAGCAGATAYTGGCAAAGAAACTGGAGCAGAAAGCAAAGGGAGAAGGGATTCCCACAACAGCCAAGGTCAGTTCTGCTGGAGGTGAGCCTTGGAGAGCTCCTGTGGGGAGCTGGTCCTGGTGCCAGGATAGAGAAAGGCTTGGAGCCAGCCTGGGTCTGGCCTCTTGACCAGAATCACTCCTCACCAGAGCATCCACTGGTCATGGGTGCTCTCAGTGATGGGGGCTCTCTGGGGCCAGGCACGACATGTTGCCTGGTGAAACAGCTCCATTGCTGGGGATTCTTTTCCTCCAATTCATTTCCTTGGCCACAGCCAGTTGTCAGTGGCTGAGATGCTCTGGTGCACACCAGTGTGGAGTGGAGCAAAGTGAGCCAGCAGCATCCCAGACCTCCCTTATGTCCAAACCCCTCTGTTCAGCTGTGCTGACTGTGCTGAGCTGCCTCTGAGGAGCATCTGGCCAGCAGCTACTTTCCTATCCACTTTCCAGAGGTGCCCTTAGAAACTCACCCAGGAGTTGTTCCCTATCTTATTCCCCCTTGGCATATTTGCATGGCTCAGGGCTCTTGCCCAGCACACATTCCTATTTCCCATCCTCTTTGCTTTGATTGCAGCATCCCCTCACCAGGTGATGGCCCAACCTGGGCCAGCACTCCATGTGCTTGGTGCTGTGTGGGCCAAATGCAGAGATGCTGCTTGTCCCACGTGGCTTCCGAGATGAGAGGCTCTGGCCAACTGGCACATGCAGCTGCACATCCTCCTCTCTCTCTCCCCCTTGTTTCAGTTGAAAGTGGACGAATTTGAATCCAATGTCAATGAGATCAAAGACCCCTACCCTTCTGCAGACTTCCCAGGTAAGGCTTGTCCCTGGCAGGGCAGCAGGAAGGCTGAGGAGGCACTGCAGAGGGATGGWGTGTGAGGAGCAGAGGATGCAGTAGACTCACACCAGCCTTGGGGGTACTGAGGTCCTGTGGCTTTCATGCCAAAGCAGGATTTTGGGATTGGAAGATTGTCCATTCCCTCTCTGGATGATTCTTTTCTTTTCCCTTCTCATGGTGACCCTACAGGGGATGATGAGGAAGATGAGCCTGAAATCCCCCTGAGTCCTCGGCCACGTCCCCTTGCAGAGCTACAGCTGAAGGAGAAGGCCGTGCCCATGCCTGAAGCCAGCTCATTCTTCATCTTCAGCCCAACCAACAAGTAGGCACTGCCCCTCCTCCCTGCCCTGTAGGGCCAGGCATGGCCCCAGTGCCTCTGGCACCAGCTGTGCACAGCAGGGTCCTGTTTGTGCATGACAGCCAGTTCTGAAGGGAAGCAGYTCATGTGGAAAAGCCTTCTGTTTGGAAGGACTGGTACAGACATCCTTCCATGCCTAGGGCCTTCCAGTCCTCAGGGTTWAGCCATAACCCTCTGCCAGGCTGCCATGACCCTGTCTGATGCCCCTCTGCCCTYCTGCAGCATCCCATGGCATTTCTGTCCCTGGCAGGTTTCGGGTCCTGTGCCACAGAACTGTTAATGCCACCTGGTTCACCAACTTCATCCTGCTCTTCATCCTGCTCAGCAGCATTTCCCTGGCAGCTGAGGATCCCATCCGGGCCGAGTCCTTCCGCAACAAGGTGCCTGCAGAGGTGTAGGGATTTGGGATGGGTGGGGGAGACCTCATGGAGACTCCCAGCTCCTCAGTAAGCAGGGATTTACTTGCCAGATGCTTTTCCTAGCCTGGGATTCAACCCTGCCTCTGGGAGGGCGGTGCACTCTGGCAGGAGAGGCTGGATGTGCTTTCCATTCAGGGTGCAGCTGGGACAAGGTTTTACTGCTCCACATCTCAGTTTAATTCTGGATGAAAAGATCCACCTGACAAGGTGTGCAAAATGATGTTGGTTTGAAACTGTGGTGGCTTAYTGGGGAAAGAGACATCCTGTGAGGCAGCAAACTGGACCTCTGGTGTGTGCAGAGCCCTTGAATGCTGCCATGGGAGCCACAGYTCCTGTCCTTCAAGGTACCAGTGGATCTGGCAGGGACTGGGGGAATCTCACATGAGACAGCTTCCCAGAGCACTTGGGGTTTTTGGGGATTGGATGCTTTCAGGTGAATCAGGTGGAACTCACCTGGAAAGGGAGAGCTTTGTCCCAGCTGCAGGAKGGATCATGCACAGGAGAAAATCAGCAAAGCTGGGGAAAGGTCAGGAGTCTTCTTGGTACTGGGTTTAGAGGCTCTGTTGAGGTGGATGGCCTCCCCAGTGCACAGAGTGGGCAACTCCAGGATGTTTGAACACWCTGAAGCTTTTCCCATGTCCCCCAAGTCTCACCCAGCACTGGTGTCTCTGTCCCCAGATTCTTGGATACTTTGACATCGGTTTCACCTCTGTCTTCACAGTTGAAATCGTCTTGAAGGTGAGTCCATGGCCCTGCCATGAGCGTGGCTTAGCACACAGGTCTAGACTGGTGTGGCCATGGACACTCACACTCTTTAGCCATTTGTGCTCCTGAGGGTCTCAGTGAGGAGAAACATCCAGCTGATCCTCCTGGAGAGTCCATTCATGCAGTCTGGGTGCTGTGTGAGCTGTCCCAGGGGCCGTGTGTCCTCTCCAGTGAGGTCAGGCAGCCAAGTCAGCTGTGCTGTGACACGGGGACACATCAGCCATGGCACCAGCAGTTTTATTCTGACATGCCATTAAGAAAAAGAAAGAAAAGCAGTGAAAATCTGTGGACAAAAGTCACAATCCAAGCTGCTGCCATGTGTTGTTCCACTCCAAGGGTCTTTTATATTCATATTCTCCTCTTTAATTTGCTCACTGTCTGGGAGAGTTTTGCTCTCCCAGAGGATTTCCACCTGAAGCCAGCTTCCTGCCTGGCAGCAGAGGTCTGAGCAGGACAGGGTCCCCAGGCCATGGAGCTGTGAGAAGTCCCTTGTGCCTTGTCCACCCTTCCCACTGTGGAGGAACCGCAACCCTGAGCCTCTTTCCTAACTCCTTCTGCTCCCCAGATGACAACCTACGGTGCYTTCCTGCACAAAGGCTCCTTCTGCAGGAACTCCTTCAACATCCTTGACTTACTGGTGGTCGCTGTCTCCCTCATCTCCATGGGAATTGAGTAAGCACCACAGAGTGGGCACTGGGCTGTTCAGGCTGGTGGGGCAGCTGGGGATGGTGGGTGGGGAAGGAGCAGCCAGCCCAGTGCCTGCCCATGTGTCCATTATGTCATGGACATGGAYAACTGGGAGGCAGGCCCACAAACTGGTCAAGGAAGTCAAAGGACACTCCTTGAGTGTCAAACATCTGTGGGTAGAAATTCAGTTTGGATCTGCTYTCTCCAGCTGCCAGTGTCACTTGGTTTATGTGGGGTGATGGCTGGTGACATCTGCATGTCTCTGCCATCCCTTGTCCYTCACTGTGGCCTCAGCCTGCCCTCCATGGCTGCTTGGTGGGGTTGTGCCAGCCCAGCCTGGGCAGGGAGTGGCCCCTCCTCAGTTCTGCCTTCCTCCCCAGGTCCAGTACCATCTCTGTGGTGAAGATCCTGCGGGTGCTGAGGGTGCTGAGGCCTCTGAGAGCCATTAACAGGGCAAAGGGGCTGAAGGTAAATGAGAGGCTGGCATGAGGGAACCTCCTCCCATGGCAGTCCCACCAGGAATTGTGTGGCAGGCCTCGTGCCCCRTTCCCAATTCCCACTGCCCATCTGTGGAAGGGGTCTGCCCAATCCCTCTGCTCTGAGCAGGCTCCCATTCTTCCAGGAGTGGGAGGGTGTGGGACACAGAGAGGGGGCTTGCCCCAGCTGTGGTCACATCTGCACTGTCCCTCACCTCTGCAGCACGTGGTCCAGTGCGTGTTCGTGGCCATCAAGACCATTGGTAACATCGTGGTTGTCACAACATTGCTGCAGTTCATGTTTGCCTGCATTGGGGTTCAGCTCTTCAAGGTGAGCAGGGTCTCAGGTGGGCAGCAGGGACCTTCTGCTCCAGCACATCCTGGACATTACCTCGGGGATGGTGCCTGCCAGTGCTGGGAGCAGCACGGGCTGTGCTCTCTGTGCTCTCTGTGCTCTGTGAGAGGAGGGCAGGAAGCACCAAAGGTGCTGTCAGCTCCAGACAGCACCTGTAGAGGAGCTGACTGCCTCMCCTCCCCTCATGCCTCAGTTTCCTCTTCCTATGGCAGCAGGCACTGCTGACTGGTTTCCTCTGTGCTTTGGTTGTGAAGGGTTTCCTTTCTCACAGCTCTGCTCCTGTTCCCTGGGCTGCTCTAAGGCAGAGCTGGCCCTGGCTGAGCTCACTTTTGTTCTAATAACTGAGCTTAAATTCTGAGCTGATGTGGRAAGAGCTTTCAGGACTGAGCAGACTGAGCAGACCTGCCAGCATATTTTAGCTCCGAGTTAATTCTCTGCTTTCTTCCCTATTTTCCAAATAGTTGACTCCCAGGTAGGATGAGCTAGGTAGGCCTCAGCTCAGGGCTGTGGAAGGTTTGTTTCCATCACCAGGGAATGATTCTTGATCTCTGCCTGGAACTGACCCAAGGTCTGCYATGACTCTGGAAGTGCCTTGTGAACTGGGTTGTGTGGGCAGGCACAGTGGGCAGGACAGGGTCAGAGTCTGCATGGAGATGGTGAGGGGGAGAATGACTGAGGGCTGRGAAAAAGTCCAAACTCCCCAGGGCTTCCAAAGCCAAAGCAATGCCATGGCCACTTCTGGTYTCTGTTGAATGCAGGGCAAGTTCTACAGGTGCACAGACCCATCCAAGCTGACAGAGAAGGAGTGCAGGTAAGAGCTCTCCCAGGTGGGCAATGGCCAGGGATGGGAGCTGGGGGGGATGTGCTGGGGAATGCTTGTGTTGCTGTGTGGGAATGTTGCATCCAGGAAGTGGCTCTGGGGTGTTGTCCTGTTCTCCCTCTCCCTGGGGTCAATCAGGAGCAAGCACAGGGCTGTCCTGCCCTCCCAGGGACCAGGGGGGCCCAGGGCAGAGCTGCAGCCTGGGCTGGGGGGGCCCTGCCAGTGAGCTCTGTGTCCCCTCTGCTGCAGGGGTCAGTTCATCAACTACGTGGACGCGGACCCSACGCAGATCGAGGTGCAGGAGCGGGTCTGGCTGCACAGTGACTTCCACTTCAACAACGTCTTCTCAGCCATGATGTCCCTTTTCACTGTCTCCACCTTTGAGGGCTGGCCAGAGTGAGTCTGTGCTGAGGGAAGGTCTGTGCTGGGAGCAGGGCACTGCCAGGGGCCTTGGCCAGAGCGATCCATGTTGAGAAGCAGCACCAGTCACCCTGGCACCCTGTGGAGCTGGCAAGGTTCCCCAAGCAGCCCTGTCCCACCACTGTTGGATGTCCCCAAAGCTCTCTGTAACCTTCAAGAGGAGACATGGTCTTTCCCACCCAATCAGGATTTCTGTTACATTGATTTCCCTCCTGTAGGCTGCTGTACATGGCCATTGACACCAACGCTGAGGATGCAGGYCCCATCTACAACTACCGSGTGGAGATTGCAATGTTCTTCATCATCTACATCATCCTCATTGCCTTCTTCATGATGAACATCTTCGTGGGCTTTGTCATCGTCACCTTCCAGGAGCAAGGGGAGAATGAGTACAAGAACTGTGAGCTGGACAAGAATCAGGTAATGGGACTGCTGGAACAGGACAAGGAGGAGCAGCCCTGGATCTGGCACTGCTGGGGCTGGCTGATTTGGATCAGCCCTTCTTTGTGGTGACACTGCTGACACAGAGGAGTTGAACCTGCCCCAGGTCTGCTTGCTGCTGGGGCAGGGCCAGCTGGACTCATGCCTAGCACAAAATAATCCTGAGGGAAGGRCAGAGGGGATCAGAAAAGGGAGTGGGTCTCCCTGGACAGGAAGGGTGCCCAAAGTGAGCTGGAACAGAGGGTTCTGCACAGTCCTGGRCTCCCCAGTACAAAAGCAACATGGATGTGTGAGTCCAGCAAAGGGCCACTGAGATGATGGAGGGTCTGGAGCATCYAAAGAGGGTCTGAGAGTCAAGTCYGRTGCTGAGAAGGCTCATAGGAATCTGATCTATGGGTATAAACACAATGGGAAAGCACAGAGGAGACTGAGCCAGGCTCTTTTCAGTTGTGCCCAGTGACAGGAAAAAAGGCAATGGGCACAAACTGAAGAAAACAAGAAATTCCATTTAAAAATTTAAAAAGCCCAATTTTTATGATGATGGTGGTCAGGCTCTGGAACAGGTTGCCCAGAGGGGCTGTGAAGTCTCCATCTTTGGAGCTAYTCAAAAGCCAACTGTCCTGGGCAGCATGGTCCAGTTGGCCCTGCTTTGGGCAGGAAACTGTGACTTGGCCATCTCCAGAGGTACTTTGTGCTGCCAGCCCTTCTGTGATGCTGCCATGCTGTCACTCTGGCTGGGGACAGCAAGGCTGAAMGAGGCAGAGGCATTGGGAGAGGATGTGGGCCATGCTGGGGAGGACACTGGACAGGGATAAATGCTGGCCCCAGGGTGCTGTCMTGCTCCTGCACTGAGGCAGCACGGGCAGCTTGAGCTGGGGGTGCCAGGGTGATGTGAACCCCACAGAAACCCAGCAGAGAGGCCCTGGGCTGCTGGGGAGGGACAGGCTGTGCAGCCAGCTCAGTGCCCCCTTCACCCCTGGTTCTCGTGGTGTCTTCAGGGTGCTCTAGGCTGGTCCTGAGAGACCCTGGGGAAAGGCTGGGACAAGCAGGCAGGCTCTGGGCTGGAGGGGTCAGGCCAAGGGCAGCAGGGCCATCTTTGGAGGCAGAGGGTGGCTTTGGAAGCTTGTCCCATGTGCGTGCTTGTTRCACTGCTACATGAAAGAACTGCATGACACACAGCAACCACAAAGGGAAAAAGGTTTACTAGAAACAATTTATACAAAAGGAGAAACAGGCAAAGACCGGTGGAAAAAGGTTCCACCTTTACACACACTGGCYAATACAAATGCTTGTCAAGAGAATCCATCCCACCAAAAAGAATGTAAACATCAAAGCTCGTTAGAAAAACAACACCTGTTATTTACATAAAGACCATGAGAAACTGACTCTAAAATCCAATTTATCAGAAGGGTTAAAAATTCCGGGTGACAGGTGCTCTGGGGTGTTTCTGCAGGAAGCACAGAGTTTCATGCCCTGCTGCTGTACCTGGCCCGTGTGCTTGGGCTGGGAGACAAGGGTGCTCCAGCTTGGCTCTGTGGGGATGTGCAGGGTGTCTGGTGGTGCTGAGTGTGCCCTGCAGAGGATCACAGCTGCCCTCCCTGCCTCCCTCCCCAGCGCCAGTGCGTGCAGTACGCGCTGAAGGCTCGCCCGCTGCGCCGCTACATCCCCAAGAACCCCTACCAGTACCAGATCTGGTACGTGGTCACCTCCTCCTACTTCGAGTACCTCATGTTCTTCCTCATCCTGCTGAACACCATCTGCCTGGGCATGCAGGTGAGGGAGGGGCTCAGGGGGGTTTGTGGCAGGGCACAGGCTGGCTCAGCCCTGGGAGCCTCTGGACAGGGGGTGTTTGCTTATGGTGTGATGGGGCAAAATGGGWCTGGTGGGATGTGGGGAGCCCAGAGAAGGGGCTGCAGGGGGGAAGTTTCCTCTTTGCTGAGCCATGGGCCTGGCTGTGGGAGGGAGCTCTGCATCCACACATCTCTGAGCTCACAATGGAGGCTGGACCTGCTGTCAGCTAATGGCTCCTTCTGCCTTATCCTCAGCATTACAACCAGTCTGCAGAAATGAACCACATCTCAGACATCCTCAACGTGGCCTTCACCATCCTCTTCACCCTGGAGATGGTCCTCAAGCTCATGGCCTTTAAAGCCAAGGTGAGAGAAGAGCATGATCAGCATGGAAAGCAGGCCAGGGGGTCCTTTCWTCCTGCATTTGGCATCTCTTGAGTACAAGCACCCCTTGTCCTGCAGCTCCAGAGAACTTCCCCTTGAAGACCCTTAGGGAGCCCCATGTGCAGGACCTTGGAGTTTCTGGAGGGACTGCTGCTTGTCAGGGCTACCCTTGCTGGCCAAATCCCACCCAGTCCAGCTGGCCATTATTCCTTCTTCAGTGTCATATCCAGAGTGGGGTCAGCTCCATCCTGCCCCACCCTCCTCATCTCACTGCATTGCAAGACAGGGCCAAATAACTGAGTAGAAGGTGCAAGTTCTGACCACCATCCCTTCTTCTGAGGGTCAGAGTCACTGAAGGACCCTCTGGTACCCCTTCCTCTGGGCTCCAGCCTCTGTCCCCTCCTTGACTCACACCCTTGCATGTTCACTCTTCCAGGGCTACTTCGGAGACCCCTGGAATGTCTTTGACTTCCTCATAGTGATTGGCAGCATCATTGATGTCATCCTCAGCGAGATCGATGTGAGTGTCCTGGGGCTGGGGGACGGGGCTGTCCCCACCCAGGGCTGCACTGCAGCTCCTGCCCTGGGCCAGGCAGCAGTGCTGGGATGGTGCCCAGCTCTGCAGCTCTGCAGGGGGATGGTGTCCTCTCCTCTCTCCCTGCTCTGCTTGGTCCTGAGGAGGGACAAGCCAGGATCAGCACATGGCACGAGTGCATGGAGAGCACAGCTGGGGCCCTTTGAGCACGAAAGCACAATTTAAACATCCCCAACTGCCCAGCATGTCACATCATCCCCCTCCCCTCTGGTGTCCTGAGTCTGTAGGCACTGGAGTCCTGTGGAAGGCAGTCACTCTGAGCTAGGCTGTGTGGCAGCCCCTGCCCCGCTCCCCCTGTGCATGCCTGGACAGGCATCCACACATCCACACATCCACACATCCACACATCCACACATCCACACAACCACACAACCACACATCCACACATCCACACATCCACACAACCACACATCCACACATCCACACATCCACACAACCACACATCCACACAACCACACAACCACACAACCACACATCCACACATCCACACATCCACACATCCAGCCTCAGATCAGCGCAGCTGGGAGTGAAAGGGTTCCCACAGCTCCCTGTGGGACTCTGCTGGCCCAGGGGAACGGTCAGACACAGCAGATTTCAAGACATTTGCTTTGTGTGTGGCCCTTTACACAGCAGCCCGTGCACACACACACACYCTGGTGGTGTTTGTGAGTCTGTGTGAACTCCAGGCATCCCTGCAGGAGCTCTGCACGGTGTAAGCTGGGCAAGGCCCAAGCCCTGCAACCTCCCACCGCCCACAATGTCTGGTTGGGACCCCAGGAAGGAGCCTGAATGTGCAGGGGCAGGGGGGCTGGACCCTCCCCACCCAGAGTCAGAGGTTGACATTGAGTCCCCCTGCCCCAGAGTGTCCCAGGCTCTCTGCAGACAGGAGGAGTGTGACTCTGGCTGGCTTTGAGGAGCCTCAGGGGGTTTGCCCACTGCCCACCCCTGGGGCTGCCAGTCTGGTGCTCAGTCCAAGCAAACCTGCTCCAGTTTTGCCTYGGTGTCTGAGCTGCCATGCTGGGAGCAGCCCAGCTTGCTGCAGAGCTCAGCTCACCTCCAGATCCCTGGGAATGGCCACGGAGGGCAGCAGCATCACTGAGGTTTGGCCCAGCTTTCCTGGGCACAGCCCTGCCCCTCTGAGGGTGTCACAGCAGGGCAAGAGCAGCAGGGCACAGAGCTGGGTGAGTCCCTCGTGGTCTGTGTGGCTCCTTGCTCACCCAGATGCTGCCTTTGCCTATCCACACTCACATCACCTTGTCCCTGAGCCTAAGGGATGGTGGAGCTCTGCCTGCCCTTCCCTGTGCCCCTCCTCCTCTCCCCAGTTTCCCTCTTACTCTTTCTTCTGTGTCTGTGTTATCTTCTTGTGTCACCACGCCTCCCTCCCTCCCTCCCTGTTGTTCCTGCCTCACTTCTGCTGACTCTCTTCTTCTCTTGACAGACGATTCTTGCACCCAGTGGTGGATTGTACTGCCTGGGAGGAGGCTGTGATGGCACTGTAAGAATCAGCTGCACTGCCTGCTGTGCATCCTGCTCACATCCCTCACAGCTGTGCCAGTGTTTGCATGTGCCCTGCGTGTCACTGGGGCATCCCAGCTGTCCTCTCTGGGGTGAAACTCTGCCCTCTCTGAGAGGGATTTGGGGTGACACACCACACACACAGACACCCCTGCCCACCCTGACAGGTGCAAGGCTGTTTCCCAGCCCTCCTGGCCCCTCTGAAAGCCCAGCCCTGCCCTTCACCATCCCCTGGAACTGCCACATCAGAGGGCCTTTCCAGCTGTAGGGCACAGAGCTGGCCTTGGTCCTTCTGGCCATCACCCAGGCAGCCTGAAACCTGAAGGGATGCAGCCTCTGACAGCCAGAGGAATGGTGAGAGGGGCAATCCCTGCCCTGTGCCTTCCCCCAGAGCTGGCTGTGTCCCCTGGGTGCAGCCCAGTGTCCTGCGGGGCTGAGTGGGCCAAGCCCTGCACTGGTGGCCCAAGCTCACCAAGGGACTGCAGTGGCAGTGGGGTGTCCTGGGTTGGTTGTGGAGGGGGCTGACTGCCAGGTACCACATGCCAGAGCCTCTTCCCAGCCCCCTGGTGCTGCAGTGCAAGCTGCTCTCCACAGGACACTGCCCAGATCCCAGTGCTGGCCATGGGGTGCACTGGGGCTGGTGGGGAGTTCCTGCACTCACTGCATGGGCACGAGGCACCAGGAGGGTGGAAGGCAAAAGAAAGAGGTGGGAGAGGAGATGGAGTTTTTCAGTGCAGCCGTGGGAATTCAGGTGTGTGATACTGAGGAAGTGGAGCTGCTGGGAGGGGTGTTTACAGCTGCATTTTGTTGCCCTATAATAGCTGGCAGTGAGTGGCCTGGGTGATGGGASTGAGGGATCCAGGGGCAGCAGTAAAGCTCTGCTGGGCTAAGGGGGCAGTGGGAAAAGCATCCCAAGCAGYGATGGAGTCCAGGCAGGCAGTGCCAGGAGGGTCTGTCCATGGCTCCTGGTGGCAGAGACAGCAGCTGGGGCTGTGCCACGCTGGGGCTGTGCCACCCTGGGGCTATCAAGGGCACACATGACCAAGCCTCCAGCATCTCCAACCACCACTGTTAGGTGCTTCCAGACAAACCCCAGTCCTGTCAGGCCAGGAGCCAYGCCTCTTGCCTCACCTCCTGCCTGCCCACTGTCCCCTGAGCTGTTCATCCCTTCTAGGGTGACACCCACAGAGAGCAGGCATCACTGCATGGCCAGGTGACACTGGGCAGCACCCACAGAGACACCTCTCTTCAGTCCCTCCTTTGGTTAAAGCCCTGCTGTAACATTCTCAAAACAGCCCTGCTCTGCTTGAACAGCTGTCATTGCCCCTTCCTGTGCCTGGTGCCCMCCCTACACCTCACCCTACAAACACAGGCTGGGCAAGACCCTGGTGGCACTGAGCCTGTCTGTGGTGGCCCTGTGACCCTCACGGCTCTCCCAGTCCGTGTGGCAGCATGCCTCCCTTCCTGCATTATCCCAGGTGTGAGCACAGGGGCCTGGGGAGATGAGATCCCTGGGAAGGCTGGGGGAGAAGTGCCAGGGAGAAAAGTGCCAGGGAGAAAAGTGCCAGCACATCTTTGCAGTCTGATCCCGTGTGCAGGCAAGGACACCATGACTGGTGCCTGGGGGTGGGATCTCTTTACCCTTCCTCACCCCTGGACCTGCACCCCCTGCCTGGAAAGCCTGGAGGCTCCAGCACTCYCTGTGCCCCAGCTGTTGCGCTCTGCCTGCAGGACCCTGATGACAACTCCCGTGTCTCCATCACTTTTTTCCGGCTGTTCCGGGTCATGCGTCTGGTGAAGCTGCTGAGCCGGGGGGAAGGTGTCAGGACCCTCCTGTGGACCTTCATCAAGTCCTTTCAGGTCTGTCAGGAGCAGTGCTCCCCTCCCAAACATGCACACACAACCACGGCTGGCAGCAGTGGCTGATCCTCAGGTTGGTATCATGAGCAGCCTGTCCTCACCAGGCAGAGGAGAAAGCTCCAGTGCTGGCAGGCTGCTGACCTCAGGTTGGGTTGGGGTTTGTGGTGTGTAGAGCTCTGCCCTTGTGGGTGGGAAGGTGTGAGGACTCCCTGGCTGAGGCTCAGAGCTGGGCCAGGTGCTGGCAGTACCTGCCTGGGCCTGTTTGTCCTGGTTGGTTGGGATCTGCAGCCGGTGGGTGCCTCAGGGCATGCTCCAGGATCAGCTCACAGCCCTGACCCGGGCAGTTCCCTCAGCCCTGGGCAGCCCTGGGTGTGCTGAGCCTCTGTCCCAGCCACAGAGAGCAATGCTCCCGCTGGGGCTGGCATCAGCCTCACAGAGAGCGGGCCAGCAGGAGGGTGGTGGGAGGMACAGGTCACTGTCCCCTCCCCACACAGGGATCAATGTCCCCATGCAGCACCCCCAGAACTGACACCCTGTCCCTGGGTTGTGTCTCACACAAGCCATGGTCCTTTTGTCACAGGCTCTGCCATACGTGGCCCTGCTGATTGTGATGCTTTTCTTCATCTATGCTGTGATYGGGATGCAGGTGAGGGGCACAGGGSCAGGGGACTGGGAAYTGGTCTTCACCTGATGCCCTGAGCATGATGTCACCTGGGGAGGTGGGACAGGGAGGGACTGGTCTCTCTCTTAGGCCCTCTCTGGGGCTTTGCACACGATGGGATGTGTTTACCCTGCTCTGCAAGGATGTTTGCCACCCCAGCAGCCTCCCATCCCTGGGCTTCAGCCAGGGCAGCTGAGGCAAAGAGCACTTTGGGAGTCAATGGCACAACACTGACACAGGCACAGGCACCAGTGCTTGTGCTGGYTCAGGAGACCTTGTCTCCTTAGCCCAGAGGAAATGCAGTTGCAGTCAGATGTAGTCAGGGGTGTTTTCAGCACTGGCAGCAATGTCCAAGTAGCTTCTAAGCCCCAGAGCCCCCACACCCCAATCTTAATCTCTTTTGGGGATGCCCAAAGCCAAAAAAACCAAGAMGTGGAGCTCAGGCACCAGAGGTGCTCTGGAGGGTGGTTGGTGCCAAAGGAAGGATGGCACACTGGACACCTGCCACTGTGATTTACAGATGTTTGGGAAGATTGCCATGGTGGATGGGACCCAGATCAACAGAAACAACAACTTCCAGACCTTTCCACAGGCCGTGCTGCTGCTCTTCAGGTCAGCCTTGTCCYGAGACGGCTCCAGAAGGGAGCTGGGCTCTGAGCCTGTGGGARTGCCCAGCTTGGAGTGAGGGAAGACCAACATTTCAGTGGCTGATTTCTTTTTTGTCCCACAGAAAGATCTCCTGCAGCAGTGGGAGCATTGCAGGGGAGGCTGTGGGTTTRCTTGGTGTGGCTGGGCTGCCAGAGAGAGGGGCATTTGGGGGGTTGCTATTCTGAATATTTCCTTCCCAGGCCGGATTTTAATTTGTGAACTGTGAGGAAACTCACGGGAAGCAGGAGCTCAACCCAAGGTTTTACCTTGACTCCTGACAATTTCTGAAGCTTTCAGTGGCCCTATAACAGCAAGCCCAGAATCCTGACYGCTCCTTCCCCAGCAGCTTCCCATTCCCCTGTGTGCTGGCCTGGCCTCAGCCCTCCCTGCATGGCCAGGGCAGCAGGGACAGCAGATGTGCCCTGTTCCCAGGTGTGCCACAGGGGAGGCGTGGCAGGAGATCCTGCTGGACTGCAGCTACGGCCGCCGCTGCGACCCCGAGTCCGACTAYGCCGAGGGTGAGGAGTACACCTGTGGCACTGGCTTTGCCTACTTCTACTTCATCAGCTTCTACATGCTCTGTGCCTTCCTGGTAAGCTGGCTCCCACAGGGATCACTGTCACACTGCTGCACGAAATAACAGCACGACACACGGCAATCACAGAGAGAAAAAAGAGCGTGTTTTACTTGAGTTCAATCATATACGTACAAAAGGATAAACAAGCAAAAATTTGTGGAGAAAGTTTCCACCTCTACACACACACACTAGTTAATACAAATGCCAAGCAAATCCATCCCACCAAAAGGAATGTAAACATCAAAACTCATTAGAAAAACCTGTTGTTTAGAAAAGATTATGAGAAAAATCTAWCTCTAAACTATAGTTTATCAGAAGGCTTAAAAATTCAGAGTGACAGATAACCCCTGTCCTTGCTGGGCAGCCACAGTGTTGCTAGTGGGGTGTCTCATGGGGTGAGCACCTCCTCCTGGGGCCATCTCCCCCAGCCCATGCTCTAAGCTGGCACCGCACTCCTGGGGGACCCAGATCCCCTTTTAGGTTCTTCCCACAGCCTCTTTGTGCTGCCTTCCAGATGTGTTTGTGTTGGCCTTGGCAAGGGTGGAGAGGGACAAGGTGCTGATGTGCTTGTCCTTTCACGTGCCCTGCTTGAGCAGGAGGTTGCTCTCTGCATGGGAAGGCCCTCCCTCAGCATCCTGTGGCTCCAGGAGATCCCAAGCCCCTTCTGCTCCAGAACACATCTGCCCATGYTTTCCTGGTGCTGGTGTCTCTCCCCCAGCTGGGTCCTTCCCCTCCATTCCTCTGCCCTCAGATCATYAACCTCTTTGTGGCTGTCATCATGGACAACTTTGACTACCTGACACGGGACTGGTCCATCCTCGGGCCCCATCACCTGGACGAGTTCAAGCGGATCTGGGCCGAGTACGACCCCGAGGCCAAGTGAGTGTGGGTGGGCAGCATGGAGAGGGTGTTCCCTGTTCTGGTTTGGGAAGACAGGTRTCTGCCAGGGAAAAGCTGGAGYCTCCCTTGCAATGGAGAATGTAAACCCCTCCCTCTGAATTATTMTACATTTGAAATGAAGGGGCTTTCAGGCAAAAGATGTGGGAATAGGAATAACAGTTCTTTACTAGGAATATTAAAAATAAAAATGTAGTGGTACAAAACACAAACAAAAAGAAAACACTGACAGAGTCAGAATAGGAGCTGGCACCCTGTTGGTCAGGGTGTTGGTGGCAGTCCAGTTAAGTCCTCCTGGAGTGACAGATGTGGTTCTGTTAGAGCAGGGATGATCCTGTAAAAAGGTGTAATTTCCTTCCAAGGTTCCAGTAGTGATGAGATAGGTCTGGTCTTCCTCTGGAATACAGTGGAAACAGGCTTTGTTGGTGTTCTGAGTCCCAGGTTTTTATCCAGGTGGGAGTGCTTGGCTCCTCCTACTGGGTGGAGCATCTCATAATGGGATGGAATTTTATCAGTCATGGTGAGCCTTAAATGGCCCATTAACAGCAGATATCCCCCCTGGAGGGAGGATGGGTGTGGAAGAGATAAAGAACACTGCCCCACCTGGTTTTAATAGCTGGGCCATTCACACCTTCCCCTCCCTCCCCCAAGTTAGAAGAGATAAAGAAAAATAACTCCCAAACTGATTCCAACAGATGGTAAATAGAATACAGACTTTTTTTGGTTACATCTTGCAACCCAAGACATTCCATTGAGTGGAAGACGTGCATGGCAGGGTGAGCTGTGGCACTGCCTGTGAGTCAGCTTCCAGCCTCTCAGAGGTGGATGTGSACTTGCCAGAGTTGATCCAGGTCTGATAAAAGCCATCAGGATATTTGGGAACCTAAGACTTTCAGTTCCCTCTTCACCCAGCTGTGGTGAGGCTGCCAACTCTTCCCATGGCACTGCACACCTTTACCTGCTCCCCAGCCCCCAGAGCACCTCCCAAACCACTGCCAGGCAGGTCTGCTGCCTCACTGCTGAGCTGGTGCGTGTCCTCTGCAGGGGCAGGATCAAACACCTGGATGTGGTGACTCTGCTGAGGCGTATCAACCCTCCCCTGGGCTTTGGCAAGTTCTGCCCACACCGTGTAGCTTGTAAGGTAAGAGGCAAGGGGGTGGCAGGGTGTGTGAGCACAGGGACACCTTCCCCAAGCTGTCACTGTGTCCTCCTGGCAGGCTGAGAGTGACAATCCAGCCAGCTTCCAGTGCCATGGCTTATACTCTGCTCTGAGCTCTCCTTTTTAATGAAGGGGAGCATTCAGGGGGCAAGGGGTGCAATTCTGTGCTACCAACCTGCACAGAGCTGGTTCAGGCTCCTGAGCATCAGGACTTACCTGTGCTCACCTCCTGCTCCAAAGCTGTGGCACTGMKGGGCTGGYTCTGCCCAGAGCCCTCCTCACAGGGGACTTCCAGGCCACACTGCAGCTGGTGCAGGAGAGCAGTGCAGGGCCTGGCCATGTCAGCTGGGCTGTAGAACYTGTCTCCAAGAGCTAATAATGCTTAGGGAGAAGGAAACCCCAACTTTCTTAGCAGAAATACACTTTTTCCTGGCTTAGCTCSTTCTGAACAAACCCAGGGCATGTGTGAGGCTCATGTGGAACATGCAGGGGCAGGAGCTCAGGCACTGCTGTCATCCCTCCTGGGCTCAGGGCATCAGGAGATTTGATGCCCAGACTCCTCACAGCAGCCTGGAACRTGTTTTGGAGTGGGGAGTGCAGTGCAAAATGACTCCCATGTCTCTGAAAGCAGCTGGGGGGATCCAGCCTGGAGAAGAGGAGGCTCAGGGGGGACCTTCTTGCTCTCTACAACTCCCTGACAGGAGGCTGAAGCCAGGTGGGAGTTGGTCACTCATAACAAGTGACAGTACAAGAGGAAACAGTCTCAAGTTGCAGGATGAGAGGTTCAGGGTGGATATCAGGGAATTTTTTTTTCACAGAAGGATTGGTTAGGCCCTGGGACAGGCTGTCCAGGGCAGTTGTGGGTTACCACCCTGGGGGGATTTAAAAGCCATGTGGATGTGGTCCTTATGTACATGGTTTTTCTGGTGGCCTTGGCAGTGCTGGGGGAACACTGATGATCTTGCAGATCTTTTCTGACTTAAACAATTCAGTGATTCCATGGTTTYCTCCAGTGGCACCCATGCCCCTGTAGGTTATTTCCCCTAGCTCTGCCCATCACTTGCTCTGGTTCGGCTGGCTGGGACCAGGGGTGCCACTGCCTCTGGCAATGGTGGYACCAGGAGTGATGCAGAGCCCCTGGGCRGGGCAGGGCWGGKAGGGCTGGGAGGGCTGCATGCCCTGAGCAGAGCCTCTGGCCAGGACAGGCACTGGGTGTGGGGGCTCACAGGGGCTCTTTGCTGTGCAGCGCCTGGTGTGCATGAACATGCCCCTGAACAGCGACGGCACCGTCACCTTCAACGCCACCCTCTTTGCCCTGGTCAGGACAGCCCTCAAGATCAAGACAGAAGGTAAGCAGKGATCTTGGCTGCCTCTACAGCCTGGCAGGGGACCTCGCTGGTGGTGCTGGGTGTGGGTTACACACCATTCCCCCACACCAGGGATCTCAGGGTGTTTGTCTGTGGGGTCAGAGCCTGTGGACAAATCCTCAGCTCTGTTCTCACTGCCCATCTCTTTGGAGCAGAGCCCCTGGGTGCCTGCATGGCACTGCTCAGCCTCAGCCTGGAGGATGTGATTAGCTGATGGCCCACGTGCTGCAGCCCTGAGGAGTGAASCAGTGCCACCAGTGCCACCCTGAACAGCTTTAGGAGTGGCGCTGATCCAGCTCCCAACCTTTGAATTCAGCTGTGCTGAGGAGGAGCTGTTTTCACCCCTTCCTTGCCCAGCAGCACAGTTTGCTGAGCTTTGCTGTGGGAAGGTGTCCCAGCAGCTTGTCTGTGTGCCTGTGGGCTGTGCTGGGCTGTGAGCAGCTCTGGGCTGGGCAGTCAGAGCTGAGGGCAGGCAGTGCTGGGCTCCTGGGATCAGTGTGGCATGGTGCTTCCCTCTGCCTGGGCTGGGAACAGCACAGGAGATCTTAGAGACAGACTGGGATTTCAGGAATGGTGGGAGCACCAAAGGGGAGAACAAAATCTGTAGTGTTCTGGCTAAAATCAAAGCCTCACTGTTGCTAAGCTCATTTTTGTTGGGTGGGGAGACAGAGAGGAGCTGTCACACCCTCCAGGAGACTGGCCATGCTTTGTCTCCACTCCTGTTCACATCCGTGGGAATGAACTGCCCTGTCCTGCTTGCTTTCCTCACAGGTAATTTTGAGCAGGCCAATGAGGAGCTCAGAGCTATTATCAAAAAGATCTGGAAGCGAACCAGTATGAAGCTTTTGGACCAGGTGATCCCACCTATTGGAGGTATGGCACCAGGTGGCACATCCCAGGGGGACAGAGCAGCTCCTGCTCGGGCTCTCACTGCTCCAGCCCCTCGGGATCTTGTGACAGGCAGAATCCTCATGCTGCTTTCCTCCCTGCAGATGATGAGGTGACAGTGGGCAAATTCTACGCCACTTTCCTGATCCAAGAACATTTCAGGAAGTTCATGAAGCGCCAGGAGGAATATTATGGGTACCGGCCCAAGAAGAACCCTGTGGAGATCCAGGTTGGTGTGYGGGTGCTGCTGGAGAGGAGATTGTTCCTGGAGGCAGGCAGGGAGTTCTGCAGGTCAGGGAAGAGGCTTCCCCCAGCCTGGGGAAGCCCAGGGTGACTCAGAGAGCTGCAGGGACCCCTCTGGGAGTGAGGTGCCCCCAGTAAACCAGCACTGAACYGGCCATGAGTCCCCAGCACTGAGTGTGACCTTGGTGTCCAGGGTGCAGGTGACTCAGGAAGCAAAGGAGGGTTTTGACTCTGCTCCACTGTAGAGAGGGATCCTTGGCAGGATCTGGTGCCTCACCAAGTAGTTTTAAGACCTGGAAACTCCCACCACAGACCATTGTCTGTGCCAAATGCTGCACATTCAAACCCTTACCTACCTGTTCTGCTCCAATCCCAGGGCCTTCTCCCTCTTCTCCTCTTGGCAGTGCCTGGGTAGCTCCATGAGCTGTGTTCTCTGTGTTCTCTCAGCCTTACAGRGCATCAGGTGAAGGGAGGGGTCAACGTGGCTGACTTTGAGTGGGACCCCTGCAGTCAGGGAAGCCAGCCCAGCAGGCCTGAGGGGTGCTGGCAGAGGATTTCTGTGCCTGCCCACMAGGCTGGGATGTCCCWMRCCCCTCCTGACTWTMCAGGGAGGAAATCACCTGTAGAGATAAAAAAMCAGGCCCCAAAGGTGCAAAGCAAGGRAAAGAGCCAGGRAGGTCCCACATCAGGGACAGGCCCAGYCTGCCCTTGTCTGTCACCAGCCCARCCCTCCCCAGGCTGCATCCCCTTYTGTGGGACAGCAGGAGCCACAAACTGTGGGGCAGCAGGAGCTCAGGAGCAGCCACCCAGCACAGAGCCAGGCAGCTGCAGGTGTGACCCATGGCCTGCCCATGGCAGGGTGAGCAAGCCTCGTTGYGTTTCCCTCTCCAAAGGCCAAGGGGAGGGGTGGTGGGACACCACAYCAGCCCTGCCTTCCTGTCCCCTCCAGGCTGGGCTGAGGAGCATTGAAGAAGAAGCTGCTCCCGAAATCCATCGGGCCATTTCTGGGGACTTGACTGCAGAGGAGGAGCTGGAGAGAGCCATGGTGGAGGCTGCCCTGGAGGAAGGGATATACAGGGTGAGTTCAGCCCTCAGGGCACAGCACAGTTCGGTGGTCCCACCCAGCCCTGATTCCAGAGTGGTGGTGGTCTCTCAGCTCGGCTGCACCGGGGGAGTCTGCAGGGTGTGGGCCACAAGGATGAGCAGCACTGCTTTCCTTTCTGTGAGCATCAGGGCATCCTGGGCATCCTTGTCATCTTGGGCAAGCTGCTCTCTGCCTTGGTTTCCCCTCTGTGAAAGGACCCAGCCCATGTGCCTGGCAGGGCTGTGCTGGACATTTACCTGCTGGTTTGGAGGTCCCCACTCACACCTTCTGCCAGGCCAAGGTGGGACAGCTCTGGTGTCACAGGAACTGATTCACTTCCCACTCTCTGGGAGTCTCAGAGGCAGCCTGGGCAGCTGTGGGGTTGCAGGGTTTCACCTCCTTCTGTCCAGAGGTGCCACCACCTCAGGCTGTCCCACAGAGGTGACAGGGTTTGTCATGGGCTGGCTCATCCCATTGCTGCTGCATTGCCATCAACCCTCAGTGCCTCAGTTTCCCCAGCTGGGCAGTGAGGCTTTTGGGACCATGTGGTCTGCAAGGCCTGAGCAGGGCAATCMCATGGGAATGGCCCTGGAGCTCCAGGCTTGCCCTGATGCCCTCCCTGTTGGTTGCAGAGGACAGGTGGCTTGTTTGGCCAGGTGGACAGCTTCATGGAGCCCAGCAGCCCCCTGCAGCCCCAGGTGGCCAGCCAGAGACCCCTGCAGTTCACTGAGGTGGGCAGTGAGGACCTCGACTCTCCCGTGTTCCTCGATGACTTCCCCCAGGAAGGCAACACCAACATCAACAACGCCAACAGCAGCAGCTGCCTGGAGGGGTAAGGGCTGTGAGCCTCGGTGTGCAGGCAAGGAGGGCAGTGCTGGCCATGCCCTGGGGCTGTCCCATCCCATCACTCCTTCATCTCAGTGCCAGGAGGATGGAGGTGGGCAGCAGGGCTCCAGGGATTGCAGGAATTTCCCTCCCCCTCCCCTGCCAATCTCTGAGGGGCAAGGTTCAGGTTGGGGCCACCAACACGTGCCTGGGCACAGGTGGAAGGGGCAAAAATTACCAATGTAAGAGGATGTACTTAGTCCTGCTTTGTGGGGTCTGCACCCTGTTCGTGAATCCCAGTTCTCCCTGCAGGTCTGTCCCTACAGGCTGGGGAAGGTGGGGAGGGCTGCACCCCCAGGAGGGGCTGGGGARGGTGGGCAGGGCTGCACCCCCAGGAGGGGCTGGGGAAGGTGGGGAGGGCTGCACCCCCAGGAGGGGCTGGGCCCAGTGAGTGGTCCCCAGTCAGGCTGAGCCAGCTGGCTGCCCTTGCAGGGTGCAGTATGAGGATGAGGTGCTGAGGAGGACGGTACCAGCAGCACGCAGGCGCCCAGCACGGGGTGAGTCTGGGCTTTGTTCTTCTTCTGAGGCACTGGGACCAGCCCAGGGGCCAGGGGCAGGGGAAGGGTTTGGTGTTGGTGGGTGGAAGGGGGAGATGCAAGCCCAAATAAGTTGGAGGTTTGCTGAGAGCAGTGAGCACAGCAGGATCTCTCTGGAGACCCTTCCCTGTCCTTCCAACCTTTGAGGTGATGAAACATGGAGCCAGTGCCCCAGGCTGGGGGAGCACTGGCCATCCCAGGGCAGCAGGGCCACAAGACCGTTAATTTCCTGAAACAATGACTTTGGATGCAGCTGAACTCCTRAATCCTTTGTTTCCCCCACTCTAGTGAGCCCCTTCCCAACCCTGGCAGTGGTGTCCTTGCTGTTGCCCCCATGTGATGTCCCTGCCTTTCCCTCCCACAGAGCACAACCGCCCCATACCCATGGAGAGGCTGAGCAGGAGGCGAGGGGGTCCCTCCTCCGGGGGTCCCTCATCACCAGGGCCACTCCTCCCCCAGCAGGTAAAAGGGGCAGTGCATGTCCCGAGGGGACACAGGTGAGCGTCCCTCCCATCCTGGGCAAGGCTGGCACGGCTGTGCTGGGAAGGAGCCACTCTCCAGGGCTCTCTGTGTGAATCCAGCCTTGCTGGAGCTTTTCTCTTGGATCAGCCTGGAGATGGAGCTGGGCTCCCACCCTGCCACTGTAGCAGTCATGGGGGAGCTCCTGGAAGCTGGGATGGCTGGAACACGTTCCTCCAGCTCCCTATCTGCCTCCAGAGCCAGGGCAGGCAGGATTGGGGCATCAGATTTGCCCCCATGCTCCTTTGCTGCCCTTTGCTGTGCCTCATGCCCAGCACATGCCAGGGCAGGGGGCCAGGGCTGGTTCCCAGCTCTCTGTTCACATGTTGGGCACATTTTGGGAGTGCCCTGGACCCAGGAGCTCCAGCAGGATGGCATTGCCTGTCCAGGCATTGGACAGGGGACAGAACCTGCAGTCCCCACACTCACATGGGAGAGCTCTTCCCTGCCCACTGTCCCAGCACTGTTGCAGCTCTGTGCTCCTCTCACCCAGCTGCCCACAGAGGATGGCACTGTGACAGGAACAGCACCCAGCTCAGGGTTCCAGCAGAGAGAAACTGGTGAGCCAGGAACATCCTCCACGCCAGCCATCACCTTCCTCATTCAGGAGGTAAGGCCAGGGCACAGCAGGGATGGCAGGAAATTCCAGGGATACCACGCTTATGCCATGATGGGGAATTGTGGGGGCAAAGCTTAGCTACAAGGGTGAGCTGCAGGTGTGAGGCAGCACAGAGGGCAGGAGGGAGGAGGGGGTGGCTGCAGCCAGGGCAGCTCCCCAGGCTGGGCACCCAGGCTGTGCTCTCCCCTTCTGCACAGGCTCTGATCTCCGGAGGCCTCGGGGCCCTGGCCCGTGACTCGTCCTTCGTGGCAGTGACCAGGGATGAGATGGCAGCCAGCAGCCARCTGGAGGTGGATGAAGTGGAGAGAGCAGCTGTGGAGCTGCTGAAGGGAAGAGAAACACTGCAGGGCACAAAAGGTGGCTCTGCCCCACTGGACACCTCAGCTGTGCCACCAGGGAGATCCCCRGGGCTCGGTGCAGCTCCCTCCCAAAAGACCATCACTGCCACTCGCCCGTGAGCTGCCCACTGCCCAGGGAATTRTCACAGGGGGTGCTGGAGCAGAGCCACACTGYTCCTGCTTCTGCCTGTGGTCCTGAGCTGCTCTGGCCAGCTGTGGTATTACTTTTGGGACAGGTTCTCTGGGATGCTGGTGCAGAACAGGGCGATGCTGTTCCAGTGGGGTCTTGCAAGAGCTGGACAGGTCATTAAAGTGTTCCTGCTGTGTGACTCTGATGCCCCTCCCCTCCTTCCTCTGCAGCCCTGGCTGCCCAGCCAGGGGAGGGGGTTTCAAATGTGAGACCACGTGTAACCAGAGCTGGCAGTGATTCACGTGGCAGCCCCCAGTCCAGGAATTTTGAGGTTGCCAAGCCCTGGGGATCTCCTGATATCCCAGCAGCTGGACCCTGCATCCTCATGTCTCTGCTGGAGCCTGCAGCCTCCTGCCTGAAGCCAAGTCTGGCCTGTGAGGAGATGTGCCAAGGGCTGGGCAGCAAAATGGGGCCTGGGGGGCTCCCTGTCCCAGCTGTGTGTGAAACTGGGGATGGGGCAGAGGTGTGAAAGCATGTTCAGGTCAGAGCAGCAGCCCTGGGGCTGGCCAGGAGGAGAGTTGGACACYGTGATGCCATTTCTGCCCCTTCCATGATCTCCACATTGTGCTCTTGGGGTCAGGCATCCATCGCAGTCTCTGGGAAAGTCTCATTCAGCCCCTGACACAGAGCTCAGTGGGGCAGGGGCCAGGAGAGTGTGGAGCTGTTCCTGCAGTGCTCCCAGCACTGCTGGTGCTGGTGCTGAGCAGCAGCTGACGTTGTTCCTCTCTGGGCTGCCCAGTGCCCCCCATGGGTGCAGCCCCATCTCCCAGCCCAGCTCTTCACTGGGATCTGGCTCCCAAGGGCCCCCAGCCCAGCCTAACTGGGAGCTGGGGGGCTCTTGATCACCTAATGTTTATTAAAATGCAGAGAGTGGATGGGTCCCGGGGGAGGAGCRGATCAATGAGGCAGCCTGCTCCCCAGCATGGTTTTTACTCACTCAGGCCTGAGTTCCAGCTGCAGCCTGAGCACCAGAGCCAGTCTGGTGCCTGCCCATGGCAGGGAGCTTCCCCCACAGCCAGCAGGGATGGATGGTGTGGGGGACACTGCTGCATCCCCTCCTCTTTCTGCTTTGTCCTGGGGCAGGCCCTACACCCCCTCACACTCACACCCTCACACACACACACACACACTGCTGATGGGGGTGCACAGGGGTTTGGCAGCTGCTCTGCCAGGGGATGTCAAGGACATGTTATGGGGTGAGTGGTTGTGGTCTCCTGGTGTGTTTAGGGAGATGCAGGACTGCATGTATCACTRGGTGGTCACTGGAGACTCTAAACATAAAGGGTGACACTATGGTGGGGACAATACCACTGTGGTGGGGCCTCTGCACCCTCTGCTGTGCTCTGGGGYTGCACAGGGGATGGTTTGCTCCCTCCAAGGTGTGTGTAGTCTGTCTTACTTAAGCTGATTCCAGCTGAACTGGAGGGGAGATGTGATTAGTGGTAGAGCTGGCATGTGGATGGGAGTAGGAAGAGAGCAACATCATGGCACAGTCACTGCCCCTCTGCCTGGRGCTTCAGTGGGGGAGAGTCCAGCCTCAGGAAAACCAGCAGCCCAGGGTGGGAACTGCACCGTGCACCAGGTGTCCTTGCAAACGTGGGACAAAAAAAGGAATACCAGCTCCTCACATCCTTGCAGAAAGACAGACAGGTCATGTCCTGCTCTTCCCCATGGTTTTGTACCAGCACACAGTGTCCTGGGAATCACCCATCCCAGCAGAACTGGGGAGCTCCCACAGGATGCAGMGTCCTGTGTGTGCATGGCCCGTGGTCCTGGCACCTTGGGAGGAGCAAACACGAGTGGATGGGGTGAAGGGACCCAGACTGCAGAGCAGAGGGCAGGTGCTGGACTCTGTGCTGGGCACAGCACTGCCTCAGCTATCAGCTATCAGCTGTTAGCCACCAGTGCTGGCCATCCTTCTCCCAGGGTACAGCTCAAAAGAAACCTCCGAGTGCCTCAGTTTGCCCTCATGCTCCATTGCTGTTCGCCCTGACATTGACCCCAGCCTGCAGAGCTGGGAGTCTCCTGTAGGTCCCACACCTGCTGGAAGATGCTTTCTTCTGCAGAGCCAGGGCCTGTCTGTGTGTGGCTGCCATCAGCCCCAGCAACATGAATGCAACTYAGGAAAGCCATAACAGGGACTCCTTCAGCTCCCCAGCGTTTGTCTGTGTCCAGTCCTGCTCTCTGATGGCCTCTGGAGGTGTCGCCCTCACCAGCCTCCCATGCCCAGCTCCTATGATGGAGCCAATGGCCCTGTGGGCACAGCTCTGTGGGCACTGCCCTCTGCATGGGTGCTCAGCCTGCAGTGCTGGGGAGCTGTATTGGTCCTGGACACCATCCTCTCATGCCATGTCCTCTCAGGATGGACTCAGCACAGCCTTGGGCAGCCCAAAGGGTTGCCAGACCCCAGTCCCAGCGGCTCTGTCGGGAGCACTGAGCTCGGCCCTGCCCTGTTTTGTATCCTGCTGCTCCAGGGTGTCACCCCCCAACACCACCGAGGGGACGGGATCCAGTGGAGCCAAGGAGGTGTGGGGGTGATGGCAGCCACGTGGAAA
>CADDXX010000575.1:143543-156836 GCA_902810485.1 Alauda arvensis
CGGACAGCTGCGTGAAGGTGGCCGTGAGGTGAGCGGGGATGGCTGCTGCCCGCGGGGCAGGGCTGTGCGTGCCGGGGGCCGCTCGGGCTCGGTGCGCCCGGGACCGATGCCGAAAGGCGGGGCGGGCGCTGCAGCTGCGGGTGCGAGGCGGGGGTTGGTGGGTACCCGCTCGGCTCTGAACCCCCCCGGGGCAGTGGGACCCCTCCCGGGCCGGTCTCTGCTCCATCCTCCACCCACCCCTGCCGCTCTCCTCCCCACCCCCCGCTCGCCGCCGTTTCGGGATGTCTCCCCCCTCTCGGTACCGGCTCCCGCTCCGCGCAGCCCGGCGCTGCCTTCCTCCCACCGCCCGCCATCCCCCGTGYTGGGCGGAGGGCGAGGCCGGGACCCCCGGCTGCTCCACCTGCAGAGCCGGCGGGCGCCCAGCCCGGGCAGCGCTGCGCGGGTGGGTCCGGCCGTCCCAAGTGTCACCGGGATGCCGGGGATTGTGAGGGCTCCCTGGCCGCCCCCCCTCGCTGGGTGGTGGGAAACGATGCGGTATCTCGGTGTCCTTTGTGCTGGGAACAATGCGCCTGCACACCCGCACCTCGCACAGGAGCTGCCGGCGGCCTCGGAGCCCGCCGGGGCTCGGGGGGCTGCGGGAGCTCGGGGGGCGTGGGCCGGGCACGGCCGAGCCCCGCGGGAACGGGTGACACCCCAGCCCGTGTCACCGTGGTCTTTGTGAGCGCCGTGCCCGTGCCGGTGCGCGGCGGCGGGGCTGTGCCGCTCCCTGCCCCTCGGGAGGAAGGAATCCCCTCGGAAAGAGGGGATCTGAATCCCACCGAGCGGCACCGCGGGACCCTCCCGGCCCGGGACCCTGCCCTGCCCGGGACTCTGCCCGGCCGGAGCCGCCGTCCCGCGGGGGAAGGGACCGGCCAGCCCCGCTCACCCCGTGCCTGTGCCGGGACAGTCGCATCTGCCGGGCCCGTGGTGTGGGAGCGGAGCGGACCCCGTGGGAGCCCGGCCCTGCAGCCCGTCCCGCCCGGCCGGACACGCCGTGCGTGCCCCCGCTGTGTCCCCCGTGTCCCCGCCGGGACCGGCAGGAGGGGGCTGGTGGCTGCGGGGTCCGTGCTGGGGCTCGGGGGGCATTGCCCGCGCCCTGCCTGCTCGGAGCGGGAGCACAAAAGATGCTGCTGGTGCAGCGGCAGTGATGGAGGGAGAGCGGGTGGGTGTGGGGCTGTGTGTGCGTGTGCACGCGGATGTGCAGGGCTGTGTGCGTGTGCACGCGTGTGTGTGCACCGCGACACCTCCCAGCTCCCCCTGCCCCTCCATCCTGCTCGCCCCGGCAGCAGCCGCAGGGGATTTTTTGCCATTCTCCTCTCGRGAGGCCGAGGGTCGAGGCCGGGCTTTGGCTGTGAAAGGCGGGGGAGCTGCAGGAGTGACGGCAGCCCCGGCTGCGGTTGCTGCTGGGGTGGCTGCACAGGGGCAGCGAGGGCTGTGCCAAGACAGGGCATCTGTGCCAGGACACTGACCCGGGAACTGAGTTAATGCCGACCGTGGGGGTGGAGATTTCCTCCTGGCCACACTCCTCCCGTCTCCATCCTGCATTTCTCTCGAGATGATGTCTTTTAGCATCATCCCGGGGATGGGGTGGGTGCCCCGCGGCATGGCGGCTCTGGAGTCGTTTCTGCTGGGCTTTTCTAATCCCTCAGGTGCCTTCCAGCAGTSGCTGGAAGCCACTTSCAGCCAGCTCCCAGGGCTGSCTGGTGCTYGGGTAGGGGACCMCAGCGGGGAGTGACTGGGATRTGCAGCATTGCAGTGGGGCTGGAGMGCTCATGGTGAGGAACCGGGGAGGRGGGAGAGGTCCAACCCTCTTGCACCCCTTCCTCGAGGGGGTGAGCCGACATCCCCCTCAGTGCGGCTGCTGAGAGCTGGGCAGATGGGGGGATGTGCTGCTGGAGGTGAGGCGGGAGGACAAAGGAGCAGGGCTGGGAGCAAGGAGGCTGCAAAACAAAGCCATCAGGTCGCGGCGCCGTGCAGGAAGGTGGCTCTGATGCTGAGCTGAGTGTGCAAGGGCTGAAATGTTCTCCCTGCAGAACAYCCACCTTTCCTGCCACAGCAGCCCTGGGGGGCTGGGTCCCCTCCTGGTCTGGACTTGGAGCAGAGCGAGGTTTTCCTTTGTCAGTGCTGGTGACACCCTGCTGGTGAAGCAGCCAGGCTGCAGGATTCKCTGAGATCCTTGAAGTAAACCTGCCCCACATCCCACCTCTCTCAGCTGTCAGAGCACAGAGGGGATTGAATGTTTCTGGGATGCAGCAGGACACGGATCAAAGCTCCCCTTTTGTCCCTTGATAATAACATGAATGGGCCAGCTGTGCTGTTTCTTTGGGGTCTCTGTGTCTTTCTTTGAGGTCTCTGTGTCTGTGCTGCTGGTGGGAGGGAGGTGGGACCTGGGGAAGGGCCAAGGACACTGGTGATGGTGGTGTTGGTGGAATGCCCTGCTCTGTGCTGGGGTCAAATAGCTGGGCATGACCCAGCTGATGTCAAGAGGTGCCACAGCCATCAGGACCCATCTCTGYGGTCCCACAGAGCCCTTGGGGTGGGAGGAGTAGGGACAGTTGAGCAGAGATGCTGGATCTGTGCATCCCAGTTCCTACTGATTGTCTTGGTCTGGCAGGAGAAGGTGAGAGAGAGAGAGTGGTGTTTCACTGCCAGATCCACAGGCTCCCATCTTCCCCTCGAGACCTTCACCTGCCCCATTTGCACTGGGCTCCGAAGAGCCGGGGTGCTGAGCCACCAGCTGTGGTGTGGGGATGTTATTTGGGCTTTCCACGTGCAGGGAGGGAAATGGCTGGTACCTGCGGCAGCGCTGCTGTCAGCAGGAGGAAATGCAGGCCCAGCAGCTCCTCCTGGCCCCGGGGCTGGTTTGTTCCTGTACCTTGTACCTGCAGCTCAGACCTGCGGCGTCTGCAAGGGCAGGGCTGCATCCTCGCCCTCCCTGCAGCAGGGTCTGCCTTTGCCTGCCCCTCAGTCCGGAGTGTGACTCGTGTCTCTGGGGCCGGGAGGAGCAGGCAGGGCCCGGTCAGGCTGTGCCTGGGGAGAGGGCTCAGCAGGAAGCTGCCTCCTGATGGTGCTGAGCAGGGCAGGGGGGCCAAATCCTCCTCAGACAGCAGCCACTGCTTYCTTCTTGTAGGTGACCTTCAGATGGGTGGCTGCAATGCAGCAGCTCCCCACTCCTGCCCTCTGTCCGGGAGCACGGCCTTGATTTGAGGTTTGGGACAGAAATTTGAGGCTTGTGCCTTGAGGCTCAGCAGCCCCTGTCCCCACAGCCCCCTCCAAGGTCGCAGGCAGGTGCTGCCAGCTCCTGCAGCCACAGGGAGCCAGGGACTGGGACTCGCTGTGCTGCTTGCAGGAAGCTGAGCTCAGCCCGGTAGTTTTGCAGTGTCAGGAAGGGCTGATGGCATGTATTGACCCCCGAAGCCATTAAACTCCTTGGCTGGAGGCCTGAGTGGCCGGGCTGGCTGCAGAGCTGCTCCCTGAGGGCACCTCCAAACTGGCTGGCTGCTTTGAGGCAGAGTGGCATCCCCTGTGCCAGAGCTGCCCRTGGCACTGAGCATGCCTGGCCTGCTGAGGAGACGCAGGAAATGCAGCTTGTGAAATTGGGGAAGGAAGTTGAGTCGTATTTCAAGTTTATTTAAACTCTGCAACCTCCAGTGCTCTGCTGCTCCCGGGGACGCTCCTGCTGCGATGCTCTGTGGGCCACGCCAATCGTCCATTGCTGGCTGGTGCCTTGGGGAGTGACTCCCAGCTCCCTCCMCTCATCATCACACACCCTTGGGAGTGCTTCACCCAAGTGAGTGAGCTGGCAGAGCCTGGTGGTGGCATCAGCTGGGCTCCAGCCCTGCCAGGGTCCTGGCATCTCTGCTGCCTCATGGCTGGGGCTCTGTGCCCGCTGGGATGCTTTCTGTGCATCCAAAGTGTGTGGAGCCAGCTGGGATCACTCAGCGGGGAAGTGAAGCTGTAGCCGTTCCACACCAGCTGGAAAGGTGCTGTGAGCCCAATTTGTGCCACTGTCTGTGCTCACCAAGGGCTCCAGCGGAGAGAGGGAGGGCACAGCCCTGGCACCTGCTGCCCACCATCCCCTGCTGCTGCTGCTGCTGTGGCTTGGAGGCCCTTTAGCGGGTCCTGGGCACTGTCCCCTGCCAGCTTTGGCTGGTATTGGCCTGGCTTTGCTCAGCTGTTGCAGGGCCGTGCAGGGAGAGATAAGGCAATCAATTCCAGCCCAAGGCACGGGATGTGACTGTCTCCTGGAGGGGGAGGGGAAGGGGGGAGGGGAGCAGCCCATCCTGGTGTTGGGCACAGCCCTGGGGTGCTCTCTCTCCCGTCTTTCCGGGAGGAAAGCTCTCAGGAGGCTGCCGTATCCTCAGGGTGCTGGGCTGGCGCTGCCGGGGGCACCCCAGCCCCTTTCTCTCCACCTTTGCACCGACTGAGGGCAACTCAGCCATGGCAGAGGGCCCCTGCCCCATCCTGGGACTGTTTTGCTGCTGGGCTGAGCCCACCCGGACACGCTGCAGCTGCTGTGACTCGGGGGCTCCGGAGAGCAGGGGGACAGCGGCTGCCCAGCCTGCAGGGAGTGCTGGGCTCCGGGGAAGGGCTGAGCCCAGGTGTGGGGATACAGGGAGCTCTGTGAGCCCAGGTGTGGGGATACAGGGGGCTCTGTGAGCCCAGGTGTGTGGGTACAGGAGCTCTGTGAGCCCAGGTGTGGGGATACAGGGGGCTCTGTGAGCCCAGGTGTGGGGGATACAGGAGCTCTGTGAGCCCAGGTGTGGGGATACAGGGGCTCTGTGAGCCCAGGTGTGGGGATACAGGGGGGCTCTGTGAGCCCAGGTGTGGGGATACAGGGGCTCTGTGAGCCCAGGTGTGGGGATACAGGGGGCTCTGTGAGCCCAGGTGTGTGCATACAGGGGCTCTGTGCCTCAGTCAGGCACTCAGCCGGCTCTGACGGCGGAAATGTGAATGTGTGCAGGGGCTGGGTGCGAGGGGGGAGCGGGGCTGCACCCCCCGCCCCGCCGGATGCGCCAGCGCCCGCAGCAAAGCGGCTTGAGCGGGGCGGCGGTGCCTGCACACACCATCACCCACCGGCCGGGGATTTAGCTGAGCACCCTGCAGCCTCCGGAGCTCGGGAGGCCGGGGCCTCCCAAGGATCAGCCGCAGGACGGAGCCAGCTGCTGCCTGAGCAGTGAAATTGGAGKCAGGAGAGAATTGCAGCTGAAGCCCCAAACAAAGCTGTCAGAAACATGGCTCCTGGCCCCGGGGGAGGGAAGGCGATACCCTCTGCGAGCCCGATGTGAATCACAGAGCCAGCCCGGCCAGTGGCTGCTCTGCTGCTCCTGCCGGGGGTGGGGGGCTGGCCCCGGTGGTCCCACAGGGCTGTTTCCTGCTGGAGGCTGTCAAAACACTCCATGCCACTGGTTAAACAGCCGGCAGGTTTGGGATGTGCTGGATTGTGGGGACAGCTGCCGCTGGGATCTGCTGCAGGAGAGCAGCGTGCAGGGGGTGCCTCTGCACCCTGAGCAGTTCTGATGGGTTTTACTTTAGCGTGGTGGAAGGGACAGTGACTGGCACCTGCCTGCCACCCCTTCCCTCTCTGGGCAGAGCTGCAGCCAGTCCAGTGCTGCCCTGCTCTGTGCTTGTGTCCCCCTGTGGGGGTGGGGGCTGCCCCATCCTGCTCAGATCTGCCCCTCTGCTCTCTCCGTATGGGCTCCACACAGTCATTACCCCATTGCCAGGGGAGGGCTCCGAGCTGAGCCCCAGCACTTGGGCATTCCAGTGCAATCCCTTTCCCCTCTCTGCAGCTCCTTGGAGCCTGACAGGGGTGGGAAAGATTCCCTGTCACAGCTTGCTGGAGTGGAGCCTGCTGCCAAACTCCCCTGTCCTGTGGTTCACCTGCCCCGTGGGGCCGTGTGGGGCCGTGTGGGGCCGTGTGGGGCCGTGTGGGGCCGTGTGGGGCCGTGTGGGGCCGTGTGGGACCGTGTGGGGCCGTGGACACCTCCTTGCCCGCTGCCCATGCCTGACTTTGGCAGAATGTGATGTCTCCATCCCTGCTCTGTCTGGGATGCTGGCTGATGCTGGMAGGGAGCTGRACTCCTCCTCTTCCCCCAGCCTTCRAACACTGATTTCCCTGGCCCAGTGTTGCTGGGAAGCACAACCCAGCCCCTCTGTGGGGGGAGAGGGTCTCTCAGTCCATGGTGGTCTCTGCTCATCCATATTTCACCTGCACCTGCCTGAGGGAGACATTGGGTTAAAATGTTGTCTGTTCCTTGCCCAGGTGAGGGGCTGGGTTTGCACCTGGGTACTTCACAGCATCCCCTGTCCTGCTGGCCGAGGGCTTGGCATTTATTTGTATTTTGGGGAGGGGCTGGGGAGGCACCTCTTTTGTGTCCCCTGCTCTGTGTCATGTGGGCAGGTTTGCTCTGGTGTTCCTGGTGGGCTCTGGTGTTCCTGGTGGGCTCTGGTGTTCCTGGTGGGCTCTGGGGCTGCAGGATCTTCTGCCAGGGTCAGGTTGTTGTTTCCCCAGGGGCAGTTGGAGTGCACTGGGAGGCTCTAGGGAAGCCTTATCTCCAGTATGGGCACACCACAGTGGTGCTGGGGTGGARGTGGGACACGGGGAGCTTGCAGGGGCACCTGGGAAAGGGAAAGATGCTGTGGGTGTTTCACTGAGCTGGGAGGAAATGGGAGCCTCTGGGGTGCAGAGTTGTGTCCATCTGCCTCCATCCGACCTTTGGGAGTGCTGTGCTTCAYAGGATCAGGCTGATGGCCTGTCAGGCCCAGGGTTCACTGGTGAATGATGGTTTCCTTTAACTCCCTGTTAATTGCCAATACTGCTGCTGAGCCGATGTTTTTAGGGCTGTTCCTGCATGGCTGGRGGGGAGTTGGGGCCCTGCTGGGGCMTTGTGTGTGCTGTCACACGTGTGTTTCCCACCCCACCTGGGGTTTTGTGGCACTGCACCCCTTTACASGTGACTGTCCTGGGTCTGTTTGCAAACACCCTCGTGGTGTTCCCCTTGGGCTGATCCCAGGAGGAGCTGAAGGCCAGTCACTTATGGGGTGAAGGTGGAGTCCTGCGAGATCCCAAAATGGGTTGGCTCCTGCTCCTCTCTGGGGTGAGGAGAGCAGGTCCCCTGCATCCCCTGGGTCTGGGCTGGGTCTCCCCTGGCTCTGCTGCTGCCATGGGCTGGGTGTGGCTGGGGCTGGACTGGGCTCTGCCTGCAGCATGTCCCCCATCCCTGCCCGTGGTGTCTGTCCCCCATCCCTGCCCGTGGTGTCCCCCATCCCTGTCCATGTCCCCCATCCCTGTCCGTGGTGTCCCCCATCCCTGTCCGTGTCCCCCATCCCTGTCCGTGTCCCCCATCCCTGTCCGTGTCCCCATCCCTGTCCTGCTCTCAGCACGGAGCAGATGGTGCAGCTCACAGCCTCGTGCTCCTGCCAGAGCTAATGAGCAGCACATGGTGCCTGCCACGGCCTGATTTAAAGGTTTCCCCTAAGCCTGGGAAAGTCTGGAGTGCTGGGATTAGGGGGGAGCCCAGGGGGCTCCGGGGTGCAAGGCAGGCCCTGCAGAGGAGCAGGCTGGCTGCTGTTGGGGTGGGTTTCCTTGGGGATGGATGTAGAGGCATGTCCCTGCTTTGAGCTGTGCCCAGTGGGTCTCTGGTGCACCCCAGCTCTGGGGGGTGTCCCCAGGCTGCCCAGCAGCTCTGTCTTGCCCCAGTGCTGATCCAGTGGTGCTGGGTGTGGCACCCAGTGCCTTGGCAGGGTCTGATGGGGCACAGTGGTGTGGGGGGTCTGTGCTGTGCCTGTTTCTGCTGGGAGGTGCCTGTTATATCTCTTAATTGGACTGTTTGCTGACCAGACCTGGCAGTCTCCRGGGAGCCTGATTCAATTGTCTCTGATTGCTGAGCCACTTCCCTGCTGTGGTAATTAAATGCTGAACTTTGTCTTGGTTTGTGTCCAATATAACCTGTGTGTGAGAGGCAGCCCCGTGCTCAGGGAGAATGGGGCTGGGAGATCCTTTCCCAGGCAAAGGGGGCAGATTCTCCCATGGGATCTGGGCCTGGGGAGCCACTGGGGAGGGCAGGCAGCCCTGTCCATGCTTGAGGTGCTGGCCTGGAGATGTGGGAAAACCTGGAGCACTTTGTTGTGAACATAGCCTGGGGAGCTGCTTGGCCCCACRCACCCCCTCACCTGCTGGGTCTGTGGTRTCTGSGCTGGCCTTGRCCCATGAGATGTCCTGGGAGAGCAKCAGAGATGTGAGAGCTGCTCCTCCTGGCTGGCCTGGGCTGTTGSTGGGATTCCAGRGCAGCAGCAAAGCACAGAAAGCAGGCTGGGGGCATGGGAGAGTGGAGCAGGCAGGGAGCAGAGAGGGCAGCAAGGCTGGCAGGGGGGCTGTGTGCCTGGGCTGCTGGGCAGGCTCCTGCAGCTCTGGGGCTGGAGGGGGCTGGTGGCACAGGGAGCAGGGATGGGGCCATGGCAGGAGTGGCGATAGGGGCAGGGCAAGCACAGGGGAGATGGGGATGGGAGTGGGGAGAATGCAGGGTCATGTGGGGATGGGAATGGGGAGAATGCAGATGATGTGGGGAGTGGGGTGAGCACAGGTGATGTGGGAACAGACAGGAGCAGAATGAGAGCAGGCAATGTGAGAGAAGAGCCAGGTGCTGTCTGGGCTTGYCCAGCCCACCTGTCCTGACAGGCTCCCAGAGCTGGGCTGTGCCCCTGGTGGGCTCTGCCAGCTCCAGCTCTGCCAGCACACAGTGCCTGATGCCTGTGGCTGGGTGAGGGGCAGTGCCTCAGCAGCATGGCAGTGGGCAGCCTTGCCCCTCTGCAGAGAAGGTGGACAAGAGGTAGTGGCTGTGAGCATCTGGGGCCTGGCACAGAGAGGGAAAATCCCRTGGAGCTCTTCCACCCATCACTCTCCAGCTCTCTGGCTCTGCTCCCTGGGCATCCAGCCCTTCCTGGCTGGGCAGCCTCCTTGGGAGGAAAGAGGAACAGCTCTTTGTAGGGTGTGCAGGCAGCTTGCAGAGAGGTCGTGGAAGGACAGGAGCTCTTTGTGACTGGCCCAGTCTGTGAGCAGCTKCCCTATAGCCCCCTGACAGCACTGGGAATGTCGGAGGGTGTGTGTGCTCAGGCTGCCTGGGAGGTGGAACAGCCCCTGTGTGTGACATGGGTGATGCTGGGTGATGGATCTGGCTCCCTCTGCCCCTGCACCAGCTGTGTCTCAGCAGGGTGGWGTGGCCTGGTGTGTGCCCACAGGCAGTTTGGTGGGGTGGGGCTGTTCTGGCTCTGTGCTGGAGGGCTGTGGGAGTGTTCTGTGCTGGGGGCCAGAGGATGTTCTGAGCCCCTTGGGGCTGCCGTGGTGCTGGGCTGGGAGACAGGAAGCTGAGGCAGTTGTGTGAGGAGGACATGAACCCAGCAGTSCACGTCAGCCAAGCTGTGCCTTCCCATGCAGGGAGACAGCCTCCCTCTGGAGGACAGGAGGCTGGTGGTGTCASTGGTGTGTGCAGCTCTGATGTGGGGTACTGGTTGTACCCAGACCACTCCATCCCCTTGCCTCTTGTAGGTGTTGAGATGCTGGGATGGGGAGATCCCTCCCCAGGAGGGATCAGGGACCCCGGGCTGACCCTGCCTGTGGGGCTGCCTCGCAGTGCCCACCTGGCACTTGGCTCCCAGCCCCTCCTCCACTTCCCCAAGGCTGGCATAGGGCAGCAGYGCAGAACAGCTCACCCTTTGTGCCTGCCCAGGCTCCTGAGGCTCAGCTCCTGCCCCTCGGCTTGCAGGAGCCGCTCCCCGCCCTCTTCCCAGATGCTCGGCCTGGCTGGCAGCTGAGCCATGGAGACAGAGCTTTCAGAGCCTGCCAGCCCGGCAGGGATGGGAAGGGCAGCGATGGAGACGCTCCAGCCGAGGTCCCCTTTGTGTGTGTCCCTGTGTCCCTGCTCTCCTGGCACGCCTGGCTCGTGCTGGGTGCTGCTGCTGGACCAGGCTCCTGCCGTGCTGCCCATCATGGCCCTGGAGGGAGCTGCTGCTGGGGGAGGGATGTTCTGCACCCCTGCCTGCTCCTCTGTGTGCTCACCCATCCACCTCCTGCCTGCCTGGGAAGGTTTCCTTGGCAGGAGTGTTTGGCTGGGACCCTGCAGCTCTGTCCTGGCTCTCCATGCYGTGTCACTGTCCCTGTGCAGGGGGCTCAGGGGGGTGGTGGTTGGTGTGGCTGTGGTCCTGCTGGCTTTCTCCTTCCTGGGTGCTCCCTGTGCTGAGTATTCATAGGGAGGGAGGGAGGTGAGCACTGGGCAAGCTGCTGGCCTTGGGACAGGCTGGAGAGGGGCAGTGAGCAAACTGCTGGCCCCAGGACAGGCTGGAGATGGGCACTGGGCAAGCTGCTGCACTCAGGACAGGCTGGAGATGGACACTGAGCAAGCTGCGGGGCTCAGGACAGGCTGGAGATGGACACTGAGCAAACTGCTGCACTCAGGACTGGCTGTGACCTCACTGGCTTTGGGCAGGGGTGGTCCCCAGTGCCAGGGTGGGGCTGGCTGGGCACAGCCTGTTGGGTGGGGCTGGGCTTAGGTCACTCCTGCCGAGCTGAGGGTGGGAGGCAGCACTCCCCTGGTGAGCTGCTGGTTAATTTTGGCTGCCACTTGACAGGGAGGTTGYCAACTGTCACACAGCCACAGGAGCCTGGGCTCTCAGTGGGTGTCCMAGGTGTGCCCAAGTGGCCAAGAGCACCAGGGACACTTGGCTTGTACCAGCCACAGGACCAGGGCAGTGCCCATCCCTCTGAGCTGGGCACTGCTGAGGCACCTCCTGTCCTCAGAGGAACCCTCACCAGAAAGACATGGAGGGGCTGGAGCATGTCCAGGGAAGGGAATGGAGCTGGGGAAGGGTCTGGAGCACCAGGAGCAGCTGAGGGAGCTCAACCTGGAGAAAAGGAGGCTCAGGGGGGACCTTGTGGATCTCCACAACTCTGTGACAGGAGAGTGGAGCCAGGTAGGGGTTGAGCTCTGCTCCCAGGTCAAGTGACAGGATGAGGAAATGGCTTCAGGTTGTCCTGTGGAGGTTTAGGTTGGATATTAGGAAAAATTTCCTCCTTGATGGGTTACAACCTCCTTGTGGTCACACACAAGCTGGCCAGGGCAGTGGTGGAGTCACCATCCCTGAGAGTGTTCAAAAGATGTGTGGATGTGGCACTTAGGGACATAGTTAGTGGTGGACATGGCAGAGCTGAGGGAATGGTTGGACTTGGTGATCTTAGAGGGTGTTTTCAACCTAATCAATTCCATGATTCTGTGTTTGGAGGAGGTGTCATGGTGCCTGGGCATGACTTGGAACTACATGTGAACACTTCCCTAACCCAGCTGGGGTCTCCTGTTGCCCAGTTCCCAGTCTGGTTTCCTGGGAGGGCAGGGGTGCAACACTCTGGTGCAGGAGAGCTGGGGCAGGTGGACACTGGGGAGCAGGAGGAGCAGCTGCACTGGCCTGGAGAAACCCTCTGAGATGTCCTTGGTGGCTACATAAGACCCCCATGACACTTTGTGATGTGTCTGTGGGTTTTGGCAGCTGGTGCCCATCACTGCCCYCCTGCACCCATCCCACTCTCACAGTGGAGTCTGCAGTATTTACTCAGCAGCTGGCAGCAGCTCCCAGGGACATCCCTGCCTGGCTGAAGAGCAGGACCTTCCTGGGGGATYCCTGCATCTCCTGTGTCTCTCTTGTGCTGGGGAGATGGGACAGGGTGGGATGGGGGAGCACAGTGGGGACTGGCATGTGGGTCCTCCCCAACCCCACAGGTCCCTTGGCTGGGAGAGCCAGGGTGGGGGATGGGCCTCTTGGGTGCTTGGAGCAAGGTTTGGGGAGTGGGGCAGATGTTGGTGTTGGTGTATGGACATTGGAACATCCCAGCATGGCCAGGCTCAAAGTGGGTTCCTAAATGCCCTGTAGAAAATTCATGTGCACACACCCCTCTAGTGCTGCTGCTCATGCTGTTGCAACCCCCCCCCTTGCAGGTATTTAACCTGCTGGGGGGAGTGGAGAGACAAAGAAATATTTTGCTGAAAACCTGCTCCTGTTTTTCCTGAGAGGGGAACAGAAAATTCCCAAATGTTTTGTGGCTCCAGTTTGTTCCTCTGCCCATTCCCTGGGGCTGCAGTTGCTGTTCATGTCTGGGGTGGGGATGGGGGAAGCACATCATCTTGCTCCAAAAGTAATTAAAGTCAGGGATAATTTTTCTGGAGGAGGGTGGAACCCTGGGAAGGCGACAGGAACGAGTCTGGGACTGAGCACATCAGAAGCTGCTTTTTATTGTGGCTGCTGAGCTAAATATATCCAGAGAGCACAGAGCAGTTCCCATGCGTCTGCTGCATGGGGTGAGGGCTGCAGGGGTGCTGCTGCACTGCCTGCCCTGCCAGGGCACCCTGAGCCCCCCAGCACAGCCCAGGGGTTTGCCCTTTGCTCCTGGGTGGGTGGGTGAGGAGCAGACTCACGCATGAGGCTGTGCCAGGGGAGGGGCAGGCTGGACATCAGGGAAGGGTTCATCCCCCAGAGGGTGCTGGGCACTGCCCAGGCTCCCCAGGGAATGGGCACAGCCCCGAGGCTGCCAGAGCCTTTGGACACGGCTCCTGTGATGCCCAGGGGTTGTTGGGGTGTCTGTGCAGGGCAGGAGTTGCACTGGGTGGTGCTGGTGGGTCCTTTCCAGCTCAGGAGATTCCATGGTTCTGAGCCCCTGTGCACACAGCGGCTGCTCAGGTCTGCATGTGGCTTGCCAGGGATGTGGTTTGAAGGAATTAATAGCTGTGTTTATGGAGCACCCGGGGACGGGAGCTGTGCAGTCATTAGCACTAATGAGAGCTATTTGCATGGCGTTTGGCTCCAAACTCCTTTCTCCATGAGTCCCCTGGGAGCCCCCAGCTTCCTGCAGCCGGTGCATCCACCACGGGCTGCAGAGGAGCAGRGTCTGTGCAGGTCCAGCCTCTCTGCTCCCACATTTCTCAGGCAGGGATGGGTGCAGTGGGTGGGGTGTGATGGGTGGGTCCCCCTCTCTGCCCAAGCCAGGAGCCAGAAGAGCCTCGCCTGTGCTGGTCCCATCATTGAGTCCAAGGCTGGGGACAGCTTTTGGGCTGGGTGGGGGTTTGGTTCACACGGTGAGGGCTGGCTTGTCATGGTTTGGCATTTTGCATTTCAAGCCTTTGTAGCTGTGCTTTGGTGTGTCTGCATTGGGAGTGGGGCTGTGCTGGGGCCTGGCTCTGCCCCAGTCCCTGCTGGGGCTGCTTTGGTGCC
>CADDXX010000575.1:157701-190787 GCA_902810485.1 Alauda arvensis
TCCTGTCACTGTCACAGAGAGCAGAGATCAGAGCTACTCCTTGTGGGGAAGCTGCAGACCTCGATAAGGTCTGACCTCAGGCTGCTTTTGTCCAATCTGAGCAAGCCAAGTGGCCAAAACCTCTTCTCATGTGGTTCCTCAAGGCCCTTCACCATTCCTATGTCCCCCCTTTGGACACTCCATAATTCCTTCATGTCTTTACACTGTGGTGCCCACAACAGCACTCAAGGTGAGGCTGCACCAGTGCAGAGCAGTGGGGAGCAGMCTTTTCCCTCTGGCTGTGCTGGACTGGACACACTCTGGGACATGGACCACAGGATGGGCTGTGCTCACATCCTCAGCCCCAGACTGGTGTCCCCCAAGCCTGGGCTGCGCTCAGCCTGCCTCTGTTCCCGCAGGATCCGCCCGCAGCTGCCCAAGGAGAAGATAGAGGGGTGTCACATCTGCACCTCGGTGACACCTGGCGAGCCCCAGGTGCTGCTGGGCAAGGACAAGGCCTTCACCTATGACTTTGTCTTTGACCTGGACACGTGGCAGGAGCGGATCTACACGACATGTATGGGCAAGCTCATCGAGGGCTGCTTCGAGGGCTACAACGCCACCGTGCTGGCCTACGGGCAGGTACAGGCTCTGCCCTGCCAGGGTCCTGGGGGTACTGGCAGGGCACCTGCAGAGGCTGAGGGAGGTGGAGGGTGTGTGAGATCCTGAGGATGGAGAGAACCCTGGCTGGGTGAGAGCTGGGGGCAGGGGAGGCCTGGAGTGGGCAGAGGGGGTGGYAGGGCTGGGAGTGTGGGAGCTGATTTGTTGCTGGGGGTCTCAGTGGCTCAGCCAAGGGTGTTTGGAGATTCTGAAGCAGCAGGGAGGAAAAGTGGGGTGCAYTGGGCAGAGCTGAGCCTGGGAGGGCCCAGTGAGCTCCCCATCCCTGTCYCTGCACAGACTGGGGCAGGGAAGACCTACACCATGGGCACTGGCTTCGACATGAGCATCTCGGAGGAGGAGCAGGGCATCATCCCACGGGCCATCAGCCACCTCTTCAGCGGCATCGAGGAGCGCAAGCGGGCGGCCCAGAGCCAGGGCGTGGCTGCCCCCGAGTTCAAAGTCAGCGCCCAGTTCCTGGAGGTGGGTGTGGGAGCTCTGGGGGACACCACGGCCCTGCCCTGCCCTGCCCTTGCTTCCCCCTCCCTTGGGCTCCTCGAGGTCTCCATGTCCTGGCTGGTTCCTGGCAGAGCAGGGCGCTGGGACAAGCGTGGGGCTRGGGATGTGCTGGTGCACAGGGACTCAAAGCACCCTCGTGTTGTTGTCCTCGTGATGGCTGCAAACTGAGTGGAGGGAACTCCCACCATGGGCAAGGGTCTTATGGCTTGGTCCCCTGGGGATCCAGGGGCTGTCTGACCCCTGTCTGAGCTCAAGGATAGCGTGCTGCCTTGGACCAGAGGTCCCAGTGAAACGGGAGGAGAAGAAAATGCCACTCCTGGGGGTTGGAGTTGAGGAAGAACTGTGCTGTTCCCCATGTCCTTTGCTGCATTTCTGACCATGAGAATGCATCCTCTCCTGCCTCTSTCCTGGCTTCTATTCAAAAGCCTCTTCTGTTAACTGCTTCATTCCCTAGAAAAAGTTTCTCCTGGGAAGCCCATGGACCTCGTATGTTGGCAGTGTTTTTCCTGGGGGTTGCTCCTGGGCTGAAAGAGCAAAGAGGTGCAAGTGGGAACTGTTTTAAGGCCCCAGTGAGAAAGCACAGGGTGGTGTTGAGCRAAGCTGAGCTCCCAGGCAAGCTCCATCTGGTTGAGGCTTTGTCCTGGGATGCACCCAGAGGAGATGGGCAGGGAGGGGCCCTGTGCTGTGATCTTGCCTCGGGGTGGCTTTGTTGGCCATCACATCTGGGTGCCTTCAGAGGGCCCAAAGTCACCTCCTTGCTGGAGAAATCCTTCCCACTTCTGTCTCCATCTGCAGAGCCCCTGTTATCTCCTGCAGTGCTGTTGTGCCCTCCCATTCCCACCACTTGGCCTCTCCCAGCTCCTGCTTGCCTGCCCAGTTGTGCTCAGTTTGTGGGGCTTCTCTTTAGGGATCCTTTGTGGTGGGATGGAAATGGGGACAGTTTCCTGMCTGTCCTGAAGTCCTGTGTGGCTARAGCAGCACATGGCCACATCAGGCACTGCTCACCAACCCTACTGCCCTGGCAGGGGCACAGGAATTGTTCTGGCTGATCCCTGTCTTGTGACTTTGCTCCTGGGAGCAGGCTCTGGGAGCAGGTTTAAACCTTTGAGGAATCTGGTGGCACCAGGGACAGATTAGCCTGATCCCTTGTGCTGGCCAGGAGCCTGCAATCCTTGGGTGACCCAGGGCTCTGCACTGGSATGGGGGTGCAAGAGGTGACACTGAATGGTGGTAGCAGGGGCACAGATGGGCAGGGAGGCTCCAGCCCAGGCTGAGAGGGGACACTGCAGAGTTAAGATATGGATGGAGTCAGCTCTGGGGCAGCAGGGTTTTCCTGCTTGTTCAGCACTCTCTGTTCCCCCTTTTCCCCTTTCCACCTGACAGAGATGACCTTGAGTTGTGATGAGAGTGGGGTTTCACTGGCTCATGTGGTGAGCCAGGAAGGTCAGGGGGGTGTGTAGCTCCTGGGTGTCTGCTCAGTGGAGCTGCTTGTGTGCACCAGATTTGGGCAGAAACCAACCCAGACTGCAGCTCAGAGCTTTGCATGGCAAGTTCTGGAGCACCAGTCTGAGGGGTGGCTGAGGGAATTGGGGGGCTCAGCCTGGAGGAGGCTCGGGGGGGACTTCCTTTCTACAACTCCCTGACAGGAGGGTGGGGCCAGCTGGGGGTCAAGCTCTGCTCCCAGGGAACAAGCAACAGGACAAGAGGGAACAGCCTCAAGTTGTGCCAGTTGAGGTTTAGATTGGATATTAAGAAACATTTCTGCCCTGAAGTTGTGGTGTGGCAGTGGTGCAGGCTGCCCAGGGCAGCAGTGGTCAGAAGATGTGTGGGTGTGGCCCTTGGGGACATGGTTTAGTGGAGTATGTGGCAGTGCTGGGGTAAATGGACTTGATAGGCTGGGTTTAGAGGGCTTTTCCAGTCTGAAGGATCCCATGATTCTGTGCACCAGCTCTCTGCTTGTGCCTCCTCTCCTACACGTGCACACCCCCCAGCTCCCCTGCTCAGCCTTGCACACACGTGTGTGCACACACAGCTGTGAGGGGCTGGCAGCAGGGTGCCATGGGGCAGCTCCTGCCAGTCCTGCAGTGCCAGGCTGCAGCAGCCTCGTGCTTGCCCTGCTCACCCCTCTGTGCCCWCTGCTGCCCCTCCCAGCTGTACAACGAGGAGATCCTGGACCTGTTTGACAGCACGCGCGACCCCGAGGCRCGCCACCGCAAATCCAACATCAAGATCCACGAGGATGCCAGTGGGAGCATCTACACCACGGGGGTCACATCCCGCCTCATCAGCTCACAGGATGAGGTGGGTGCAGCACGGGGCACACTCAGAGCAGGGGTGGCAGCTGGGTGCCACTGGCCAGGGATGTGCCACGTGGGGACAGCTCGGTGAGGGGAGATCTTCTCCAGGATGGGAGTGCAGTCCTGGGGGTGCTCTGGGAAAGGTCAGTGTGTCCACTGAGCTGCACAGGGCCTGTCCTGACTCCCTAGAAGGGTGCTTTAAGGTTTCCTTCCCTGCCTGGTGTCGTTGTAGCTGATCCAGTGCCTAAAACAAGGAGCTCTTTCCCGCACCACCGCCAGCACGCAGATGAACGTGCAGAGCTCCCGGTCCCATGCCATCTTCACCATCCACCTGTGCCAGACAAGAGTGTGTGCCCGCCCAGAGCTGGTGAGATGTGGTCCTGCCTCATGGCCGTGCTGTTCCTGGTGATGTATGAAGTTCTCTTGGAAAGGGGAGATGGTTTAAAGTCTGGCAGAGAGCCAGGGATTTTTCTGTCTTCTTTCCAGTCATAGCCAGCATTAGGATTTAATGGGAGCTGAGGGTGAGCTGATGCAGGCAGGATGGCTCAGAGCAAGCTGCTCTTGGGATTCTGTGCCCATCTCTGAGGGGCTGCACATGGAGGGTGAAYGCTCAGACTCTCACTGAGGTCTGAGTGAAGGCAAAGGAGCCACTGCCTGCTCCAGCCTGGGGTGGTGACCCCTCGTGTGTCCCTGGCTGCAGGTGAATGGGGAGGTGAGCAGCCTTCTGGATGGATCCCAGCCTGCTGCTGAGTACGAGACCTTGACAGCCAAGTTCCACTTTGTGGACCTGGCTGGCTCGGAGCGGCTGAAGCGGACGGGGGCCACTGGCGAGAGAGCCAAGGAAGGGATCTCCATCAACTGTGGGCTGGTATGGCACTGGGCTGGGCTGCTGGGGGAAGCCTGTGACACTTCTGGGTCTTGCTTGGCCTGTTGGGGTGCTGCTGTCTTGGCTGGGGTTTGAGCTGCCTGTGCCTGATGGCAAGAACACGCACAGTGCTAGTGGTGAGAGCACAGCTCTGCTCCAAAGGAGGCTTGTGCTGTGGGGAGGGTGCAGCTGGGCACAGTAGTGCAGGTCCCAAAAGGGTGAGATTTGCTAATCAGAGCTAAAAAACTCACTCTGGGGCTCGATGCTTCTTCTCAGTGCAGCATGGGAGAGAGGTACAGCCCAGGCTCAGGGAAGCCCCATGGCTGCTCCTTGTGCAGCCCAAACCTGTGCTGCAGTGCATGCTCCAGGCCTGATGTGCTGGCTGCGTGGCAGCTGGATCCTCAGGCAGGGCTGAATCTGGGTGGGCTTCCCTTTGTTGTTGGTAGCTGGCCTTGGGGAATGTCATCAGTGCCCTTGGAGACCAGAGCAAGAAAATCGTGCACGTGCCCTACCGTGACTCCAAGCTCACCCGCCTGCTGCARGATTCCCTGGGGGGCAACAGGTAAGGGGGTCCCAGGTGGGGTGCAGATGGGGCTGAGGGGGCTCTGGAGCTAGGTAGGAGCTATCTCAGGACTTCAGAGGCTGCCTGGTGAGGAAGAGATGCATTCTTCCAGGCATGGCATGACTTTGCAGTTGTAAGGACCGTGGCTCCTCATCAGCCTCAGGTGCAGTTAGCAGCTTGGGCAGGATCAGCTGGTGCAAAACCTTCCTGAGTCCTCACAGCTCTGGGTCTTGGCAAGTGATGGTACCCAGCATGGGATTGAATTCCCTGCCTGTTCTCTAAAGAGGGAGGCGTTGGGGAAGGGCTGCCTTTGCTCAGTGCTGTGTGATGTGCTTTAGGGTCTTGTGGGTGCTCTGGCTCTGGGAGGGATGACCCCAGTTCATACCTTGTTTTAAAACCCCAGGATGGGCTCCCATCCAGGATGGGTGTCTGGGGACCCGTGGTGTGTGCTGAGTCCTGGGTTTGCACCTGCTGAGCTGTGCTGGGACTCTCTTTCACCCTGCCCTTGCATCCCCAAGCCAAACCATCATGATTGCCTGCGTGAGCCCCTCTGACCGGGATTTCATGGAGACCCTGAACACGCTCAAGTACGCGAACCGGGCTCGCAACATCAAGAACAAGGTGGTGGTGAACCAGGACAAGACGAGCCAGCAGATCAGCGCCCTGCGCGCCGAGATCGCCCGCCTGCAGATGGAGCTGATGGAGTACAAGGCRGTGAGTGTGCTGCTGGCACCCTGGGCAGCCAGGGAACCGCGTGCGGCAGCTGTTCACTGCCCCCCAGTGGGATGGGAGAGAGAACTGGAAGTAACAGCGACAAAACTCCTTGGTTTAGATACAGTTTAAAAGTAAAGCAAGCCAAGGAACTCGCTCCCCATGTGCCATCACAGGGAGGTGTTCAGCCATGCCCAGCCCAGCAGGGCTCTGTCAAGTGTAACAGTCACTTGGGACAACACTCCAGGCATCCCATTCCTTCTGCCTTCCCCCAGCTTTATGTGCTGAGCATGACATCACGTGGTTTGGGATATCCCTGTGGTGAGTGGGGGACAGCTGTCCTGGATGTGTCCCCCCAGCTCCTTGTGCACCCCTGGCYCGGTGCTGGTGGGTCAGGGTGAGGGGCAGGACAGCCCTTGGTGCTGTGCAAGCCCTGCTCARCAGGAGCTAMATCATCCCTGKGGGATCAGTGCTGTTTGCAGCACAGCTCCCAAACACAGCGCCACACAGAGCTGCTGTGAGGAAAATGAGCTTCATCARAGGCAAACCTTTGTATGAATTTATGTGATCACTCAGAATCTCTGCCCCTGGTGAGGAGGTGGAGAAAGATGCAGAAAGCCCCCTCCTTGTGTTTGAATTGGGGCAGGGTTAGTGGGACAGACCCTCCTGCCTCACATCCCCTGCCCCTGTGGATAGGGGTAACTGTGAGGAGGAGTCAGGAGGCTTAAGAAACAGGATCTGAGCTCCTGCCTGTCAAGGCAGGACCTTGGCCAGGTKTTGGGGGTGGTAAGGCAGGGAGAAGCCCTGAAGCATCTCTCTGCATGTTCAGCTCAGACTTTCCTGGTCCCTGGGTTTGTCCCTGCTCTCATTCTGGGGATGCCCCTGGGGGTGCAGCAGTGGGTCTSCATGTCCCAGCTTGCCCTGCACTCAGTGATTCCCTTCTGTGCCCCAAGGGCAAGCGTGTGATCGGGGAGGACGGGGCAGAGGGCTACAGYGACCTGTTCCGTGAGAACGCCATGCTGCAGAAGGAGAACAGCGCCCTGCGCATGAGGGTGAAGGCCATGCAGGAGGCCATCGATGCCATCAACAGCAGGGTCACCTACCTCATGAGCCAGGAGGCCAACCTGATGCTGGCCAAAGCAGGTGAGGCTGGGCTGGTGRGTGGCATGGTGGGCCAGCCCAGGCAGCAGCTGGGCTGGGGGATGTGATACAGGCAGTGTCTGCCTCTCTCCACCTGTGCCTCTGCCCTGCAGGTGATGGCAACGAAGCCATTGGCACCCTCATCCAGAACTACATCAGGGAGATTGAGGAGCTGAGGTGAGTGGGCACAGCTGGGGAACCACTGTGGTCCCAGGGCCAGGCTCTGAGGCTGGGTGGTCACACAGCTCAGTGCCTCCAGCCTTGCTGGGGTGAACTGTAAGCCTTGTGGGCCAGCAGCTGGTGGCACTGCTGCTGCACGGGGTTGAGGGAGGCCCAGCATTGGTGCCAGGCATTGCTTTGGCTGTTGTTGTCCTTGGTGTGAGCACTGATGGAGGGGGAGGTCCTGTTTGAAGTGCCTCAGGTTTTGCAGGGACTGCTGCCACCCAGAGGTGGGTCCATCCCAGGCTCGATCCTGGTACCCTGACTGGCAGCATTGTGGCTTTCTGACCCATCATTCGTGGGAATGGCTCAGTGGTGACTCTCTCCCTGGCTCACACCATCTGAGCACATCATGTTCAGTCTGCTGAAGACTCTGGGGAGAYCTTAGAGCCCCTTCCACTGCCTAAAGGAGRCTTATAAGAAAGAGGAAGASTACTGGATTTTTTTTTAACATGGACAGATAGTGATAGAACAAGGGAAGATGGCTTTAGACTAAAAGTRGAGAGATTTAGATTAGAAGTTAGGAAGACATTCTTCCCTGTGAAGGCAGTGAGGCAGTGGCACCGTTTGCCCAAAGCTATCCCAATTCTGCAAGTGTATGGAACTTCGAGCTGCTCTAGTGGAAGGTGACCCTGCCCCGTGGCAAGAATATGGACCGAGATGAGCTTTAAGATCCTGAGCTTTAAGATCCCGAGCTTTAAGATCCTGAGCTTTAAGGTCCCTTCCATCCCAAACCACTCAGTGATTCCAAACCCAGACAAGATCCCCCCAACCCTTGCAGTTTGGCCCCCCTCTGACTGTTCCCTGTTTGCCTCCGCAGGACGAAGCTGCTGGAGAGCGAGTCCATGAACGAGTCCCTGCGGCGCAGCCTGTCCCGCGCCTCTGCCCGGCCCGCGCTGGCGCTGGGCTCSTCACCGGGGCTGGCCGTGCTGTGCAGCCCCGCGCCGCTGGACAGCGAGGCCTCGGACGTGCTGCGCCGCGCCAAGCAGGACCTGGAGCGCCTCAAGAAGAAGGAGCGGCGGCAGCAGAGGAAGAGGTGAAAGGGAGCTGCTGTGGGGTGTTGGGGAAAGGGAGGATCTGTGCCCCTCTGTGCCTGTTGGGTGTTGTGATTCRCCYGTCTGTGCTGCAGCCGGAGCCCYGCACACCTGGGCTCCCCTCCCWGCCCTGCCCTGCTCTTSRTCTCCTTTACACCCATCAYRTAATTCCAGAGGTTCTTTTCCCCAGAGGGTCCAAAAGCAGGAGGGAGGGTGGGCACGGCACAGGCTGTTTCTGGCCTTTCTCATGCTGGGACTCATCCCTCTGTCCCCCCCAGCCCCGAGAAGGAGGCGTTTAAGAAGCGGCAGAAACTGCAGCAGGACAATGGGGAGGAGACGGATGAGAACGAGGTGGAAGAGGTGAGTGGGCATCGTGCTCATTGTTGGGGGGTCTGGGTGTGGAGCACTGTRATTGCCACACGTGGGACRGGGACCAAGCTCAGCCTGGCTCTGMAGYAGGMTGGRGGGGTYGTTTTGCTGAGGACTCCATGCTGGAGCACAGGGAAAGCTGGATACTCCCCAGTCAGCCTGGCTGTAGAATGAGGAGTCCACATTTTTGGGGGCTTGGTTTCAATCAGCATAGATGAAGATGGGTGAGGCTGCTCAGCTGGGAAGGGATGGATGCAAGAATGGAAGGGTCAAATTGCTGTTCCTCTCAACTGTGTGTGCTGGGGGTCCAGAAATGGTGCTGCAGCCCCTGGGCATCCTGTGTGGGAGGCTGAGTCCCACCTGGGGAGCTGTGGCCCATTGCTGTAGAGTGAGCTCAGGTTTGGAGGAGGGRGAAGCTGTGGGGAGGACTGACCACCCTGCTGGCTGAGATTAGGCACTCATCTCTTAGGAGGAGGAAGAACAGGATGAGAGTGGCTGTGAGGAAGAAGATGGGCGTGAGGATGAAGATGAGGACTCGGGCAGTGAGGAGAGCCTGGTGGACTCRGACTCGGATGCAGAGGAGAAGGGTAAAGTGGAGACCTGTGTTCAGCCATGGGCATGGAGGGGCACTTGCTGGTATCTCTGGCAAAGAGCTCTGCTCTTGGGGAGGCAGAGTTCACCAGAACACMCCAACCATGTCTGCTCTGTGGGACTTGGAAGAGCCCCAGGGTTGCTGCAGTGCTTTTTTGGGGTGCTCCCAGCAGTGTGGGTCCCCATTGGCTCCTCTGCCCTCTCCATGTGCTGTGACTCAGTGGGGCCGTGGCAGTGATGCTCCCCATGCCTCCCAGCCTGACTTTCTCCTCTGCCTCCAGCTGTGAATTTCCAGGCTGACCTGGCGGATCTGACSTGTGAGATTGAGATCAAGCAGAAGCTGATAGATGAGCTGGAGAACAGCCAGCGGCGTTTGCAGACCCTCAAGCACCAGTATGAGGAGAAGCTGATCCTGCTGCAGAACAAGATTCGGGACACGCAGCTGGAGCGGGACCGGGTCCTGCAGAACCTCAGTGAGAACTGCYTCACCCCTGGGATCCCATTCTGACAGCCTCACACCCCAGTTCCAGCTCAATCCCAGCTAACTCTTAAGTCAAAGCATCCACCCCTTGTTCTGGTAGAGCTTTGTCATTCCCCTGCCTCTGCTTGAATCCCTGGCACCCCCAAGACTCTGCTTGTCTTGGCATGGGAGCAGCATCAGTCAGATGCACAGCTCTGGACCCTGCTGGTGCTGGRGAAGGATGGTGAGGCAAAGCCTCTTCCAGCCTTGAGCCCCACATCATGAGCTGTGGGGACTCCTGGGGAAACGCTGTGGGGCAAAGGACCCAGTGGTGYGGCTGCTCTCCAGGSTTTAACAGGGCAGGGTCACCCATGTGTGTGGCTGTGGGTCTCAGCCTGCAGCTCTGTTCAGGCCAGTGTATCTCTGTGCTGAGCTCTTCCAGCAGGTATTCCCAGGCACACCCCAGGTCACCATGGGGTGAGGGGGGCTCTGATGGGACAGGGAGGGACACAGTGCTTGGTGCCTCCAGGCAGGGTGTGTGGGTGCAGGAGGATCCCGGGGTGCACGGCCATTGTGAGCCCTCTCCCCACCCACCAGGCACCATGGAGTGCTACACAGAGGAGAAAGCCAACAAGATCAAAGCAGACTACGAGAAGCGGCTGAAGGAGATGAACCGGGACCTGCAGAAGCTGCAGGCAGCCCAGAAGGAGCACGCCCGCCTGCTCAAGAACCAGTCCCGCTACGAGCGGGAGCTGCGCAAGCTGCAGGCAGAGGTGGCCGAGATGAAGAARGCAAAGGTACCTGGGTGTGCCAGGGCAGGGGGGAATCCCCTGGACCAGCCTGGCTCCCCTCCTGGAGCAATGTTTCCCACTCTGGTGGCACGCACGGTGTGCTGGGTGGGCGGTGCCCGGGGCAGTGGCACACACGGCCCGTCCCTCGCAGGTGGCGCTGATGAAGCAGATGCGGGAGGAGCAGCAGCGGCGGCGSCTGGCGGAGACCAAGAGGAACCGCGAGATTGCACAGCTCAAGAAGGAGCAGCGCCGGCAGGAGGTGAGGGCCTGGCCTGCCACTTGCTGCCCCCCTGGGCAGGGGGCTGGTCTGGCTGGGGAGGAGGTGTTTGTCCTGCTCTGGAACCTTGAGCCAGTGACGCTTGGTGAAGCCTCACTGGAGCCTGCACAGCCCTAGCAGAGCACAGCTGSATGAACAGCTCCCAAAGGCTTCCCACAGCTCCTGGTGTAGTTGTGGGGAATGCTGTGGGAGGGGGAAACGTGCAGCTAGAGCCAGCTCAAGGCTGGGAGCCTGCTCCTTGATAGAATCAGGAGTGAGGCTGTGCCAAAGGGCTGTGACCACCACTGGGATGTCYGGGCTGGACCTCAGGCCTGTCTTTTCCTTTCTCACCCATGCAGTTCCAGATCAGGGCTCTGGAATCTCAGAAGCGACAGCAGGAAATAGTGCTGCGGAGGAAAACCCAGGAGGTGAGGAAAGGGGGTTTCCTCCACACAGTCCCCAGTTCCCATGGAGGTTTATCCAGTGCTTGGCTTGGAGAAATCCCATCCTTCAAACAGGGCTGGCTTTGGGAATGGGGTTCCCTTTTGGGAGGGGGTTTTATGGCTCAAGAACTGGGTGGGAAATGGTTGCAGGCAGCAGCAGAGTTKCCCATCCCGAGCAGCAGAGCCTGGTGACAGGGRTGGGCTATGGGGGAGGAGAGGGAACCMCASGAGACMCAAATGTCCCTGGGCTTTGGGTCTRYRGAGCTGCTGCTCTCACTCCTGTGGGGACCTGGGGGTGATGCCCATGGGTTCAGGCTGGGTGGGGCTGCCCAGCTGACAGCCTCTGCTCTGTCCTTGCCCYGGGCAGGTGTCAGCCCTGCGCCGCCTGGCCAAGCCCATGTCAGAGCGGGTGGCAGGCAGGGTGGGCCAGAAGCCGGCCATGCTGGACTCAGGTGCAGAGGTCTCGGCCAGCACCACCTCCTCCGAGCCCGAGTCYGGCGCCCGCTCCGTCTCCAGCATCGTGCGCCAGTGGAACAGGAAAATCAACAACTTCCTGGGAGACCCCTCGTCCTCCATCAATGGGGCTCGGCCTGCCAGGTCAGGTCAGGGGCTGTGGGTGGGGGTGAGACATCCCAGGGACCCCCATGCCTGGCTTTTGGCTGGTGGCAGAGGTTGAAGGGTGGCTTCTTAGTGTCCACTTGACCCACATTGAATCAGTGACCCTGAGATAAGCTGTGCTGGCAGAGTGTGACTGTCACCTGCACTTGAGCAYAAAGCTGGCCTTCCATGAGGATTAAATGCCATGGCACAAACCCTGCTGGACCCACCTCTTGTCCTGCTTTGGTAGGAGGACATGGAAGAGTTGGGCAATGTAGAAACAACACAGTTTCATCCTCTGCTTCTGGCCAGCCAGATCCCAGACATCTTCCTGGGGCAAGCCTAGCACTCCAGCATGGTGTGGCCATCTGCCCATATGCCTCTTCTTCCCTTTGGCTGTAGGAAGAAGTTCCCCAAGAAGGGAACGAGCCAGACCTTCAGCAAAGCTGCCCGCCTCAAGTGGCAGTCCCTGGAGCGGCGCATCTTCGACATTGTCATGCAGAGAATGACCATTGTCAACCTGGAGGCAGACATGGAGAGGCTCATCAAGGTGGCTGTGGCACTGGGGACAGAGAGGCCTGGGTGGGGGATGCAGGACAGGGAGATGGCCGTGTGGGCACTGCTAATSCCCCTTCCCTTTTCCCCCAGAAACGTGAGGAGCTATCCCTGCTGCAGGAGGCGTTGCTGGGCAAGCGGGCAAAGCTGCAGGCAGAGAGCCCCAAGGAGCAGAAGGGTCTGCAAGAGCTGAACGAGGAGATTGAGGTGCTGGGGGCCAACATTGACTACATCAACGACAGCATTTCAGACTGCCAGGCCACCATCATGCAGATTGAGGAGACCAAGGTGGGCAATAGCACAGGGTCTGGCTTGCAGAGAGAAAGTGAGAGCATTCCTCTGTGGGAAGAGCATCCTTGGGCACAGCCAGCTGGGGCTGGGCTCTGGTCAGAGGACMCAGAGTCCTCTGAGCTGTCACTCTTGGTGGGGCTTCACCCACACAGTCACTTCTCATTAGGTGATTAATTACAGAGGGGAGTTCTGGCAGGTCCTTGCATGTCCACAGACAGGCTGCTGGTGTCCCTGGAATTGTAGGGAAGCTGCAGCCCCCATTTGCCCGTGGGGCTGGTTTGTCCCCATGGTTTCTTCTTGCACTGGAAACATCCCAGGAGGACTGGCTTTTTCCCAGCAGAAAYCATCCAGGTTTTGTGTCCAGTTGTGATACTGGGCGTGCCACTGGGCATCTCCCAGCTTCCCTTAATGCCTGCAGCCTGAAATGGAGGCTGTGTGCTGTCCCTGCCTTGTCCCCAGCTGTCACTGGGCTGCTGTTAGTTCACACTAGGCTTTGGGTTGTGGATTTGGGTGAGCCTGGTGTCTCTTCAGTGTCTAGTTTGGTGTTGGAACCAGAATTTCCACAGCAGTGCATGAGCCCTTCAGCACTGGACAGTCCTGTGGCTGGATGTCCCCAGGAGCCACTGGGCACACTGGGGAGGGCAGGGGCTGCACTGGGCAGTGCTTGCAGGGTGATGGAAGCGCTGTGCTTGCCATGGAGGCCCTTCCACCTGTCCCACACCCAGCAGCAAAGCCACCCTGCTGCATCCAGCCCTTGTGTCCTGTTTCAGGAGGAGCTGGACTCCACGGACACCTCGGTGGTGATCAGCTCCTGCTCCCTGGCYGAAGCCCGGCTGCTGCTGGACAACTTCCTGAAGGCCTCCATCGACAAGGTGTGGGGCCAGGCCGGGCTGTGGATGTGTGCCAGGGTTTCTCTCTGGCTGCCAGGGTGGCAAGGACCTGTTCTGCCTGCCTGAGTGCCAGCATTTCTCCCCCAGGGGCTGCAGGTGGCCCAGAAGGAGGCGCAGATCCGGCTGCTGGAGGGGCGGCTGCGGCAGTCGGACGTGGCCAGCTCCTCGCAGAACCACGCCCTGCTGGACGCCCTTCGAGAGAAGGCTGAGTCCCACCCCGAGCTGCAGGCCCTGATCCACAACGTCCAGCAAGGTGGGGCCCGGGGCAGGTGCACCTTCAGGCCAGGTGTGCTGCCTCTGGGGTGGGTGCCCACTCGTGCTGGCCCTCCAGAGAGCAGCTGGAGGTGCTGTGGCTGGTTCCTGCCCCAAGGGTGGGAGCATGTGCCATGGCTGTGGATAACAGGGACAAGGACTGGGTCACTCCCCTACCCCTTCCTGGWCTGCCCCCTCTGCTGTGGGGTTTGGGTGGGGCTGGTGACAGTGGGGTCCCCTCTGCTGATGCTTTGTCTCCCTCTCACAGAGAACGGCTACATCAGCACGGATGAGGAAGTCTCAGAGTTCAGCCTGGCCTCAGATGGGAGGTGAGCACCCAGCCTGGTGCTGCCTGAGGTGGTGGGGGCTGGGGCAATGCCTGATGCCATTCATGGGACCTCATAGAGGGGCAGGGATGAGCAAAGCCCCACCTGGAGCTTTTCTCTGGTGCCCAGCCCTTGGTGGGGGGAGCAGGACGTCTCTTGGACATGAGCAGGGAGTGAAGGCTTGGTCATTCCTTGGAGAAAGGGGTGCTGGGGAGCAGAGGGTGACCCAAGTAGCCTGGTGGACCAGTGGCACCAGCTTTCTGAAGAGAGTTTGGCACTGAAGATCCATCTTTGCTCCTTTCTCCTTGCAGCATCTCCCAGTCTTTCACCATGAAGGGCTCAGCAAGCCAGGATGACTTCAAGTTCAAGGTTAGTTGGCCTTTTTGTGTGGCCTGGTCACAGAGGCTGGGAGGARGGATGGAGGGGTGTTCAGTGATGCTTCAGGCCTCTGCTCTGCAGTCTGAACCGTGGGGAACCAGGCTTGGCATGAGGCAGAATGGCTGCTCTATGGATGGGCAGAACCAAGGTCTCCTGGTACAGCAGAGACTTGGGAAACACCCACCACACCAGCCAATACCCTCCAGATCTGACACCAGGGATTCCCTGTGCAAGGCAGAGGTGGAGGGAAGCAGCCATTGTCCTGTACAGGCTGTGATGTTTGCCTGGAGAGCTGGCTGTGGTGGGTATCCCAGTGGCACGTGGGGGAGCTGGGTTGTGGTCAGAGAGCACAAACTCTTCCAGCCCACAGCAGTGGGTGCTCCCACTGCCCCCTGTGCTGAGCCCTGTGCCCTGCTCTAGGGAGAGCCCAAGCTTTCGGGGCAGATGAAGGCAGTGTCAGCTGAGTGCCTGGGACCCACGCTGGACGTCTCCACCAAGAACATCACCAAGTCCCTGGCATCCCTGATGGAGATCAAGGAGGACAGGATTGGCTTCTCTGTCCGAGACCCCTATTACAAGGAGAAGGTGTCACGCACCATCAGCCTGCCCACGCGAGGGAGCACCTTGTGAGCATGGGGCCATAGTCTGGGCACTGGGAGGCTCCTGGGGCCTGGGGGAGGCTGTGCCTGGCCTGTGGAGCTGCCAGAGGGGTGAAGGGAAGCCCAGTCCTCATCTAKCCATGCTTGGCTACAGCACACAGTGGTGAATTTCCTCAGCAGGGCTTGGAGAGTGTGTTGGTATCCTTTGCAGGGGGAGAGGAGGATATTCAGGAGCAGGGAAAGAAGGGGGGTGTGAGGGTCCCCAGCTCTGGGTTATCAGCCTCTTTGAAAGTGTCTTGGGTTGGCAAAAGCCTCTGCACTTGTAGGCTGCCATGAGATTGTAACTCCAGCCCAGTCTCTTGTTTGTTCTTTGGGGGAGGACACAGGTGTTCCCTGTGGAGGGATCCTAGTGCAGGGCAGGCACCCACTCTGCTTTGTTCACTTGCTTCAGTCCCAGGCAGTCCCGGGGCTCGGACACTTCACCTCTGACAAGGAGGAAATCCTATGACCGTGGGCAGCCTGCCAGGTGAGCYTGGGACAAGTGGTGACAGGGCCAGGGGAGGCTGTGTGGCCCAGAGCAGTGTGGAAGGATTCTTTCTGGGCCCTGGTGAGCCGTTCCCAAGTCATGTGTCCCTGTGATCCCTTTGGCTCAGGCCTGCAGACATTGGCTTCACACCACCCTCATCCCCACCCACCCGGCCRCGCAACGACCGCAACGTCTTCTCCCGACTCACGAGCACCCAGAGCCAGGGATCTGCCTTGGACAAGTAAGTGCTGCTGGGTGAGAGTGTCTGAGTGAGGGGAGCCCAGGCCAGGGTAGCACACAGCATGTACTGAGCCCTCTGGGGGTATGGAGGAACACCAGGACTTGGATTGGCTCCAGCCTGTGTCCTGTCACCACTTCACCTCGCTGCTTCTCCCCGTGATGGAGCAGCTGCCATGGCAGTGCTGTGCCCACTGTGCCCCCTCTGAGCTCACAGTGCTGGCCTCTGCCAGGAAACAGGGTGGTGCCAGACTTGGAGCCCTGGCAAGGCGAGRGAGCAGGATGGGGTGAGGAGATGAGGGCTCAAAGGAAGCTGATGGACTGGCATCCACCCACAAATGCTGCTCCAGCCTSTCCTGGCAGCAGGTCAGGTGCTGCTCTGGGCTCAGGTGTTGCTAGCAGCGCTGGTGTTCCCTGATGGAGACTGCTGTCTGATCCTCACATGCCCTCCTGCTCTTCTGCTCTCCCCTGGTTCTCCGTGTGTGCTTCTCCTTCTGCCTTCCTCCACTCCTCTCTGTCCTCCACTGGCTTGGATGCAATAACAATCTTCCACCTCTGACTCCACTGCTGCCTTCTTTCTCTAGTCTGGGTTTTCTCTCCCATAATCCTGCTAATTTTCTGCCCCTAGGTCTGATGACAGCGATTCCTCTGTCTCGGAGGTGCTGAGGTATAGACAACTTTCTATTTATTATCCCTTTCTCTGCTCCTCCTTCTYTCTGTCCCCACATGGTCTGCCTGCAGCTTGCTGCTCTACCCCCTCCCGGCTTGTGTGTCTGTCCCCTGCTGGCATGCCACCTCTGGTGTCTGATGCTGTCCCTCAGCTGCAARTTCAGGCTGTTCCTGCCTGGATTAGCCCTTGGTACGTGGTGCTGGGCTCACTAATGGGTGCTTTGGGTTGGCAGCATGTTCTCCTCCATCTCTGATGGTTTCTTGCCAGCATGAGGCCACCACGTCCCACCCCTTCCCCAGCTCTCCAGCAGGATGGGGAGATGGTGGGGAAGGGTGCTTGCAGTACATTCTTCATGCAAGCTTCCTCCAGGCAGTTATCTCAGGTTCACCTGGTGCCTGGTTGTGCTTCCCTGGTGCTGAGTTGGAAAAGGTCAGCCTCTTCCCTAGAGAAAGCAAGTCAGGTTGTGGTGCAGAGCTCAGCCTTGGAGTTAAGGTTCTCTTGGGCTTTTCCCCCTGCATCCACCTCACTACAGAGGTTTCCCAAAACAAGGGCCACATTTTCCCCATCCCTTAGGAACATCGTGGCCTTCCAGTGCCTAAAGGGGCTTATAAYAAAGAGGCAGAGAAACTTTTTACATGGGCAAACAGTGACAGGACTAGGGGGAACAGTTTAAAACTTAAAGAAGAGAGATTTGGACGAAATGTTAGGACAAAATTCTTCCCTGTGAGCATGGTGAGGCCCTGGCACAGGGTGCCCAGAGAAGCTGTGGCTGCCCCATCCCTGGAAGTGTCCCAAGGCCAGGTGGGACAGGGCTTGGAGCATCCTGGGGTAGTGGAAGGTGTCCCTGCTCATGGCACAAGCATAGAATTAGATGCTGTGTCTAAAGTCCCTTCCAACCCAAACCATTCCATGATTCCATGATCAGCTGTCCAGCACCCAGCTGTCCCCTGACTCTGCCCTGAGCTCCTGCAGGCCCCCATCACTGGGGWAGGGACACCACACCAGGCTGAGCTGGCTCACCCTGGGCACTTTGTAGTCAGGCAGCCACTCAAAAGTCCATGGAAGATGCCTCACCCTGCAGTGCAGGCACTGCCCCTTGGATTGAGTGTTGCTTTGAGGCTGGTGGAAGCACCAGGGGTGAGGGGAAGGCTGTTGACCTGGCATTGGTGAGTGCAGAGCTGAGGAACATCATGTGCATGTGATTTCCAAACCCACATTAATGAGCCTGTGCTTGTCCTCACGACTAATGCAAACCTTGTCCTTCTCTGTCCCCATGCATCCGTTTCCCTGCCTGTAAGAAGAGGCCAGCACAGCTTGGGGTCTTGTGGCTGTGCTTGGTGGCCAGGCACGTTGGGGTCACRCACAGCAGGGTCAGGCTGGTGGTCCTCAGCACCCTGAGCATGTCTGGAGGGGATGGGCAGATGATGTGTCCTCCAGGACAGACAGGGGTGTCCCTTGGAAGCAGGTCTGGCAGGGGGAGGTGCTCAGAGCCCAGAGGCAGCAGTGAGTGCAGGAACAGCCACTGCAGCAGGGACATGGGGTGCAGATGCTGCTGCTGCCCTTTGTCACCCTTGTGATCTGTGTAAAGCAGCGAGGCCCTCTCTCCAAATGTCACCAGCCACAGAGTGGCAGCCTCCAAGGGCAGGGGTGCAGGTACTGGTGCTCTGAAACATGAACCCAGCAGAGCTTCRGCTTCAGGCTGGAGAGGGCACAGTTTGCCCCAAAATGGACCTCAGGGCCAATGAACTGAATCTCCTGAATTGTCCTGGGTCTGTGCTGGTGAGGTGTGAGAGGTCTGGGGGGAGAGCAGAGGTCCCTGGGCAGCCTCCCCCTTTCCCTGTGTTCCTGCTGGGGCAGAGGTAGGCAGGGGCTGCCCATGGGGACATTCCTGGGGTGTCCACAGAGACCTTGGCTCAGCCATGCCACGTTCAGCTGGGGGAGCCTGCCTCACTGCTGGGCTGTGGGAGCTGCTTGGTGTGGGACAGCTCACGTTCTTCATGCCCTGGGCCTGTGGGCACAGTGCCTGCCCAGCCCTGGAGCTGTTGTCTCTCTCTGTGAAGGGGCATCATTAACCCCGTGGGTGGCACCAAGAACGCGCGGACAGCCCCGCTGCAGTGTGTCTCGGTGGCAGAGGGACACACCAAGCCTGTGCTCTGCCTGGATGCCACCGATGAGCTGCTCTTCACTGGCTCCAAAGGTGGGTGATGGGCTGAGGGGACAGGGAGGGTGCAGGTGCCGTGGGAGCAGACTGGCATTGGGAACATGGGAAGTGCTGGACATTACAGGGATGGCCTCTGTCTTCAGTGTAGAGCCCAGCCCTGCCCTGTCCTGCCCCTGTGCTGGGGCTGGCTGGCTCCTTTGCTCTGGCCCTGTGGGTGGGGGGAGATGCTCAGAAGGCATTTTGTCCCCAGGCCACCRTGCCCTTGGAGGAGACACCCCCAAAACACCCTTGGGCATGTTCTTCCTCCCACAGACAGGAGCTGCAAGATGTGGAATCTGGTGACAGGCCAGGAGATCGCTTCTCTCAAGGGTCACCCAAACAATGTGGTTTCCATCAAGTACTGCAGCCACACGGGGCTGGTGTTCACCGTGTCCACGTCGTACATCAAGGTGTGGGACATCCGCGACTCRGCGCGCTGCGTCCGCACCCTCACGTACGTGCAGCTCCGGGGCACTCTGCCCACCTCTGCCTCTGCAGGAGCCATTTCCAGAACCTTCAGGGCTTGGGGACATGGCCACAAACCAGCTCCTTTAGTGCCAGTTTGCAGTGCTGCTTCCTTAGGGAACGGGGAGGTTTGGGAGGGCTTGGGGTGAGGGAGCTCGTGGGGACCGCCTGCAGCAAAGACTGAGGGTTATAAAATCATGGAATGTGCTGAGTTGGAAGGGACCCAGCAGGATCAAGTCCACCTGCTGGCCTTGCACAGGACACACCAACAGTCCTGCCCTGTGGCTGGGAGCATTGTCCAAACACCTCTTGAACTGAGATAGGCTCAGAGCTGTGCCCATTCCTTGGGGAGCCTGGGCAGTGCCCCAGCACCCTCTGGGGGAAGAACCTTTTCCTCATATCCAATCTAAACATCTCCCAGCTCAGCTCCAGCCATTCCCATGAGTCCTGTCACTTGTCATGAGAGGGAACAGATCAGAACCTGTCCCTCTGCTGCCCCTCATGAGGACACTGAAGACCCAGTGAGGTCTCCCCCTTAGTCTCCTCCAGGCTGAATAAACCAAGTGGCCTCAGCTGCCCCTCATGAGGCTCCCCCTCCACACCCTTCACCATKCTCATGGCCCTCCTTAGAATGCTCTCCAATTGTTTAATGTCTTTTTTATATTGTGCTGCTCTAAACTGCCCCMAGGACTTGAGGTGAGGCTACTCCAGTGCAGAGCAGGGTGGGACAATCCCCTCCTTTGAGCAGCTGGCAATGGTGTGAACCAGGACAGGGCTGTCCCTCCTGCCTGCCTGGGCACTGCTGACTCACATTCAACTTCCCATTGACCAGGATCCTCAGGTCCCTTCCCACAGCTGCTCTGCAGCCTCTGTTCCCTCCTGTATACACAACCAGGGTCGCTGTGTCCCGGGTGCAGAATCCAGCACTTGCCCTTGTTAAGGGTCAGGAGCTTTACAGAGATTTTGCAGCTGTTCTGGGGGTGGCCAGGAGAGCTGGCAGCTCCAGTGGGAGGGCACAGCCCCAAACAGCACAGTGACTGAGTAAAGCACAGGCTCTTCAGTGGGAAAATTGGGTCTCTGTGAGGAGGTGGAGGACCAGAAAGGAGTGCAGAACAGACTGTARCTGTGGCTGCCAGTCTGGAGTAGGGCTCAAACGTTAGGACAGTATGGTAGGTCAGAATTACCCACTTGCTCTGGCACAGATCTCCTCTCTCCATGCAGCCTTGGCTCATCTTGAGGTGAGCTGAGGCTTGGTGGGTGCTTGAGGCTGCCCATGGTGCTGCAGGTGAGGTTGGTCACGACCCCTGCTCTGTGTCTGTGCCTGCAGCAAATCCCCAATGCCTTGGCCTGGAGGTGCTTCTCTCTTGGTACAGAGGCCAAGACCTCTCCTTCCCTGTGCTGGATGCCAGCACTCGCCAGCTCTTCCTGTGGGAARCAGAGAGGCACAGGAGGAGAGCAGAGGGGCCCTCAGCTGGGAAGCAGGGCAGGATGCTCTGAGTCATGCACAGACCCTGCATCCTTGGCTGCCTTTGCAGGCTGGACACTGCCCTGTGTGACAAAGCAGGTCCCATTGTGGCCAGAAGGACAGSGATTCTCCCAGGGCCTTTCCTCAGTGTGGGGCCCAGCTGTGCCAGCCTGGAGCCAACCTGCGCTTCCTCAGTGCCTCTGGTCTCACCCTCCCCCTTGGAACTCTGCTTCCTTTAGGTCTTCTGGCCAGGTGATCTCTGGGGACGCGTGTGCTGGCACGGGCAGCCGCACTGTCACCAGCGTGCAGGGCGAGCACCAGATCAACCAGATCGCGCTCAACCCCTCGGGCACCGCGCTCTACGCTGCTGCGGGCAACTGTGTCCGTGTCTGGGAGCTCAGCAGGTGAGGGCAGGGCTGGGTGCTGGGTTCCTGCTCCTGGATGTGGGAGCCAAGCCCGGCCGGCAGCACGGCAGGAACGCCGCAGCTCTGSGTGCGGGCTGGGGTCTCTGTGTGCCCCAGACCCCTCGGGAGGGCTGCCAGCTATGGATCACYGTCAGTGAAGAGGGAGWCTCTCRYGGGGGGTWACGAGGGTCTTTATTGTCCAAGAACCTGCCCGCGGGAGCGTGGAGGGGYTCYGAACACAGGCTTAGAACCRAAGCAGGCATCCAATCGTGGGACAGAGAACACTGACAGACAGTGACTAATAATCAATCATGGCCAGCGATGGGGGGAGCCCGGACCCAAAAACCAATCACCCTTAGTCCTGAGCAGAATTCTCTGGAAGTTTGGGAGTGTCTAGGGGTGACAGGCAGGGGTCCCCGGGGAGGAGAGAGAGAGACTGACAGCTGCAGTGGCAGGGGGAAGGAGAAGGTGGGGTGGTCCGAAGGCGGAGAGAGCCCAGGAAGAAAACAACACAGCTGAGCAGGGGGAACCGGGGCAAACCAAACCCAACCAGGGAAAAACAAACCCCAACAGGGCAGGGCATCCCCTGGCTGCCAGCTGGGCACTGCCTGCTCACAGCAGCCTGAAAGCATCCCCCTGGGGAAAAGGAAAGCCTTGCTCTCCGTGGAAGCTGCCTGGAATAAGGATTGTGAGGATCATTTCCTACGGGGGCGCAGGGGGTGATGGATGGGCAGCATTGGAGCTCCGTGGGGTGGGGGTTTGTGTGTGCACTGGGCAGAGCTCAGCAGCAGGGAGAAGACAAGTGGGATGAGCAGCAGGGCCCTTGTCCTCCTRCCTGCCCAGTGGGCACTGGGCTGTGAACCCTGTGCTGCAGCCTGGGCTCTGCAGCCAGATGTTGGCACACCTGGGCTGTACAGCCAGATTTTGACACACTCAGATGCTGGCACACTCTCAGGCTGTGCAGCCAGATTTTGACACACCCAGATGCTGGCACACCCAGACTGTACAGCCAGACATTTGCACACTCCAAGGCTGCCTTCCTSCCCCAGAATCACGGGGAATGGGGTCTCCCTGCCCGCTCTCCCCCAAAGGGAACAGCCCCTGCTGGGGCACTCCAGGGCTGGGGGAGGCTCTGTGTGTTGCTTTGGGTGAGCTCCAGCAGGCAGGAGGGGCTGACCTGTGCCCTTGCCCCCAGGCTGCAGCCCGTGGGGAAGCTGAGTGGCCACATTGGGCCTGTGATGTGTCTCACAGTGAACCAGACSCCGAGCAACCACGACCTGGTGGTCACAGGCTCCAAAGATCACTACGTCAAGGTACTGCTGCACCCCGAGTCCTGCAGGGAAGGCCAGATGTTGCAACCCCTCACTCTTCTCTCCTCCTGAAAACTGAGCCCAGATTCTGTTTTCACCTCTGTATGAGAGGGTTTCACTTGTCTCTTCTGCCCAAATCTTGCCTTTTGCTTGGTCCACAATGCACCTTTGGAGAAGAAGCTGCATTTCTCTCATGCATCAGACTCTGGCTGGGATTTGCATGTGAGGGCTGACCCAGATGAGCAGCTCACCCTGTTCTGCTCTAATCCCCCCTRATAAAGACACTTTGTGCCTGCTCAGTCACAGCTCCAGCGCAGCAGGAGTCTGTCCCTTCCTTTCAGGTTTCAGCAGGTTGAATTAGAGCTGTCACCAGGGAAGTGAGGAGGGGTGGTGAGATGGTGAGTGAGGCAGGATCCCACTCAGCTATCAGTTTGGCTCAGTTTGGCTGCTGAGGAGTATGAAGGCTCACCATGAGTAAAATGCAGCAGTGGGGCTGTCCCTGCTGGCAGATCTCCTCTGCCTGTGGCAGGACCCTCCAGCAGCCAATGCTCAGTCCCCTTTCCAGCAYCACTCCAGGTGCCCTGAGCCTGGAACACAGAGGGTGGTGGCCAAACTCCCCAGGAGAGGGCCAGCTCTGTCCCCAGTGCCATCTGAGGTCTGTTCCCTGCTCTTCCCCAGGTGTTTGAGATCACGGAGGGCATGACAGGCAATATTGGCCCCACTCACAACTTCGAGCCSCCTCACTACGATGGCATCGAGTGCCTGGCCATCCAGGGAGATGTSCTCTTCAGTGGCTCCAGGGACAACGGCATCAAGAAGTGGGATCTGGAGCAGCAGGAACTTATCCAGGTCTGCAGGGGAGCAGAGCACGGGTCCTGTGGTGACACAGGGCAGAAGGGGGTTGTTGCTGGGGCCTGGGGGTTGTGCAGGAACCTTAGTGCCAGTGTTCTGCGTGGAGCTCACCAGGGAGGGCACTCCCAGCCCTGGGCCCTGTGTGGGTGAGGCTGTGCTGTGCCCCCATMATTTGCCCAGCTGGTTGTTTGGGCTTGCCAGCTCTCCTTCAGACAGGCTGTGGCATCGGTTGCAGTGTGGGGGGTTGTGTTCCACCCTTGTGTTTCTGCCCAAGGGAGAAACCAAGCCATGAGTGCTGAGCCCATACCCTTGGCTCCTAACGGGGCATCGCCAGTTCCACGGTCCCGGTCAGTCCCAGGGGGTCAGTGAGGACCCACACACCCAGGATGGGTGCAGGAGGCTGCTGTGGTGCTGCAGGTGGGGTTGCTCATGGCCTCTGCTCTGTGCCTGCAGCAAATCCCCAATGCCCACAAGGACTGGGTGTGTGCCCTGGCCTTCATCCCCGGGCGCCCCATGGTGCTGAGCGCCTGCCGAGGCGGCGTCATCAAGGTGTGGAACGTGGACACCTTCACCCCAGTGGGGGAGATCAAGGGCCACGACAGCCCCATCAACGCCATCTGCACCAACTCCAAGCACATCTTCACTGCCTCCAGGTGAGCCCCGGACATCCTGCCCCCACGGCCCCTGGGAAGGGGGAGACCCTGGGTTTGAGCCGTCCCCCTGGGCCTGGGGGGTGTGTGCTGGGTGAGCAGGGAGCGGGGAGGGAATTGCAGCTTTTCAGTCCCTCCTTCATCTCCTTTTGCCCACTGCAGCCTGCCCCACGGCAGGGCCTGCCCKCTGCAGTGCCAAGAGCTGTCCCTGGCCATGCCCTGCCCGTGCTCTGGCGATGCCCTGGGTTCCTCCCCACGTAGGGACCCCTCTCCCTCGGGGCTGGGCATTGTCTGCTGCTCTCGGGGAGCTCTTCAGCAGCAAGACTCTGATGTCCTCTTTTCGACCCTGTCCCTTTTCTCCCTTCCTTTTTCTCTGTCTCTCTCTGCCTCTCCTTGTCCCCACCTCCCATCTGTGCCACAGCGACTGCCGGGTAAAGTTATGGAATTACGTGCCTGGGCTCACCCCTTGCCTTCCACGACGCGTCCTTGCCATAAAGGGCCGTGCTACTAGTCTGCCTTGACCCTCCTGCTCTTTGACTCTCTTGCTCATRTGCTCTTCTTCCGTCTCTCCTTCCCTTTTCTCTCCATCTCCCCCTCCCTCTGTCCCTCTCACTGTTGCTTTTGCTCCTCTCTCTCTTTCCCCCCTCCCCACCCCTTTTTTCTCTGGTCTGAGCTGCTTCTTCACGGTATGAAACTATTCTGCGTTTTTCCCCACTTGATAAGTCTTTGTTAGAAGGGACTCACCCCCTTGTCCCAGTCACMCCCCTGCCTTGGTTTCACTTTTTGGTTTTTTTCCTTGCCAAGTGCCCACATCTGCTTTGGCAACTCTGTGGAAGCCATGGCCTGCCCATGCCTTTGCATGGAGMGTGGGTTGGGAGTCAGCAGCCACCCCCAAATCAGCCCCAGGAGCAGAGCAGCTCCCTGGGTGTCACTGCTGGGACCTTGCTGGAGCTCATTCAAGGCGGGTAGGAGTCCTGGTGTGGGGTCAGCCCTGGTGGTCACCATTTCCCTTTGTCCCCAGCTGCTGCCAGTGGGGTGAGTTGGGGGCTGAGCCCCACTGGGTGTGCCTTCTCCCCAAAGTGCATCACACAACCTCCTGCCAAGGGAAAAGGGCCTGAAGTCTGGGGGGCTGCATGCTGCCCTGGTGGGGGACAGGGAGTGAGCACCCTCGTGGTGCCYCTGGGGCAGGGTCAGTGGGGCTCCTGCCCCAACCCCTGGGTCATGCTGTCCCTCTCACCTTTGTTCCTCAGCGACTTGACAGTGAAGCTCTGGAGTGGGAGGAGGTTGCCTGCGGGGTCAAACTAGGAACTGCAGAGAGACTGGAAGGCAGGGTGAAGGTCAGGGAGCCTCCCCCTGCTGTCAGGACTCAGTCACCTCCAGGAGCTCAGCCCAGGACAGGGATTTTTGTGCCTGACCCAACGGGGTGGACAATGCTGCATCTGGTACTCTGAGCACTGTCAGCTCCTGTGAGGAAGCAGCTCTGTGGGGCACCAGCAGCTCCATSTGCCCTCCTGCTGAGGCTTCTGGATGCTTCTCCAGTGAACAGGAAATGTTTCATCTCTCCTCTCACCCATCCTGCTGTAAGGACTTCTGGGGGTCAGAGGTCCCTGACTCCTCAGAGACACCCAGTTCCCTCCTGCCACTGTGGGCTCAYGTGGCCTCTGCTGTGCTGTGCTGCTCCAGGCTGGCTCCTGCAGGATCTTTCTCCACTCCACGAGGACATTTGGTGTCTGCTGGCCAGGACCACAACACACAGGGTGCTTCTCTGGAGCCATTATTTGTGRGACACCTCTGCTGTGGGGACTGCAGAAGGATTTCCTGGTACTCCTGGCCTTCCCTATGCTCTGTGGACCTGTCCCCAGTGGTGAGAGGGGTGCACCTCTGAGCTCCTTTGCTGTGTCCCATCTCCTGAGGCACAGCCTGGGAAGATCTCTGTCAGGCAACTTCCAGACAGACCTGCTGCAGTTCCCTTTGACATCCTCCAAACCCCAGCTGTAAACTCAGCTGCCCCATGGCTCTGGGTCCTTCCCCACATGCCCAGCCTGCTCTGCATGGGAAGGGCTGCTCAGCCCTGCTCTGGACATCGTGAGCACCATCAGGAGTTTGTGGTGGGTTCCTGCAGCGAGTTAACCCCACTGAGATGGAGAAATGAAGCAAGGATGGAGGTTCCAGGGCAGAAAAGCCAAGGCTGGATTTGCCACCCCACTGCTGTGGCTCARTTTGTCCTTCCCTTAGAAGGACAGAAGAACTTCCCTTAGGTTCTGCCCTCAGACCTCTGCCTGGACTGGAGCTTGCTTAGGCTGGACCCAAGGATGGAGAGGAGGCAGCCAGAGTCCCCTGTGGCAGGAGCAGAGGGGGGRCAGGGCTGCACACACAGATCTCGCACAAGGCCCCTGATCCCCCCCGTGCTCCAAGGACAATCCTGCAGGGGATGGTCTTGCACAAAASCCAGGAGTGTTCCTCCAAGGATGCACATTCTGCAGGCTCTTCCCTCTGTCTCTCCTGTTCAAGAGGGGCTGGTAAGGCCCTGGTCTCACACTGGAGCTTCCCTCCATCTGCCCCATGGCCCATTGGACCATCCCCTGCTCTGTCCTGCCCTGGGCTACCCAGGGCTCTTGTGGGGTGGCCAAGGAGACCCCAGGATGGGTGTTCTTGCTTCACACGCTCTCCTTTCCCCTTTGTCACAGAAGAAGCAGCACTTGAACTCAAATGTAAGGATTTCTCCGTGTGATCCCACCAGCACTGAACTGGGATCTTGGAGGCCAGGGGCTCCAGGACCTGCCCCAYAAAGCACAGACCATTTCCCCTCTGCTCTCTCCAACCACGGTGATACCTTGAGCAGCCCCAGGTCCTGTGCCACCAGCCCTTGCTCCAAGTGTTCTGGCTGGAGTGAGGGGATTCCTCTGCATCATGAAAGACAGGAGTATCTTTATTGATTTGATGGGGGAGGGGGGGGTTGCCTTTTTTTGGGAAAATTCCATCCTGCTGGCTTGCCTTGTTGGAGGGTAAATGGTACATGTGTGTGTGTGTGTGTGTGTGTGTGTGTGTGTGTGTGTGTGTAACCCTGCCCAGGACAGTGTCTGAGCCCCTGTGAATGTGGCTGAGCCCTGCACAGCCAGGACTGGTGGCTGTGTTAAGGAGGGGGTGCCCACCCATCCTGTGGAGCTGAGGGCGCAGCCAAAATTGCACAGAGACCTCTGCACCCAGTAGCACACAGACATGGGGGTCTGCAGGAGGTGTCTGCCCCCCAGGCCTGTCTTGGAGAGGGTYTCTGCACTCCTTCCTCAGCTGGTTTATCCTTTGCTTGGCTAGAGGGGCTCTGTGTGTGTGTGGTGTCCTTGGCACTGTTTGGCTGTGGCCTGGTGTCGTGTGTGAATCTCTGCTCTGAGATCTCCAGTGCCTGCCCTGGAGCCTTCCCTGCTCCCTGCTGCCGTGGGTGAAGGGCTCTGGGGCACCAGGGTCAGACCTGCCTTGCCTTTTGCCACCCCTCCCTTCCTGTGTGCAGGCTGGAAGTGCTTGTTCAGAACTCCAGGGCTGAGTGAGCAGTCCTGGGTGATGCTGAGCCTCTCTTGCTGCCGTGTCCAGCAGTGAATTGAGGGGCTTCAATGCTCTCCCAGCCCCTGGAGGCAGGGAGCTGATGCTGGGGCATTGCTGTCCTGAGATAGGGAGGGTTGAAGTGAGGGCTGTCCTGATTTAGGAATAGTATTCTCCAATTGAAACCCTAAAACCCTGCACCWCTCACACCCCCATCCCCAGCAGGGTGGAGAGAGGAATTGGAGGCACAAAAGATGAAGATCTTGGGTTGAGATAAGAGCAATTTACTGGAAACAGCAGTGAGATAAAAAACAAGCAGTAAAACAGCAACAATATTAATAACAAAAGAGAGCATGATTCACATGCAGAATGCTCCCCCTGGAGCCCATGACCTGACCACGGCCATGTTTTAGTGATCAGAGCAGACCTCTGCAGAAGGGAAGGAATGGATTCTGCCCTCAGTGGCATCAGGGTACATTGTGTGTAAAGCCTTACACTCTTGTGGATCTGCTGTGCCAGCCTTGGATCCACACAGTCCAACAGAGCCCATTGCTGCTCTCCCCACCTGGCTGGAGGCAGGGCCCGTCCAGTGCTTGTCATGGCACTCACTGCTCCCTTCTTGCAGTGGGAAGTGCTCACTGCAAACTGGAGTGGCATTTATCCTTGAGGAATTCCCTGCAGTTGTTGTTTTTCCTCCCAACTCACACACCCATGCTGCCAGGGCAGAGGTGGGTTTTCCCTCCCACTTCCTCTTGTCCTCTCCGTGCTCATGCAGGTAAAACCACAGGTTGCCTTGTGGGTGTCCCCTCTCTTTCATGGGGGGCAGCTGTTCCCATCAGCAGAGACTCTGGTCTGCACTGCTGTGACATGGGACATTTCCTCAGCCCACAGTCTCAGTCTTTTGGCACAGTTGAGACACAGGGACACGGGTTGGTAGGAAGGAAAAGATCTGATCTTCATCATCAGAGTTGGGGTTTCACCTTTGACACTGTTCTCCTTGACATCAGTGCCAATGAGCCTGTGCTCTGTACAACTTTCTGCCACATGGGTTGTGACACTGCACCTCATCTGCATGAGGGGACTGCTGTCATWTGAATCCCTAGGGCCTCCCTCTAACACAGCAAATCCCCTCAGGTGCTGGGTACCTGCCCCATGGTGTTCCATCTGCTTGGGTGCACCACTGGATCATCCTTGAGGGAACACCTTTCCCTCCACTTMACAGGAATTGCCTCCAGAGGCTGAGAGTTGCTGTCCTCTCCCCAGTGCCCTTGTCAATGCCCATGTCCCAGGAGAGGGATCCCACAGCCCAGGAGAGGGATCCTACAGCCCAGGACAGGGGTCCCACAGCCCAGGGTGGATCCCCCATTCCAGGACAGGGATCCCACAGCCCAGGACAGGGATCCCACAGCCCAGAACAGGGGTCCCACAGCCCAGCACAGGGATCCCACAGCCCAGGACAGGGATCCCAGCTGTTTGGCTTCACTTCCATCTCATTCCATACCTTGGGCTGCAGTGTCCCAACACTGGAGCAGTTGGGTCACCAGGGGCTCCTCCTGACTGGCAGCCAAAATCTCTTCCCATCTCAGCTCCCCTGGGGATGTGAGATCATCTCCAGCCCTGCCTCTGCCTCCTGTTGWGAGGGCCCTGCTTCCTCTTTGTCCCTCTCTGTGCAAATTTGGATTTGGTCTTGGATTCCTTCTTCTGTGTCTTCTGCCAGCACAGGTTGTTCCTGTGGTYCAGCTGCAGTTTGAGTGGCCCTGGTGCCCGTTGCTSTGCTTTGCTCCTGCTCCCCCTGAGGATGCTGTCCAGGGAAAAGCAGTGTGTGATAAATGCTAACCAGGGCCCAGCACACTGCAGTGAGTTGCTCCTCGCTGGAACTGCCACAGAATTCTCCTTGCAAATGCTCTGTCACTTTTACAGTGTCCTGTACTTGTTCAGGGGGACACTTCCAAACCATTGGAGGAGAGAATTTCTTCCAAAAGTGGCCCATTTTCTCCCATGTTCCATGCTAGTCATGACCCTTCCCCATCAGGGTAGATCTCTGAATCACCTCCCTAGAAATCCCTTTCTTGACTCCAAAGATGATGTGGACTGCACTAAGGAGACCTGGCAAAAACATGAGTTCCTCAACATCCAAGGGAATTCAGAATTTCAAAAGCTGTTTTAGCAGGCCTCAGGGGGGAAAAGTGGGTGAAAGACTTGGGGAAAATCATCCTTCCCTGTTCCCCCCATGGGATGGTCATGACTGTCATTAATGGACTCCCAAAGGTGGTGCCCATGATAGGGGTACAAGAACAACACTCAAGGCATATCCCAAGTGACCCTCACTGCCCTTGTTATCATGTCACAGATATCCCACAGTCCATCAGCAGAGCAGTCCTGCTCCCTCTCCCTGCTCTGAGAGAGAGCACTGTGCTGGGAACACACAGAAATATGGACAGGGTGAGTTACCCTCGTGAGCAGACCAAGCAACATTTTGACCAATGGCTCAGTACCTAATACAGAAAATGTTTAGATCAAATTTGTTTCYAACCCACTCTGGGCAGATCTGTTGTTATCTCAACTGTCCAAGCCCTACCTTGGATGCCAAAAGAAAGCTGTTGTGGTTTAGGAATGGTTTTTGCCCAATTTCCTGTTCCCTCTACAAACCATGTGCTGCCACAGCCTCCACCTCCTTCCCTTCCCCATGGTGGAATGGAGAGGAGAATTGAAGGCACAAAAGGTAAAAAAAATCACAGGTTGAGACAGGAGCAATTGACTGGAAACAGCAATGAGATAAGRAAAATTAAYAGCAACAATACTGATAACAAAATGTACAAAAGAGAGCAAATCACGTGCAAAATGCTCCCTGCAGTGCATGCTACCCTGGTTGGAAGAGATCCCTTCTCCYTGGAAGGGACTTCCCTCCCCCTGCCCCAGCAATGATGTGAGGTGGYATCAAAGAACCTCTGGGTTCTGGCCACRTCCCCTCCTGGCYACTGCAAAAAYGAACTCTGTCCTGGCTGGAACCAGGYCAGGGCTGACTGTGATCCCATAGTTCTGATCCCATTGTGTGTGTGTAGGTCTTAGCACCTGTGTGGGTTGRTGTTCCTCATGCAGAAGAGCATTCCTTGGGTGTTGATGTGGTTTAGCTACCTCAGGTGCAAGCTGGGTGCTGTCCTCKTTGGGTTTCGTATTGGGGATGGGGTGGGGACTTTGTGCTGTAAGACTTTCGGTTTTTTTCTCTTAATTATTGTTATTGTTACGGTTTTGACACTTGAATTCATCCTGGGGACAGGTGGCCTCRCTCCCCCCTTGCTGCATGTCTGAGCCACCCCCGTGTTCCCCTCCCTGCCTCCTCCTGGGCAGGGCAGCAGGGCTGGGTCCCTTTGCAGGGGGATCCCCCAGTGCAGTTGCAACACCGAGATTTTGCTCCCATTTCTGCTGGGATTCTTGGTCTGAGGATCTGTGGTGGTGCTGCCATTGGTTGTTTGGTTGATTGGCAGCCTGGATGTGGCTCCCACCTTGTCCCGAGGAAGGACTGCAGGAAAGGGAACTCTGAAAGGCCCAGCTCAGCCCATGTTTCTTCCTCTGCTCTCACAGATGTTCTCTGTGGATGTGATGGAGTTCTCAGCTGGGCAATGTCTGTGCAAAGCACATTGCTGCAATGGGCTGGTTCCAGCCCCCGCTTCCCAGGCCCTACTGCAGCTGCTGGGCAGCAGGGACGTGGTGCTGGAAAGCCTCTGCCCAAGCTGGGGATGGTCTGTGAGAAGCTGGTTCTGGTGTGTGATGGTTGATTTTTCACTCCCAAAAAAACGTAGTTGTGTCTGGATTCAGTCACAGGCACTGAACRTGAGCARGGGGAGCCCTGGAGCCCCCAGCTTRGCCCTGGRGCYGCCCTGGCACAGGGAGCCCTGGAGCCCCCAGCTYRGCCCTGGGGCTGCCCTGGCACAGGGAGCCTGGGGAGCTCTGAGCCACACGCTGCTCAGTTTGGGGTGCAGGTCCCCCCAAACAGTAAAGCACAAACCCCACGTGCAGCTGGGTCCAGGAGGGGTGGCCCCTTGGGCCCTGGCCCTTCAGAGCTCAGATGGGACCCTGGGCTGGGACAGGAGGTGGGCTGGGATGAGGGCTCTGCCTGCAGTGGCTGTGGGTGAGCTGTTCCATCCCTKTGCAATGTGCTGCCTGCTCCTGGAGCTCAGCCTGCTCTACTGAAGTCCCCTCTGGTGGTCTCAGGGCCCCTCTGAGAGCCCCTCCAGGGCAGGGACAGTTTGGAGCTGCCCTTGTACCCCACACCTCATTTTTCTTTGCCCTTGGGTGCCCTGATTTGTGACAGGGGTGTGATCATACCTGCAGTCCTTCCTCAAGATGCTGGGTTATGCTTTTWTCCCCAGGGCCTAACTCTTGCTCTGGRGGTCTCCTCACCCCCAGCACACAGRGCCCAGCTCCAGCCTCTGCAGGGGGTGCAGGGCTGCCCCAGAGCTGAGCTTTGCACAACAGGGGTGGGAGCCTAAAAGCACTGGATCCCCAAACCACTGTGAGCCCTCCTGAGCAGTGTCCCCTCCCTGTCCCCTACAGCTCTGATGGGGCTGCCCAGCTGCAAGGAATGGGAGCTCTGGGGTCCCATCCTGCCCCCCCCAGGTGTGTTGTTCTCCCCACCACCTCTGAGCACAGCTGCTTTGGGGTCTCAGTTGCTGCCTCCTGCCTTGGTGCTGCAAAACCAGTGCCTGCTTTCCACGGTGCTCTCCCAGTGCCCCACACCAGTCCTTCCCCTGCCCCACGCTGAACAGAGCCCAGGTACGATCCCTGCCAAGCACAGGGTTCCAAGTTGCTTTCCACAGGCTCCCTGGAGCTTCACTGTCTCCTGCAGGCTGCTTGTCCTGAGCCCCCCTCACCCTTCTGGGAAGGGACGAGGACCCCCAGCCCCTCCAGGTGCTGCACGGTGCTCCAGCTGTACCTGGGACAGAGGCCAGCACAGACCCAGCTCCCAGAAAAGCACAGCCCTGCACCTTCCTCCTGCCCCAGGGCTCGTCCCCCACCCATCACAGCCCTGCCCTGGCTCCAATTGCTCCTCCTGGCCTGGGACCCCCGGGTGCAGCCGCAGCCCAGGCTGGGGCAGCTGCAGCGCTGTGTCACTGCTCCATCCCTCCCTCCTGCACAAGGAGCACAACAGCAGATGCCTTCTCACACTCGGAGCTGTTTGCAGRGCCAGCTGCTCTGAGGGCTGGCCTTGTCTCTGTGGGGTTGTGCAGCCCGGCCCCGGGCTGGGTTTGTCAGAGCACGAGGTGTGTGTGTGTTTTATACCTTGGTGTGTTCCTGTAAATAGTGTAACTTATTGTGGTCTCCTGCTGTACGTTTTTCAATGGCTGTGTTTGTTTCTTGCCTTTTTGTCTTTGCAAATAAAATGTTCTTGACAYGAAGGGATGGAGCACAGAGGTGGCTTGGAGGAGGGGAAGGGCACAGCCGGGAGCCTCCCATCCCCTCCTGTTCCTGTGTGCCTGGCCCAGGGGAATGGATGGGGAGGGGGAACTGTGGCTGCAGCCCTTCTGGCCCTGCCTGATGGAATGGAAAGTGTCCCTCCCCATGACAGGGGATTATCAGACATGGTGGCCCTTAAAGGTCCCTTCCAMCCCAAACCATTCTGTGATTCTGTAATTCTGTTGGTTGGGGGAAGATTGGACAAGAGGAAACAGTCTCAAGTAGTTCCAGAGGAGGCTCCGGTTGGATACTGGGGGAATTTTCTGCACTAAAAGGGTGGTCAGGCCTTGGCACAGACTGTCCAGGGCAGTGTTGGAGTCACCATCCCTGGAAGTGTTCAAAGGACATGCAGATGTGGCACTTGGGGACACGGTTTAGTGGTGAACACGGCAGTGCTGGGGTTGTGGTTGGACTCAATGATCTTAGAGGGCTTTTCCAAACGAACATTTCCATGATCCTCAGGTGACCCGGACCCCTGTAGGCAGCAGCTCCTCAGGCGGACGGGGCAGAACTGATTTTAGTGGGGGAAGGCTCAGGG